>BPLQ01003247.1:0-522431 GCA_021605075.1 Caerostris darwini
AGGGTGGGCGCTGGGAGCGTCAGATCAAAACCGAACCCGGTCAGGGTTAACTCTTGGCTTTTAGATATAAATAGTTATTATTGTAGAAGAGGCACGAGTTTTAAAGTCAACATATTATATAGTAATTGTATAAATAAAAAGATCAATATTGTTAAGGTATTCCATCCTGACACAACGAGCTGCTAGTATACCAGCTAACAATACATCCCATGACACCGCAGGTTCGAACCCAGGAAACCTGTTTGTGCTGGAGCAGCAAAGCGCAAGCCACTCGGACAACAGGCCCCTCTTTTTCATTTGTACTAGGAAATTTTACATTCTTTACTGAAATTTTATCAATCATTTTGATTTATACTTTTCCTTTTTCAGATTTATGAAATAATAAATGTTATTTATTCTTGATAATTTGAATAAACAAATTTATTCATTTTAAAACTGCACAATAAATTATCTTATAGTCATAGACTTAGCTGCTATGCTCTGCTGGTGACATAATATAATTTATAATAATAGGTTAAAGAAACTTGAATGTTTTAATAAAATTTGCATGAAATCTTTATACTTACTTATTACTCTAAGTTGTCCTGATGAATAAGAGATGATCCTAAAAATGATTTGATGCCTTGCACTGGTACATGCCTTCATCTCGCCTCCATTACATTATTAATGCTAGAATGTTTTTCATATATTCTATACCGGTTTGCATCATCCGAAGCCAAAGGATTCAATTCGTAAAATGTTACCATTTTTAAGCCAAGTATACGTAACATCAGGTTTCCAAAATGCTTCGCATGTCCATAACATATCTGAACCTTTATCTACAATTTTATGCTCCAAAGGTATGGTGAATTCGGTTTTGCTATAAGAAAACATCAAATTCTTATCATTAACTAAAACAAAGAAAAATTTTCTACAAAAAATAATAATAATAATAATAATAATGGTACATGCATAACAAAAATTGCTTCCTGGTAACTTTCTCATTCCAAAAAACAGTACATATAATGAAAATATTGCTTAAGAACTACATTTTTTAATTTTAAATAATAATAAAATAAGACTTTTCATGGGTTGGTCTTGAATAATATTTTCTCTTTAAAATTATTATGCTGAAGCAATCATTTCAATGAACTGTTTTATCACAAATTTAATAAACAGAAAAATAATTTTATTGCATATTAAAAAATTTATGATAAATACTTAAATAATGCAGTGATACTTCTATCTTATTTAAATCTACATTTAATATTGAGACTGATACTATGCAACAAAATTTATTCACTATTTTTAACACATTTTTCACCTACAGTCACTAAAAGCAAGCATTTTAATTGTGAGATTTTTCCTTTTATGAAAAAATTAGAAACCTAAGTATCAATTTTATAATTTATTTTTTGTCAATCTAAAGCCAATGCACCATGCTTTAGAAGGGGGTGATATGAAATTTTTAAAAAGTATATGCTATTTAATATATTAACCAGTTTTGCAAATGTATAAGTTATGTTTAAATATACATAATTTGGAAGAAGAGACATTAACAATTAACAATTTCATTTAAGACACTAATAACTTCACTTATAACAAACTAAAAATCTTGAATATTTTTACAATTATCAAAGTAAAAAAAAAAAAAAAAACCTTAATTTTAATCAGCGGAAATCTGATTGTTGTATTAACAGTGAAATTGCATTATTCTTATAGAGGAATATTCAGAACCTTATCAACACATCGCCATATTACAAAATCTATAATAAAACAAGTTTAATTGAAATAAAAAAAAATCTTAATTTCTAAAATCACCAAAGATATTAAACAAAAAGCAAACCTTGAATACGTAATGGGACAGATTTAGTTGTAGATTCTAATGCATTGCTCGCTGTGCAAAAATAATCTCCTACATCTTCAACTCTTACTTTAGGGAGAATAAGAATTCTATTGTAACTCTGAGTATATGCTCCTTGAGGAAGTTCACTAGTAAAACCCTTACGAGTCCAATTATAAGATGGAACAGGACTGTAAAAAAAATAATTAAAGTAAATTATATGCAAAAAATATACAAAATTTTATTATTTAAAACTGTGATATATTTAAATATATAGAACCTAAGCTTCTTTATGTAAAATACCTTACACAAATCAAAAATGGGAAATCAAATATATATATTTACACAATTCTTAACTTTTACACAAACTCTAAGTTAGATTCTAAGTTCAAAGTTAATTTCTAATTCAAGAAAATTATATAGAACTGCATTCTATTCTCTATTAATAAAATTCTAAATTTTCTAAATTATATAACTGACAGCACATAAACTAAAAAAAAAAACCCAACAATTGTTAGTAGTTTGAATTTTGTACCTCATATCAACATGAAAAATTCATACACATTTATTTATTGGTAATTCCTCCAAATACATAATTGATTATCACAGCAGTTTAAACAGATAACAAATTTACTGCACTTTTGCATTAAATCTTTCAAGTGAAAACGAAATAAAAAATCTTTATTATAAATTTTAAAATTTTGACAAAGATGAATAATTAGTGAGCTTCATGTAATTTTCCAACTGTCATTTCAGTAACTTGCGATTTTAATCCAGCCTCACATAATGTTGAGAATAACTAAAAAATAAGGAACAATGTTTTCTTGGAACATAAAAAATCGAATTTTGGATCGAATTATTGATCAAGAAGGAAGAATTCATCAAATAGAATCAGAACAGTAAGATAATTTTAAGATTCAGAATACAGCAATACAGAATATAATAATGTGCAAAATGGAAAGATTAGGTTAAATGTAAGACAAATACCCCAAAGTGCACAAAATTTGTCAATATTGTGTCATTCTTACAGGTTTTCTGGATGGCAAGAATATGACAACATAATTATTTAAAAGAATTTGCTGTTGAACTTATAAGAGAGCATTTATAAAATGAACAAGCGATGAATGTATTCATCAACTATGTGTAAAAACAACTGTAAGAAGTCTACTCAATATGTCAGAAAAACAAAGCATTCCAAGAAATAAGCAGTTAATCATTTATGTAAAAAGTGGCCAAGAGAATTCGATAACATTAACGCTTATGAAAAATGTGATATTTATAAAAAATGCATTCCCTTATCACATGCAAAAATTGTTCTGCAGAATATAGCGATGGATATTCTTTTTATAACTGCAAAATGAGTTAAAAATAATGTAATTTGTATGTATGCAAGAAAATTAAATTGGAATTCTGATTTGTTTTCTCATATTGAATTTTCATGCTTTATGTTCTCAAATTTAAGGGTAAAAATGTATACTTCAAAAAGAGAATAAATAACTAGAAAATTAAAATTATTATTTCATATTTTAAAATTGCTTTTTAAATGAAGTAATATTTGTCTCATAAAAATTATTCAAATATTTTTTTTTTTAATAGACCCCATGCATATGCTAGTGTTAGAAAATTGAGTGTGTGTGCTGAAGGGTTAAGGAAGAGGAACAAATATAAAAGCTTGAATACCAGAGATTGATGAAATATGAAAATTAATCAACTAAATTACTTTTGTTAAAGGAATGAAGCTCAGGCACTTAAATGTAGAAAATAACATGTAGTCTTCTTAAAGGAAAAAAAAATAGACCACTCAGACTACTTTTACATTCTGACCTTTAATAGAGTAGAGAATGAAAATGAAAATAAAAATAAAAAATAATTAAATACAGCATGATTATGAATGTAAGTTAAGAAATTAGATTTAGTAAAATTTAAAGCATATAATCATTGACTTACTATCCATAAGCAACACATTCTAATCTCACATCATCTCCAGCTAATGGGGCATCAGGAAAGGCTTTTGGAAAATTATTTGGAAAAAGTAACTTTTGCCCACTTGCTGTAAATATTGATAAACAATTATTTTATCTTGTTTTCTTTTAAATTATTACTCAAAGAAAAAGACAATCTAAATTAAAAGTTACATTTCTTAACATATTTTCCATAACATAAAATGAGTTCTTAATTACTTATATACCACATTTAAAACATGTTGGATGAATAAAGGGAAGACATGCCTGCATAAAATAAAATAATTTCTCCCTAGTCAAAATATTTACACTTCCTAACATACAAAATTCAACCCCATAAGAGTACAGAGAATGCAAATGCAAATAAGTGATAATATTTACAAGATAAATTTATACAGCAATGAAATATGCCAAGCCATCAGTAGGAAGTAGAACCACCTCTCGCAGCAAGGCTATGATGAAAAGATTCAATTAGCATGTCAACAACGTGCTGAGGGACAGAAGCCCATATGCTCTAAACCATCATCCACAGTTCGTCCTCTGATTGAGGCTCGGTAAAGGAGGCAAACAATAGCCAATCACGTCACAAATATGTTCGATCATTGAGAGTTCATGAGACATTGCAAACCAAGGAAGCAAGTGCTTCAAGGTTTGTCTGCTGATGAATGAAACATGGTCTCGCATTGTCCTGTTCGAAAATAGGCTTTTGCAACCGCTGAATGTAAGGTAGCAGCACAAAAGGCTGCAGTACTTTCTCAACATACCATCCCATCAATGTGACTCCAATACGTACCAAGAATGACTTGCTATCATGTCTGATGGTACTGCAAACTATTATGTCATGTTCACAAGCTGTAGGTGTTCTATAATAGTGGTAGGATTAGCTCTATCAGACATCCAAACGGCTCAATACAGACACCATTACAGTCTGTTGTGTAAGTGAATTTACATGATTGGCAGTCTTTGCAAAAGGTACCTTGTGTGAAAATTGCTTTCAGGCAAACATCGTGAATATGTTCTTCTAGAAACTGAAACAACCAAAGTTCCCTGCACATTATGCAGAATATGGAGAGTAGTTCATGCTCCCATAGCTTCCTTTTGAATGTAACGATCTATGCATTCTGTAGTAAGTCTAGGTGGACCCCTCATCTTTTGTGATAACTCACATTTCATTCATTGATCCACCTAGTCCAAATTCTATGCTCAGTCTACATCTATGTGCATTTCAGTAGCGATATGATGATTTCAATTTTGATTATTGAAGTTAATAATATAATCAGAATATATATATATTCAATCAACATATACACATATTTATATCAATATAGAAATATATTTTTACACAAGTAGCATTAAATGATTTATATAAAAAAAAAAAAAAGAATGAATATAAATTTTAAAAAATAAATCATTACTTACAAGCAGCTTCAACAGTGAACTCAAAAAAGGGACCTGTACGACCAGAGGATGAAATTATGCTCTGAACAGTGCAAGAATAACGAGCAGCATCTACTTTTTCCAAAGATGAAAAGTAAAGATTTCCGTCATATGATACAAATACACGCTGGTCTTCTTCAACAAAATTTGGGAAAACATTCCGCACCCAATAATAATTAACTCCTATAAGAAAAATTGAAACTTTAAATTATATATTTTAAGTTATATGATACAGAGTAAAAATAAAAATTGTGAGGAATCAATACAAAATTATTTGAAAAGTTATTACCCTTGTTTAATTTTTTAAAAACAATTCATACTAATACACAAAAATGAGGTTTTTGTCTATTAATAGATTATAAAATGTTTTCTAAATGTTACCATACTATGATTCATATAATAATGAATGCTTAATGTGAAAAATATTAAATTAAACATTAAGTACAACTGTTATGTCACCAATACACATTTGCATACCCTACTATTATACAGATGGCATTCCAATTAATATCTCTCAGAGGAGGTCAGGTGGTTTGATAGATAAGTTTATTAAATGTTATCTGAACTCACCCTTCTGCAATCACATGTAAAATAAAATTATCTTTTAAAATTAATGTTTTTTTTTTAAACATAATTCATCACATTTTCTTATTTCATAATTTCATCGCCAAAATCTTCAGTTTGAGCTTATGACATTCAAATTTTATGACACTATATACAAAAAATGAATTAAATTTAAATATTAAGCAAGAGAAATCTGTGAAAGCCTAATTCAAAGGATTTTATTCCTAGCAGGTTTACTTTTTAAGAATACAATAGTTACTCAACAGAGTGTTGACATGATGCCTTGGTCAAATCTTTCTCCCATCAAGCACATATAAAATATTATTGAACAAAAAATCCAATGTTATATACAACAAGCAGGGACAATTGCTGATTTGGCAGACCAAATGCAACACACACAGAACTCTATCCCACAAAATGACATACGGTATCTGTACAACACAATACATGTATATTCGCATTCGAGATCATGTAGACTACAGCGGTTATTAATATACCACAATTTCACATTTTAAATGGTTTTCTGGCACATACTTTAACTTTTGACCTTGAAATTTGAATTAAATAAATATGCAAGTGAGACAAATGCTTTGCATAAGTTTTATTCCTCTACACTTTCTTTTTGGTATTACGATTTCATTTTCCACCAGAGTATTTTTAATATAGAATCAATTAAAAATGATTAATTTCATATAGTGTGATTACAAAGACTTCTTTTAATAAATATTATTAAATAAATATTTTTTTAAATAGGAGCTTCTTTCCATGCTCAGCAAATAAAAATAAACCTTTAAAATTATAAAACATTAACATATAAGACAAAAATCATTCCAGAAATACTTTACTTGGATAGTGCTGAGGAGGATCACAAGAAATAGATTTTCCCCAATTTTCTCGACCATGATCTGGTGAACGCTTCTTGTTAAACTCGCCAATATCTATTATGAAAGTTATCCTTTTATGAAAATTATGTTATTTATTGTCTTTAAAATTAAACAATTTTTTAGATAAATTAAGAAATTTATGAAGTTTACAGAAAAAATTAAATAGAAGTCACATTTATATCTTATAAAAGTTAAAATAAAAGAAAAATAGTTACAAAAAAAAACTATGATTTTCAGTGGGGTAATTTAAATGGTGAGTAAATTAATACTGGAATAAAAGTAATTTGTATTGCAATCAAATAAAAAAGCTATCATAAAATTTTAAAAATGTAATAAAGTATATCACAGTAAGCTGGGATATATACTGCAATAGAAACTATTACTTTTATTATTAAACAATGCTCTGTAAAATTAAAGTATGAAAAATTAAAAATTTAAATGAAAATTTTTTTGTTAAATTAAACTTAGAATATCATCACCTCATAATTTTTTAGAAAAGAAAAACAAAATAACTATAATTAAGACACAAGTATGAGTCACAGCACAAAATATTCTTCAGTAGTATAATTGAGGATGTTCTTTTGAAAATTAACGCAATTATTAACACATTATTTTTAACACAAAATCAACAAATAATTAAAAATATGTTTCTTTATCTATCAACAAAAAAAAGTATAGTTATCATTATTAAAAATAATATAAGCAATGTAAGAAATATAAGAAAAGCATAATGTAAACTGAATTTTTATGAATGTAGTCATTGGATTCTTAACCTATCAGCAGAGGTGGTGCGAGTCAAAAGTAAACAATCAAAAATCAGACTCCAAACTCTTTCATAAAAATAATTTTTATTTTTCTAAAATTCTAGGAATTAATGCTAAAATTAAATGTTAAATAGACAATTCAATTGTATCCTTCAATAATACAACCACTAGCAAAGACAGTATTGCTTTAGCAGCATACCAAGTAAGTGGCGAGACTTTTGAGACTTACAAAAAGCTATCATGGATCAATGGAAAAATTTATAAAAGTTATTCCATTATTAAGAAAAATTAGATTCAATGTA
This sequence comes from Caerostris darwini, assembly GCA_021605075.1. Taxonomy (NCBI): domain Eukaryota; kingdom Metazoa; phylum Arthropoda; class Arachnida; order Araneae; family Araneidae; genus Caerostris; species Caerostris darwini. The sequence goes on from BPLQ01003247.1 coordinate 7,735, forward strand.
TTATAAATATAGCCTCTTAGTACTTAAAATGTACAATTTTCTTTTGCTTGTCTTAAGTTATTCTATAATACTTTAGTACCTATTAATTTCATACCATTTTTTATGGTTACAGAGTAATTTTTTAAACAAATTTAGCAGGAAAGAATGTCTCTGTGAGCAAGTTAAAATACACACTTTAAAAACTATAAAATATTCTTAGTTATGAAAAACTTTTTATATGTATGAGTTTAATAAAAATCATCGAATTTATTTCACAAATTTTAATTGTGAAATAAATTCAATTAAAATTTAAAAAATTAATATTTAATTTATATACATATATATTATTTTTGACATATTTATGACAAAATTTTTATAACTTACAACCAAAACTAAGCTGTACTGTCTGGCTGACAATAACACCATATTTATTTTCTGCAGTACAATGGTAATTTCCTCTATCTGTGTTTTGTTGAGGATTATTTATAATTAATGTACCATCAGTTTGTGTATATCTTGGATCACTTAATGGGTCAACTAAATGACTAACAAGTTCATCATTTTTAAATTCTTCCTGTAATAAAAAAAAATTAAAGTATATAAGTAAAAAATGAGTGATATTTTCTTAAATGAATATCTTACCAATGCAAATAAATGATTTTCCCACCCAATAATCTAAACAATGAATATGAATGCATGTTGCAAAAATATTTCTTATTTAAAATTTCAAAAGGTGCTTTAATTAATTCACATTATATTTAAAGTTTGTTTTAATAAATATCTTAATAAATTAAAAGTAAAAAACAATCCATTTTTCTTACCCTGTACCACTTATAAATTGGTGGTGGATATCCTGAAGCATCACATTTCAAAGAAACATCATTAATTAGTTTACGACCACTAGGGTCAAAAATGACAGGTTTGGGTTCTTGAAGGAAAAAAGGCCCACGTGGAATTTTTTCCTTATCCAAAACTGAAAAGCCATAATCTAAAAGTGCAAAAAAAAAATTGGTTTTAAATACTTTTACATAAAACTATTTCTAAATAATAAAATTCTTAGTATTTTCAACTTGTAAAAAAACAAAATGGAAAAGTAACTTTTATACATAAATTTACTATCACTTCTATACAATAAAAACAGATAAGACATGGCACAGCATGACTTCAGTTAATCTAGGAATGTGTTCAACTCAGCTATGTTGAGAAAATAAATAAATGAAATTGATAAATTAAAACTCCACATAAAACGTATACAGATATATATCATATTAAGATTAAAAACAATATTTCATCATTGAGAATAAATTAAAGAACGTTTTCAAATTTATAAAACTAAGCATCCACATATTTTTAAATGTGAAAAAAAATTAACCTGAAGTACAAATGCAAATATGAGTAAGAAAAATTTTTTTAATATGATACGTAAAATTGAATATTTCATGGCAATTAAATTTAAATAACATGCCTTAAAAATCAACTAAGAATAATTTTATTGAAATATTACTTTTCACACAAAGTAAAATTTTTCTTCTTTGTTGCTGAGCATTCATATTTGAATAATTAATTTATTTATGGTTAGTAAATTAACTTCATTTAAACCATAAAATGCTAAATATGACAACATAAAAATCTAATTTATCATCTTTCATGAATATTAATGGGCAAAACAGACAATTTTTAAATAATAATTTAATTAATTAATAATCTAATTAATTAATTGTAATTTAATTAATAATTTCAATATGCAATTTTATATGAAAGGTTATGTTAGTGTTTAATTAAAAATTAATAAGATTTTTTTCTTGATTTTAAATTTTGCACCAGATAAAAATAAAAAGGATTTAGAGAGTAACATTAATCTATTGGTTATTTTTCCTTAAAAATAAAGCTCAAATTATTTTATCTTGCATAAAACATTTTTCTTTACGAATGCAACTTTTCTTAATGTATAAGAGATATTGCATATAATGATATTTTTGCTGAAAGAAATGTTCATGTTACAAATTCTGATTTTAACTATTATTCAAAACTTCAAATGTATTAAAACAAAGGTGCCTATTTATGTCTAAAATTACATGGAAAAAGAAATGCTACATTAATGCATAAATAATTATTAATATGCTTAGAAAATTTGCAGCTATTTAGATTAAATGAGAGTGAAAAATAACTTTACTATGCAGAGAAAAATAGCAAATTATTTATTTTCACAAATTCATGTACATATCCTTCATAAAACTAAGTCTTTATAATTTTTTTCAATTAAAAAATATATAAATGGCAACATTACCAATATCTCTTTCTGTAATAATAAGTTGATTAAGTTTTTCTTTTGAAATTTCACAAATGTAAGCCATTAATTCAGTTGAATCCACTTTTTGTAATCCCCACTTATAGGCTAAATCTGAATAGCTATGGGGAAAAAATGAAATGAAAAATGAAATAATTTTACAAGATAAAAATAAAACAAAAAAGTCAGAATAATTAATGTTAAAAAGCAAAAAATGGCAATAAAATATAAATAATGTTTTATAAAGGCAATTATTTTCAAGATGTCGTCATAAAAAACATCAATAATCAAAAGTTCAGGATATAATTAAAATTTTTCTAATATGGTTTAATAAAATAAAAATTATATAAATATTTTTTTTCACAATATGAAATCCTCTGCTTGACAATCACAGATAAAAAAAATATTCTTTATAAAATACAATCATATTCAGGAACACAACACCATCACCAGTTCTCAAATTTTGTCATTGAGACACTAATGAGCTAGAAATAAGACATTCAAGAAAATCATAAATGTAAAGACTTAACAAAAAAAAAACATTTTTTAACATCATTAAGTTTTAATCAGTGAGAAAATTTGAAAAATATCTCAATAGCATAAAAATCCACAAAAAAAAGTGCCTTGTTTTAAAAGATCAATAAAAAAATGAATACATCCAAATTGTTGGATATAAATAAACCAATCACATTTTGGTTTAAATATCAAATAACCAGAAAAACTTTAACTTTCTATAAGGCTTATTCTACAAACCACTATAACCTGTGCATTAATTTTCAAGCGGCTGCCTTCACTAGTTTTAGACAGGTTACATAGATTTTGGTTTGATTTTAAAATTGCTAGTCTTTTAGTAATGCTTGCTAATAATATTTTTAAAATATGTTTGTTACATAAGTACAAATCACCACAAATGCTGTTGAGACATCTCAAAAATTAGACATAGCTTTAGGAGATATACCACAAGAGAATTTATTAAAAATTTCATTCTGGTGACAATAACTGAAAATTGATGAAGATCCAGTGATTTACTATCCATCAGAAAAATCAACTATCTCTTACACATAGTAAAAAATAGATCTATATACAAGCCACAAGCATTTACTTTGTTAGAGACCACAGACACATTTGATTCCTCAACCTGTAACAGATTCACTTCATCCCAAGAAAATGATGTAATGTAGATGATAAACATCAGCTGGCATTATCCAATTGTTAAACCATTAATATTGCTGTATAACAAGTACAAAATTCCTTGCATTAGAAACAGCCAGCATTCATGAATAGAAAAATATGCAATTCTTGCAGCAAAATGCAAATTGACGTGCCATAAATGATTCTGAATGCAATTACTGCCACAGAATAGGAAATTCTGCCGCAAAATATATATTTTTCAATAATTTGCCCAATTATAACATTCAATGCTCTGGACAATCAATTGCATGTGAATGAGACAGTTTTTTGATGAAAAGATCAAAACAGAAGTTGCCCCAGTTTTTTGCTTTTAAAAATCCAAAATTTTATGACAACAGTATTCCACTGAGAGAAGATAACCGCATGTCGTGACGGTGTTTATTTCAATAAATAAGGCTTATTTTCTTACAAGAATGAAATATAGATTGCTTCAAAAAATTAAAATCCAGAGTTTCTGTAAACCAAAACAATAAAGCTTTTTTTAAATTCTATTTTACACAAGTATCATGGAGAAAGAAATTTAAAAAATACAAAATCACATATATTTAAAACCTGTTATTTGTTTTCATGGTTCACTACTATTGTCAGGTTTCCTATTCAAGTAGTATAATTAATTTAAGTAAGACGTTTTGATTTCTCAAGCAAGAAGTGAATATGCCTATTTCTTTATAAATACTAAAAACTGAGAAAAAACTCAAAATAATAATAAAATGCTTACTTGTATGCAGCAAACCGTAAATATGAAGTATTCTGCATTGGAAGAAATAAAGCATCAACATCAGTAAATAAACTATTATCATTATCCCAGACCCACACATTATCCCCATCATCACGTCCACTAGTATACCACCTAAAATTACAAATAAAATGTATTAATCATATAAAAAATATTTAAATAATTATTTATAAAAGTTTATTAAATAGATTAATTAATAGAATAATCAAAATGTTAAATTATAAATACATATCTTAAATTGATTACAATAAATGCTTTCATTTTCTTTTTACTTGATCTAATTATTTCATTTATAATATTTTGTCTACTATTAATGAAAAAAAGAATAGTTTAATTTTATTTAAATTTGACACATTTAACAATTATTATATATAATTAAATATAGTGTAAGTTATTAAATTTTAAAAAACTGATATTCAATTAATTCATTCTATTAAAAATTAAAAGTTACAAAATACCATTAAGTAATTAGAAAACAGTAATAAACCTGTTTTTAACTAAATTAAATAAAATAGGACATGCAAATTTAATGCTATATGCAAATTTTTGAAACTTGCAAATGTAAATTTAGTCTTAATAATAATTTTTTAGCTATTCTAAATGTTAACAAGAAAATAATTTCAAGCATTTGTATCTTTTAAATGCATCTTAACAGACCGTAATTTAATGTTAAAAAGTAACCCACAAGATTGAGTTATCAATCAGAAAATATTAATAATTCTTTGCCTACTAATAATAAAAGATGGATAAATTAGTATTTGACATATATTTTATCTTACAAATATTCTTTATGAATATTATGTAGATAATACATCATTATTCTATTTTTAATCAGCACATATAAAAAATTTATCATTAAATTTATCTCAACAACCAATCTACTATAAACCATATACTTTGATGTCATACACAAATGCTTTAAGAATGATATGAATTTACTTTTATAGCTGTTTCTAAATTTAACAAAATTTGAAATTCATAAAAAGGAAATTTAAAATATTAAGGATCTTTTTTATTAGTAGTTTGCAATTATAATTTATATTAATGCCTTACATCTGATTTATTTTATCCTTAGCATTTTTATAATCATTCATAGTATTTCTTGTGTATGTGTATCAATATACTAATGGAGTTAAACATTCAAAACAACAGAAATTAATAAGAACATCTTTAAAAAATGATTTTTCAATAATGTTTTCACTAAGATAGTCAATGACTGATATTTATTATGACAATTATTATATAGTATTACAAAATGAATAAAACATTTCATCAATAATATGTTTGATGGCATTAGTGGTTGTAACAGTAAATTTGATTTAAAAAATTAGAGGAGATACTAATTTGAATATATTGAAGATCTTTTAATTTCCATCTTCTAATAGATAAATGATTATTCTTGCAGATATAGCAATAATCAGAGTTACCTTTTTTTTTTTCTTTTTTTTTTTTTCCAAGAAAGGCTATCACCTATTATATCAAGTGTTTCTCATTCTGGAACACACATTGGAGATGGTTTGCATTAACTTTATGAACACAATTTTGATTCACTGATCAATGAAATTAAATTGCTTTGTTATACATTTTCTAAACTCTTAAACTATGTGATTAAAAAGAAATAAATTTGACTTTCATGCAGCTAATAAAAGGAAAATAGTATCCTTGGAATGTAAATGTATGATGAATCTTTGAAATGAAAGTTTGTTTTCAAGTTTTTTATAATTATCAGCAATTTCTCTATTTATATCTTCTTTTTTTAGTGTAAATTTACTTCCAATTTGTTTTTTAAATTTGTCTTATGAATTTCAAGGGGAAAAGTGGAACATAATAAGGTATAAAAGTGGAAACATAAAATTTTAGAAGGAAACTGGCCTGTCTTCAAAATAATTGTGGAACAGATAGAAAACTATAGATATAAAGAACTGTGATTTTATAACATCTTTTCCTTCTAAACTAGAGTTTTTGTTAGTGTTTTAATTGAACAAAACTTATATTTATTTAGTTGCCAAGTTGTACCCCAATTTATGTGAATTCAAGTCAGACGCAGTCAATTTTTATCTCAAGAATTAATGAATTTTGTTCTTCAAATTTGCTTATTTTAACTTAATTACATGAAAGCAATCATGAGATTTGTCATGATATTTGTATAATTCACATTATCATCTTTCATTCAATTATATAACTGTTATGCCTCAATAGATTATGTTTACAGAATATGCCTTAACTAATATGATGTAAATTTATATATAAATCTATTTCAATATTAGTGTTATTTTATCTAATCCACATATCTTATTTGATGACACATTTAAAAAAATATTTCTTTTAGAACAAAAATCATAAAATATTTAACTTAAATCCATATAAGGATCAAGCATCTTCCCAAATAAAAACTAAACATACGAATTCTTAAATTAACATAGTTTAAATTATTAGAAATACCTTCGATGCTGTGGATCATTTTCTCTCAACCATCCAATAATAAAATTGTGTTCATCTAATGTATTTACAGCAACCAAGTCAGCATTGTATGCTCTACATCTATCTTCTGCTTCATCACGTGTTTGCAAAGGTGTTCTTGTAAATTTATAGCAAGATTCTTTGAAATCAACCCAGCCTTTTGGACAAGTTTGTGAAGTAGCTAAGCAAAATGAGATAAAGTGAAAAAAAAGCATCATATTCAATAAATTAAAATCAACTTTTAAAAGAATAGAGAAATGTTTCTTTTTTAACATTTTAAAAACACAAGATAAACAAAACATAGTTTTTTTTATATAAATTTTTTATTTAATAAATTTTTCTTTAAACAGAAAAAAAAATTAAACACAATAGAAGAAAAAAATAATTTACTTTGTAAGATTGAACAATAACAAATAAAATAGACAAACTTCGTTAATAGATGCAAACAAAATATAAATACAGATTCCTGATATTTTAGTTTATTAAAATACATAATAAACATTTAAGGCATGTTTAAATACAAAAACAAACCAATAACATTTAAATATTAAACTTAAGATTTATTAACTTTAAAGACAGTTGTCAAAATCTTATAAATGAGAAATCTATTGAATTTTATCTTATGCAAGAGCAACATCGCTTAGGCATTTAGCAATTAAAATTATCGTGAAAAAGATCAAACTAATTTAGCTTATTATTTTTTTAACCTTTGATTTCAAAATGGTAAATCATCAATAATGGAATTGTACACCAACTCTTCAAATTTTCATACCCCTCAAATACGATAATTTTTTGATAACCAGATTTAATAATCTTTTGCAGAAAAAGTGAAATGCATTTTGATACAGAAGACCTAATGTGATCTTTTGATATTGCATGCCCAGATCATAAATATTGAAATACTGTGATCTCATTTACAGAAAAATTAATTTTATGTCATAAGAAAAATATATTTGTTCAATTTTACTCACATTGAAATTCTTTGGTTCAATAGGGTAAGATAATTGTATAGTATTTACTGAATTAAAAGTAACATTCTTGTATAATTTTTATTGTACTTTGATCAATTTATGCTGATTTATATTTATTTGTGCAGGAACTAGGATTTAATTTCAATACTTAATTATTTCGCTTTTACGCTAGGAATGATACAATTTATACAGAATTACATACAATTTTGAAAGTAATTCCATTTAATACAATTCGATATTTTTTTTAAAAAAAGACATTTCTATGCATATACATTTTGAAAATATCCATAAGAAAATAAAACCCAAATGAACCACTATTGTTCAACAGCTGAAAAAAAAAACTTGGTTTTCAAAATAAATTAACTATCAGCTATTCAAAATCTATTAAATATTTTAAAAAATTGTATTTTTAAATTTGAGCTTAAAGAAAGAGAGCTATGATGCAAAGTACATTATGCCATTTTTATTCTATTAATATACACATTTTGTATTGTTTTCTTACTAGGCTTTCCAGTAAATTTATTTTATTATTATTTTATTTATTTATTTATTTTATTTTATTTATTTCCAGTAAGTATATCTAGTAAATTTAAGAAGTTTATTCTTCCTGGGCAGTTTGCACTTTTACAGGATGATACATTAAAAGATATCTGTACACCCATTAATTAAACTTTTCTTTTCTAAAGAATTTTGTTTAATTTGTTTGGAATTTTATTAAAGAAGTGAATTCTGATACAAGAAGGATTTATAATTAATTATAAAAATATATCTAATTGGTAAAAGTGATGTGGCAGTAAAAAAAATTAATTCAGTAATTATAGCTTGCAAAACATTGTTTTGTAATTTATAGCAAAACAGAAAAATGCAACCATGATTATTGCAATAATTCATAATATTAGTGTTGGTGAGTATACCAACGAAGTAAGAAATCATTCTGCATTATAATGAACAGTACAGTTAGTTAGTCGACAAAAGGTGAAGTATTCAGTCCTAGCAGCAGTAGTTCCTTGGTCTATAGAAAAAAGAACTGCAACACTCAATAGTAAGCTTTATTGAATGTGGCTGGTATAAATGCTCTAATTTTCTTCTTTACAAATTAAACTAATTCTAAAATTCCAAGGAAATATTTGTATTTTTTATTTTAATTTATTTTGTAAACCAATATTATACAAATACTATAAAATTTTTTTTTTTTTTTTTTTTTTTTTTGAAGTTTTAATGAAATTTTGTAGTTGTTCCATTTAAATGTAACTAACCTTTGATATTTTTTACTGCAATAACTATTTATTAAAATATAAATTTTCAATCCCCATTCAATAAAGGAATGGTTCTTAAGCAGCAGGGCACAAACACATTGAAAAAGGGGCATACAGTATTCCTTAAAAAATAAACATAACCCATGTATATATATTTAAATTTCAAATATCTATTTGAAAAATAAAATATTCTCAATAATTCATCTACAGAATGTGTTTCTTTGATTATAAAATAAAGCATTTTTAAGGTCATCACAGTTTTAATTGTTTTAAAAATGCTCAGGAAACCTTAGCTTTATATTCTAATTGCAAATGCTAAAATATAGTATAGAACATTCTAGAAATTGCCTAAAAGAGTAAAAAAAGATTTTATCTTATTTTTCATAACATAGACAGAGGAATTTTGATTTTAGCTAAATAATGAAAAGCCACAAATACAATCTAAATATGCAAAAAATATTAAAGCAATAAAAATAGTTTCATTAAATCAGATTATAATTAAAAGATTTATAACATTTATAAACTAAGAATATATATCATAAATTAATTTGTACAAATATCATGTTCATGCATTAATTACTAATGATATATCTTGTCTCATTAAGATAAGAGAAAAGGAAAATGTTTAACTTACCAATACAAGTAAAAGAAAACAAGATGAGAGGGACTAACAAAATGTGTGAGTTGATCATAATTGACGAAAACAAACCTTAAATTTACAAGAAAAAAAATTATATTATAAGGTTTTCTTTTTTTTTATAACAAGAAAAAAAATTCATAAAAAATTGTTATTGCTTTGCCAATTTTCAGATATTTGTGAAGTTCAACTTATTGGAGAAGCTACACAAAATATCTTCATTTTCTAAGACTCATTAATTTATATTCATCTTATATGTAAAACTTTTTTTCTTACCAAGTCAATAATAGAGAAGGTTTATATGTAATAAATAACATTTATAACTAAACTGTTTTTTTCATTTTACAATTTATTTGTAGGAATTTAAAATCTTGACATGCATTTGTCTATATATTTTTGCAATACAGAGTTACTAAATAAATTGAGTATACATTACTTAACCTCTTTTTAATGAACTGAAAGTACAATATTACACAATTTAAATAAAAATTTATAAATAAAAAAACATTTTAAGAATTTATTAAGCTAGAAATCAAAAACTTAATCTTTAATATTTTTATTACACACTTTTTTATAAAAAAAATTAAATATGCAAAATATAACAAATATAACTTTCTAATTTAAGGAGCTTAAAGCACATTGCTAAAATAATAAGTTAAAGTTAGGCGTTGTAGATAGAGTACAAATTTTTCTCATTTCATATCAATTTCCATAATAAATAAGTCTGAATCACTTGAACCTTTTTTCAATAATATTGCCATAATTATTAATAAATCACACTGATTAACTGTTCAGTTCACTTAACTTTAAAAAAACTATATGAAAGACCAATATCTTTTTTACATATCCTATTAGTTTTGTTAAGGAACAAGATTTAGCAATTTTTTTTTTTTTTTCCTGCCACAATTTCAATAAAGTAACATTTATATCTTGTTTTTAAACTTTAATATCACGGTAACAATTAGTGATGCACTGGATTTCATTTTTTATTTGCCAACTGGACAAAAATTTCAAATAGTAATTTTTTTACATTATTTGGTTTTTATCTATATCTTGTCTTGAAACCTTTAGTGCCTCACAAGTTTTTTTTTTTTAAGAACATAAAAGATTTATGTGATTTTAAAAATCAGTAAAGTTATGAAAGAAAATGTATCTTTACTCTCTATCAGCAATGTTGAATGCAATTTCAGCTATTACTGACTTGCATTATTGACAGACAATACAAGTATTTAGAAATTAGTAAAAAAGTAGTTTACACACTGATGTCCATAAATTAAAGAAAAAATACAAAATGCTAATTTTTGAACACAAAAGTTAATTGTAAGTCACTGAAAGAGACTGGCATAAATGACAGGTATAATAAATAGGTGTTACTGATTGGTTGATGATTATGCAAATATTTTGAACAGCATGACAGGCATGAATGTCGGATAAAAGTTAAAGCACAGCATAAAAAAAGTATTTGCATGTGTTACACAGAAGATTTTATTTTTCGCTTAATATAGCAATTGATATGAATTAAAGAACATCTAGAGCATTTTATCTGAAGAATAATCATAGATAAATTGGAAGAAGGACAATCAATGAGACATGCAGCTAATGTATTTGAAACTAACAAAAACTTCATTGAACAACAGTTGAAACAATTTTCTGAAATGAAAACAGTAACTTGACAATAAAGCTCAGCTGGTCAATCACCTACAGCAACAACTGAAGATTATACCAGGGGATTCATTACTGTGTACACAAACATCTGAGAGAGGTAAGCTATTCAAAGAGAAAATGAGATTAGATAGCAATGCAGGGTTGAATATGACATCATCGTCTGCAAGTGTGCAGAAAACATAAGAAATGAAAGCAACACATAAATGAAGAGCATTATTGTATTCATCAAAATGTAAATGAAGAACATTATTGTTTTTATCATAATGTAATAGTTGCAATATTAAGGTTACTGCTATCAGTTATAATACAAGTCTGACATCAGTGCTACATGGAATCGCAGACATTTCTGTCACACAAATGCATGTGATAAGATCTTTCTCATTATCCAAGGGTGTAATTTACACCAGATTTATGATGTGATCCCAGAAAAAAAAATTGAAGGAGAACAAAACCTATGAATGGACTATAGTACCCAACCCAAATATCACTTTTAAGTACTCCCAAACATCATGGATGAAAATAGTTGGGGCCTTATCATGCTGGAACCATACACAAGACTACAGTAAATGTTTACCTTTTAGTAATTCAAAGAAAATTTCCTCCAAAAATATAATATTGTCACTCAAAAAAACAGACAAGAGAAATGGGCCTACTATGTGATTTCCCATCCCAATGCTGGGCTAAACAATGACAAACCAGGTGTTGTGCAGGATATGTTCGTGTAGCATGGGAGTTCTTATTTGGCCACATATGTGTATTATAAGCATTGTAAAAACATTTCCTGGATAAATATGCCTTGTTTGTAAACAAGATGCAAGCTGAAAAAACGAGGTACATGAACTTTTCTGTTGTCAAAGCAATAGCAACCTTCTGTCGGTAATCAGCAGATTGCAGCAACTGTACACTCTGCTCATGATATGGATCCAATTAGCTCAAGTTCAGGATCTTCCAGATGGTGGTTTCAAGAAAATTGAAGTGAATAAAACAGCTCATGTATAGAAACATGGAGTGTCTTCTGTATGATAAAGCACAATCAATCCCTTTTGTTTCTGGGGTCTGCATAATTTGTTCTGGATTTATTAACAAGCCTCACAAAAGAATCTATTTCGCATAATTTTTGATGCAACCCTGTAAACATCTAGTGTTTTGGAGTATGAATCATTGGGTAGTGCTACCAGTATTACAGATTCACAATGGCTCACCTGTTACCATCAATAGTTCAATACAATAAGTAGATACAAATCTGCTAACTCTGCATTTGTGAAACCCTCTATCCTATTCTGCTATATAAAAAAGGTTTTCTTGCATGGATGTTTTACTAGTTCCACAACAATTACCCCTGTCGTATTGTAATTGCATTTTAGACTCTGCATTGCTATATGATTCTGTTTCATCTTTAACTAGCTCATCCCTTCAAGAAGTGTCTACATGCCCCTATATACAGATAATAATCGAAAGCAATAATCAGATAACTTTTGGCAAAATGAAATGAAAGATACAGTCAAACACAGGTAGTAGAATATTACACCAGATAGGTTTATATGCCTGGAAATCAGATGTTATTTCTTTGAACATTTAAAAAAAATAATACAAATATTGTAGTAATGGAAACATGCCAACTGGATTGACTAGCACAGATGAAACCATGTTTTATTTATAATCCAATTCAAATTTTCAGTATATATCACATGAACCTAGAACTGCCTATTTTGTGACCAATGTCTTGGAAATTAATTATTACAGAGGCAGCGAGATTCATGTCTGTGCAAATACAATTTTAAACAGACATAGGGAAATTTAAAGCCTTGGAATGTGAAACTACAAAGGCAAAAATTTATTGTCAAAATATCACAATGCTTCATGTACTGAATTTCAAAGATGCCAACCTCAAATGAAACTTTTCAGTAGGAATTCAGATTATTTTCTGTTGTTCTTCTAATACTTAACTTTTCCAATAAGCTTTATCCTCTTTTAAGTTTAAGACAAAACAGTATAATTTTTTTTTTGTTTTTTATGAATAAAAAATGTAATAGCAATGCTATGTATATGTGTGCACATTATTCAATAAATTGATTAATTATTTTTTAAAAATTGTATAAAATCATCTTTCATGAAAGCTAATGCTATTTTTCTCCAAACCAATGAAAAAATTTTTAATTAAATAATAGACAAATAGTTGGGAAAATAACAGACAAAAGTGGGTATTTAAAATTTCTGTACAAATATTAATAATTTTTTTCTGTAATCCATAGATAATTTAAAATTTGTTATTTTATGTAGAAATTAGGAAAAATCCATAATTGTTGGCTTTTCTGAAATTCTCTCGGTGCTACTATGAATTTTACCATATAATAATAACTGGTAATGAGTGACGTTCATCAGTTGGAAAGCCAACAGATCATTGAATGGAGTGGCCTACAACCACAATCCTGTAGGAATATGTATGAGAAGCAATTGCAGAGCACTAGCAAAAAATAACTTGTTTTGATGATTAAACAAGAATAAAAAAAATTACCATAAAACCTATTAGATAATCTGGTAAAAAACATGTATAACCCATGCTATTCATGGCCATTTTGATACTACAAAATTTCCTGAAAACTTCCAATTTAGATCTGCAAATTTTCTTCTATAATTGCATCTCCTAAACCTTCTTTTCAAAAAAGTTTGATACCCCTTGAGGTGCCAATGGGATTTTATGAAAATTTCCTACTGAAGTACTAGGTAGGTTTTCTTCTTGCAGAATGAAAGGAACGGGGGACAATTTTAGTTAGAAATGAGGATGCTATTAAAGTTTCAGAAAAAAAAAGAAAAGGTACTTACGTATTAACGCTACCTTGGCTACAGATTTGGCGGCTTTTAAGTGTCGCCAATATAACAGGTACAGATTTGGCGGTTTTTAAGTGGCGCCAATCTAACAGCTACAGATTTGCTGATCTTTGACGCCATTTTTTAGTGCTACGAAAATGCGTCTTTGGGATTTACCAGAAACAGAACAAGATGCAATTTTATTTTTTCAGGAGTGAAATATTTTACCAAAAAAACGAAAATGTCCCAATTCCCATGAGATGAAACTTTATTTTGGTAAACGTAAGTTTTGGAAATGCAATTTCAGTCAGTGTGCTTATCATGTGGGACTTTGAAAACACAACTGGTTTGAGGGAAGCAGAATTCCGTTTGACTACTTTGTGTTTAAATAAAGTGTTTTGAATTTTGAAAGCGTTTTGATTTTAAATGAAGTGTTTTATATATTTTATTATTTGGAACAAAAATTTTAAGTGTAGATTGGCGACACTTAAAAACCGCCAAATCTGTAGCTGCGGTTGGCGTTCAAAAGATAACTGCGTGCGCGTGCGGACAACAAGATTGCTCTTTATTGGCGCAACTGTAGCCAAGGTAGCGTTAATACGTAAGTACCAAAGAAAATTTTAATGTAGTGTCAATTACATTTATGAAAACCAAGTTTGTGAAAAAATATTAAAAAATATACAAAAGTTAATGCATAATATTAAAGCATTTTTTTTCTTTATAAATTTTTTAAAAAATCAGCTTTTAGCAATGTACGGAAATGGGCATTTCTTCTATGTATCATTAATGGTGAAATTAAAAGATATATGACAAAATTTTATCAAATGATTGAATAAATAAATTTTAGAAATATTCTAAAACTGGAAGAAATGAATAAGGAACCCTTAAATAATTTCCATGTCAACTATGAGAACGCTTTAGATAATTTTTCAAAATATAAAATTACAAATGAGAATGGACACCTTTCATTAAATGTCATATTAAAATTTATTATATCTTGAGTAAGCTTTAATTTCTACATTGATTTCTTTGAGTGTACATTGATGTACTCATTACTTATATATCACTATTACTTTAACACATAAATCGAATGAAAACTTTTAAAAAGAACTAAATAAATGTTAAGGAAAATAAAATAATTATGGTATAAGATGTAAAACAATGTATTAGTAGAAAAGATGAACGAAGATACATTAATAAAGTTAATAAACAATGAAAGGGCTAAAAAAGTATAATTATCAAAAAAATAATAATTTACATACAGAGTCTAATGATTAATTAAAATTACATATAAATTTAAATAAATAACTTAGAGATGAGAATAAATAAAACGGCACCTTAAAATTATTTGAACAAAGTTGATTTGAACAACTGATAATTTTTCAGGTTTCACGTATCAAGAAAATTGACAAAATCAGATTAGTCCCATATATGGGAGAATCTCAAAGTTTATTGCTTGCCCGAAGAGTGATATAAATAAAATATAAAAAAAATGAAAAAAAAAATTCCATGTGAAGACAGAAAAGAAATGAAAAGGAAAGAATAAGAAATATTTTAAAAGAGAAAAAGTATATGGAAAAAATAAAGAGAATTGACTCTACAGATAAATGAATATGGTAAATATGTGAATAAAATTGATTTGATTAAGACAATAGCACAATTTTAAAATGAATAGAATGTAAGAAAAGAAAAGAGAATATTTTAATTACATTTCTCATATAAACTGTAGTATATTTATTTGAAAAGGTATGCATATGAATACTTTTAAGAATAAATAGTTAGAATAAAATTATGGTACAAGTATTAAAAATATAGTCATTTTATTACATTATCTTGAATACTTCAATTAGTATGAAATGTAGTGCAGTAGAATAATTAATTTTTAGAAATAAAAATGCCATACAAAATTGAAATTCTAATTATATACTCAATCTCCTTGTAATATCTCTTATCTTTATAGTTACACAAATTATATCTCAACCAGATTTTAACTATGGAAAACGTTAATAATTCAATATTCTGAGATTTTTCAACAAAAAATAAAATAGGAATACTACTGTTGCTTCCTCACAAATGAAAATTAGCCAAAACCGGTAAAAAGAGGTTCTAAAAATTATTGAAATGGATATGTTTTAATATTCTTCTTACCCAATTACAAAACTTTTTTCTGACTTTTGAAAACTTTTTTTTACCCAATTACAAAACTACTGATCAGAATTTAATACAAAACAAAAATCAATTAAATTTACTGTAAAATAATATTTGTCTCTACTGGTTTGTCACATTAAAATTCTCTTTCTAACCTTTCTCTTAAGCTAGCTACAACTGGAACTTTCAGTACAAATCAAAAATATTTAAAACCATAATAAATTACATAAAAAAAAGAAATTCTGAAAAATAAAAAACATAATGCTTACAATTTTTAACCATCTTGAAACAATATTTCGCTTCTTGAGTACAGTGATTGTAAACTTTTATAAAATAGTTTCAAAACTCTTCAGAATCATGAAATCTTTCAATACTTATTTATCAAATTTCAAATGCAGTGACAATTAGTTACTTGATTATAGACTGCATTCATTAAAAAATATAATGAAATGAAATGTACTTATTTAGTTAAAATAAATTATCAATTTTTTCAAAAAAATACAACCGAATGTTCAAATATTTTTTAAAATCAGTTTCTTATTACGATTAATGGACAGTGACATAAAACCAAATAAATAATTTACAATGTGGTCAAAAATTTTTTAAAAACATGCTTAAAAATAATCATTTAAACTAGCATCGAATAAGACAACACGGATAGATGTAAACAAAATTTGAATGCCACACCTACGAATAAAAAGCATATCGATGAAACCATGGATATGTAACGGAAACTTTAAATATCAACAACCGCAAGTGATTCATGCAAGTACGTTAACGGATACTTTCGGTTTGCGTTGACATACGATAGAGTTAGTGATTTGTTTCCAACCTGGAACTCATATTTAAATTATATTAAATGCAACGTATATTAAACATATTTAGGGTAATTCTAAAGTGAGAAGTAGTTAAAGAAATTTTCGAGATTTTCAACTAAACCTACAAAGAAATCGATTTTTTACAAAATTTTTGGTGTTAAATCGGAAGTATAGACCGAAAATTCTAAAAATTGTTTGAAGATTTTTTTTCTAATGCAGCTGACAAACACTTAGACAGTTGTCTTTTATGCCTTAAGGCAAGTGCTGCACCGACGTTACTCACTTATCACTACCCAGGAGGTGCATATAGCTTAAAGATAAGCCAGGGACGCGGAGTAGCAATACAATATCCCTATAACAATATAACAATAACCCCGCAATGCTCTACGATCATGTTAGACCGGGACCTACGGTTTAAAGTGGATTCCGAACCACTACAAACATTCATGGCACTGCCGGAACTTGAACCCGAAACCTGTGGTACGGAGCACCAGAGCACTAGCTAGCCCGCCGTCACGCCCCCTTCGCTTGAAAATTTAAAAACAGGAATTAGAGATTCACATATTTTGGATTTTATAGTAATTTGATTATACCTTTTTGATCATCATCACAGTGTCTCTGTATTTTACTAGCATTTGGTTAATTCAAATAAAGTAGCATTAGAGGGCGTCAATCTAAAATCACAAATCAAAACGTTAGAACGTAGTTCGATGAAGATCATTTTCAATATTATGTTATTTTAAAAGGAAATACTGTATAGAGAAGAGAAAAATCGTACTTTCGTTTTGTGGTATATCTCTTTGGAAATTAATTTTTTGGAATATTGAAAGGCATTCAATAGCGATGGATCGTTTTTGCCTAGATTTGGCGAGTTCTTGTTGCAGAGGTTGAAGAAAATATACTTCTTTCGGTTTGACGATTATTTGTTTACTAATGATAGTTAAGCAAACCACAATTATTAATTACATATATTACAAAATAGTAACGTTGTTAAATTTTTAAAATCAATCATCCTTAAAGATTTTAACCTTCACCGAACACTATCCCTTTTTGTGCTTGGGGTTGGCTGCAATGTCCAAAGATGTGGTGAGCCAGACAGTTTGTTGAACTTCAAATACATTGTTATTTTCATATTTATATTATACAAGAAGTTACTAATTCGAAGCAACTTAATAAATATTCAGATCGAGGGACGCTATTTATGAATAGAAAATAAAGATATTACATACAGATATACATATTGATATAATGTTAAATGTTATTAGAATAGTATCTAAATAAAAGTACATATTTCTAATCACTGAGAATTATAAGGAATACATAAAATACTATAACAATAATAACACTCGGAAACTTTATTTTTCATAAAAAGAAATATTAAATTTCATTTAACTGAAAATTTGCAACAATGCATGATGGTTGACATGAAAATTTGCACATACAATAGTTGATCTAGCTAGGTGATAGAACGTAAGGACAGAATGACTCCCATAGCACCTCAACCGTCATGGAAACTAAATCCCCACCACCACCACCAGAAACTACGCTCCAAACAAATCTAGCGAGCTGCCATCTCAGGTGACACAGATATCTCAGGTAAACCCCTCTTTTTCCTTCGCAGAAGCAATCACGAACAAATCAAGGCAAAATTCCCCGCCACTAAACCAAAATTTAAATTCTAACAATAATCAATCTCAACTAATCTGCTCGACCCAAAAAATCAGCCCAAGAAGAAAGAGTTACTTGATCTGAATTATCAAAAGACTAATTTTAATAATGAATCAAGGTATTGCAGGCCCCCAACTACTGAAAGCCTTTAAAAACTGATTACCTGATCTTCGACAAGCACCCTCAGATGTAGACCAAGATTTTATCATCTTTGACAGCTATTGCAGACTCTCCTATCAATAATATGTACAAACTTGTGCGCAATCTCAATTGAAAGCTGGTACGCAAGTTCTTTCGGGCCAGACAGCATGATTTCAGAGAATTCCTCTCAGAACAGAACTTCGACGTCTTTTTGGTACAGAAGACTTTCTTAGTTCCGGGTGACCAAACCCCTTTAGTACCTATCATAGAGTCTAAAGCCCAAATAAGCAAAACATCAGCCCCTCGTGCCTGGGGGGGGGAGGAACGTGCATCTACGTTAAAACTAATATCGAACATCATCATATGTAATATTCATCATATGTAATATTCATCATATGTAATATTCATCATATATGATATTCATCATTTCATATTCATCATCATCATATTCCCGTATTATCAAGGAATAGATAAAAAAAATCAAACTTCGAAATTAAACTATTAAACAACCCGCCCATCAAAATAGTTAGTTTTTACTCTCAGTGTTCTAGTCAAGGTATCTACAAAACGCTTTCTACCAACTACCTAAATCAAATACTCTCTATAGTTACGAATGTCATTGTTGCTGAGGGATCAAATGCAAGACACAGTCAATAGAATACTTGAAACCCAAACACTTCTGGTTTTAAAACTCTTCCGTTTCATTCAAAACAATAGTGAACTTAAACTCATAACTCCTAATAAACCTACTAAATTTGACTACGATGAGAACGCAACATTGAGGCCCTTACGCCTGAAACAAACACTCTTTGGAGGAAACCCTCTGCTCTTAGGAAACCATGTCATGTCATTCCGCCCTTAACAGCTCCAAGCGGCGTTACAGCTTTAACTTCTCAGGAGAAAGCCGAATTTATTGTCGACAACCTGAAAAACCAATTTTAACTTAATCTTGATATAGAGAACCGAGATCTCTCTGACACAATTAACACCGCTATGACTGAGTATCTACAAAGACCACATTCCAATGATCTCCTTCCTATTCATATTTTAGAAATAGGGGATTACATCAAAAACTAAAAAAGAAAATAAAAAAGCACCAAGTCTTGATCTCATCTCCAACAAAATGATAAAAAGTCTCCCTTTCAAATTTGTGATTTATCTCACTTACATCATGAATTTCATGACGGAAAAATGTCACTTTCCAAATTGTTGGAAAACAGCCGTGGTAGTTCCTATTCCAAACTTTGATTTTTTTCTTCCTCATAATTTCCATCCAATTTTGCTACTAAGTAGCCTCAGCAAAGTATACAAGCATGCAATACTTAAACGTCTGAATCAATTCTCCGAAGACCACAACTTACTTTTTCCTGAACAATTTGGGTTCAGGAAAAACAATATTACTACCCACCAGCTTCTTCGTATTACTGAATTGATTCACGAAGGCTTTAAAAATCTCAATTCACGGGTATACTATTTCTGGTAATTGCCAAAGCTTTTGATAAGATTCGGCATAACGGTCTTATTTCCAAACTCATTCTCATGGGTTTCCCAGCTCAGCTAATTAAGATCCTAAACTTGTATCTCTCTCAGCTTTGCTTTAGAGTACGAGTGAAAAATTACATTTCTTCTCCTATACCAGGGGTCGGCAACCTTTTGAGTCGGAAGAGCCAAAAATGGCAATTTACAAAATTTCAGTCTTTAAAGAGCCACAAAAAAGTTTTCTTGCCAACAATAAATAACAGGAGGGCTGAAAGGTTCGTAGGCTGACACATAGATGGCTCTACTAGTATTAAATCCATACGATTTTTAGTTAGTTTGGTAAAGTTTGGATAAATTTGGCTCATAACTTGTTGCTTTAAGTTTCAAACACGACTCTAAATTTTAATTTGCTAGTTGGCTTCTTACTTTACTTTTAATTATATTCATGCAAGAGAACGCTTGTTCGCACGAATATGTCGATCCAAAGATAGTCAGCACTCCAAATGCCAACTACTTCACCTCACTGTAGCAATCTGGAAGACTATTCCATGCGTCGAATATAAGTGCCTCAACTCGCGGCATTTCTTTTAAAGTTGTCCACTTTTGTTGCGTTGCGTACATACATTTCTGGACCTCCAACTCTTTCAACTTGCTTTTCAACTCTGTAAATTTTCCACTCCACAAAGCTTTACTTTTTAAATCGATCAATTGCATTTCTAGAGATCCAATTCCAAATGGCTCAATGTGGATTTCGTTACTATTTGCGTTGAGAGGATTTACTATGAATGCTAGAGTGGTTTTGAATTGCTCAAATCTGTCAGCAAATTCATCTTTAATTTTTCTTAAAACTGTGCTGAAGTACCTCGTGTAAACAGTTGCACTAGTTTTATCACGATATTGCTTTAGAAATTGAAGTAATTTACCGCTCTGAATATCTTCAAAAAGAATTAATTTTTCTTCAAAACAAACCAATTCTTCTACCAAAACATAGGCTGGGTTTCCCTTTCCTTGCAGTTTCAGATTCAGCTCATTTATTTTCGCTGTGATATCCACCATAAAGAAAATTTTTTGCAACCATTTGTCGTTCTCTAATTCAGGGTGATTAATGCGCTTTTCATTTAGGAATGTATTTATTTCATTCAAGCACAAAGCAAAACGTTTCAATATCTTACCTTTGGAAAGCCATCGAACTTTATTGTGAAGAAGGAGGTCGGTATACTAAGTCTCCATTTCATTTAAGAATTCTTTAAACTGACGATGGTAGAGTGCTTTTAACAATCTTGATTACAAAATTGATTACATCAACTATTTCGGCCGGAAATGTTTGGGCACAAAGCGCTTCTTGGAGAGAAGAACGTTATGCAGTGAACGGAAGAAGGTTATGTAGTGAAACGTAAGAATTTCGCAGTTTATTTTGCTCTGAAAAATTGTTGTTGCCCCTTTATTTTTTCTTGTCATACTTCTGGCTCCATCAGTTGCTATTGAAACGATTTTATTTAAATCGATCTTATTGTCTTCAAGGCATTTTTGCACGGCATTCGCTATATCGTCTCCTCTAGTTTGTCCCGAGAGCGGTAGCAATCCTAGAAGTTCTTCTTTTGGACCTTAGGAAGACATATACCTGACAAAAATTACAACTTGTGCTGTGCCTTTTATGTCGCAAGACTCATCTATAGCAAGTGATAAGGCAGAAGAAAGTTGAATAGCTTCCGCCTGAAAATATGTTACATTTGAAGACATTTTAGCTATTCTATCTTGTACTGTTTTAGCGGATAATGGCAAATCTTTGATTTTTTTCAAGATTCCAGGTTTGTTTTTGAAATCACGAAACAGTTTTTCAGATGCACGTATGAAGCAATCTTTGACATACTCACCATCTATGAATGGTTTACTTTACCTACCTTTACTTTGGTTTTTTTTTATTATTATTTATATATATATATATATATATATATATACGTACATACATAACTTTGAGAAGATAATTCGCTTCTAACTCTTTTACTTGAAACAACAAATTATACGTCACGCCAAAGCACTGATGAAGACGCCAACTTGTCTTGCGTCGAAAACGAATTAAATTCTACATAGAAACATCCGACGACGGCGTCATTCGAGAGCTTCCGATGGACTGACGACAGTGACGACACGTGTCACGGGGGAGAGGTGCGGGGAAAAGCTAGTACAAGTGACTGAGAGATAGAATCGGTGCCTAATCATCGTTAATCGATTCAGAACGATTCTTAAATGTTTTTTTTTTTATAAAATAAATAATATTTGAGTAGGGAACTAAAGAGCCGCAGCTTCACATCCAAAGAGCCGCATGTGGTTCGCGAGCCACAGGTTGCCGACCCCTGTCCTATACCTATTTTTAGTGGTATTCCACAAGGCTCTTTACTTGGTCCAATAATTTTTATTCACTATTTCAATGATCTCCCTCAGGCTGACAACTGTCACTTAACTGCATTTGCTGAAGACGCTGCAATCGCTACATCACACAGACAAGCCAACACCATAGTACGCAGACTAGAAACACAATACGCCAAACACGAAAATTGGCTAACTAATTGGAGGATTAAAATAAATCCGACCAAATGTGCTTGTATGCTTTTTACTAAGAAACTATATGAAAATCCCAGTAACGTTATTGTTTTCGGAAAACCCATCCAATGGGTAAATGAATATAAATATCTAGGAATCATTTTAGACTCTAAACTAAATTTTAATTCCCAACTAAGATCCTCAGTTTCTAAAACCGCAGCTGTTAGTAAACAACTACATCCTCTCATTTCTAGGAAAAGCCGACTTCCCATTAGACACAAAGTTCTGATCTATAAAACTATTCTGAGACCTATTCTTCTGTATGGCTGTCCAATATGGACTAAACATCTATTTCCAATCTGAGAAAGCTGCAAGTTTATCAAAATAAAAGATTCAGCAATTTCGTAAATGCTCCTTGGTTTGTTCGAAGGAAAATTATTCGTAATGACCTGAAAATAGACCGCATCCTAGAACACGTTGAAACGTATTACAAAATCTTTTTTCAAAAATGCCCTCTTCCTTTCCTACTTTCGAGACAATTAAAACTTCACTAAGACGCATTAACTCATCGTGTATCTGAAGAGTCCTGGGCTTAAAAATTTGCAACCTTCCACTAAACAAGCCGAATTGGAGAAGAAGTAACGAAACGAATCTCCGACAGCGAAGGGTGAGGGTTCGAAACTGAACTCAGCTGCTTTCGCTGTTCTGCTACGATGTGCGCTTCATTTATCTTTTACCGACTAGTAATATGTTGGGGTTTATTTTGTTTTCTTTTTTACCCCTTTTTTTGTTAGGAAAATAAAAGGACTGGAAAAAATTATCAAAAAATGACAAAAAGAAAAATTAATTAAAAGAACTTTGGTTCTGAGAAGTGCCTTTTTTTTAGGGACATTAACCCTTCTGCTTTCTAAATCTTCATTACGGGCTCCCACCATTCAGCATACCCTTTATTCACCATATTTATATCTTCAATATAAATATGGTGAATAAAGGGTATGAACTCCAAACAAGTACTCACAGCAATCGCCGTTGATTTGAAATCAGCCTACGACATGGTTTGGAAAGAAAACCTTCTGTTTAAACTTAACAATATGGGTATATCGGGTCATTTGCTGAACTGGATTAACTGTTTTATGAGTCAGCGTCTCTGCAGAGTCCGATACGGGGACGGTCTATCAAAATTTGGTCTTCTTCAGACTGGTCTCCCTTAGGGAGCGGTTCTGAGTTGCATTCTTTTCAAAGCTTATATCAATGACCTTGTCCAGAAGTTAAAATCAATTCATGGTGTCAAATGCCTACTTTATGCCGACGATCTTCTCATTTGGACAGTGACACCCAAGAAGAATCTAGTTCCCTTGACAGAAAAAATTCTAAACCAAGCCCTCACCTCCCTGGAGAAGTGGTGCGTAGAGAACAACATGAAAGTTAACATCTCAAAAACATATTATGAAAGTTTTTTCCTTGCCCACAAAAAATCAGATCTTTCTTTATTGTATGGAGGGGATGGAATTCAAACAACTGATAATTTTACTTATCTAGGCGTGACATTCGACCGTAAACTCTCATGGAAGTTACACTCTGAAACTATAATTAATAGGGCTTCAAGTAGACTTCCCATCTTAAAGCGTCTGGCGGGCTGTAGATGGGGATGCTCTAGGTCAACCCTCAACACCACGTATAAAACATTTGTTTCACCAGTAATTACATACTGCTGCGAACCTTTGATTAGTGCATCGAAACTTGTACGGAAGTCTCTGGAGGCCTTTCATAACCAAGCCCTTCGCCTGATCACCGGAGCTGGGAAAACTTCCCCAATAGACGCTATGCTTCTCTACACTGGAAACTGGCCATTAGAAAAAATAATTGAGGAAAAGGCTTTGATGCTTTGGGAAAAAATCCTGAGGACTCCTAGATTTCTCACACTCTGGAATTTGGAGAGCCCCAGTCACAACTGCCTAAAGACTCAATCAGGCTTCCTGCAAGATATGTTGAAACTGAAGGACTCTTATAACCTTATTTTCAAGCTTGAAAATTTGCCAACCCACCGCAGTCCTTTAGACTGTCGAATTTTTAATGTGGTCACAGATCTTGTTCCCGCTGTCCGAAAATTAGATACTAGCTGTGATGTTCTTAGGAGTATTTCCTATGCAACTATTAACGAGCTATACCCTGAATTGGAATGGTTGAGAATCTATACCGATGGCTCCCGGATGGAACAGCGAATAAACGCTGGGTCAGGATTTTTATGTGACCTGTTTTCTGTCTATGCCTCTGTCGGCTGTTTTGCATCTGCTTACGACGGTGAAGTCGAAGCATTAAGTATTGCCCTAACTCAATTGCAGGGCCGAACAGAACAATTTACTAGAGCTATCATCCTATATGACTCTAAGGCAGCACTTTTAGCAGTCAATTCCTCCCTAGCACCTCCTTCCTCCAAGTCTACTTCCATCGAAAAGTGCATCTCTTGTCTTGAAGACCTTGACTCAAAAGGCAAGGATATCGTTTTACAGTGGATCCCAGGCCATTATGGTATCTTGGGTAATGAGAAGGCGGATTCTCTTGCCAAAAAAGGAACAACCATCATCCAAACCTTTTGTAAAGACATCTCTTTTCACTCGATGAAACTGATGATCCGAGACTTTTTTCGGAACACTCTATCTGTTAATCTACTTGAAGGCAACTCATCTAAAACCTGGTTTAACTTTATTCAAAACATCCCTGATCAGCCCAGGTTTAAAGCTGTTGCCCTTTTCAGACTCCTGACGGGCCATGATTGTATAGCCAATCATCTTTTTCGAATGAAAATATTTGCAAGCCCAAACTGCATGCTCTGCAGTCTTGGAGAGGACATGGATTCATCTCACCTTCCTGTCTGCCCTGCACTTGTTTCCTCTACTGTGTATAGTCGTTTCTGGGAGGCTAGGGCCCTTATGGGCTAAACATGTCACTATGTGATTCTCGTTGTTGTTTTCATATTCTTTGTGTTCTTTTTCTTTTTTATTTTATTACTTATTATAGCCTGCCATTAGAAATAAAAAAAAATATCTTCAATATTCTTGTGGCATCGACAACAGGTCCCTAATTGTAACGCATTTAAACTTAAATTCTTTTATTTTTAATTTTAATTTTAATTTTATATTTTACTTTTATTTATTTTTAGTATTTTTTTAATTTTTTAGAGTACCATTTATTATATTTTTTGAAACTATATCTTGCATTTTCATACTGACCTTAAGCAGCCAATTGTAAATTTATCTATGAATTAAGATGAAGAGGTTAAGGGGTTTATCCCCATTGGTACTCCGTAAACGGTAGTTCCGTAAACAAAGTTGCCAGTCTTTGAAATTTTCGTAAACTTTTCCCCCTAGCTATCAAACGTATCCGCTTTATCTAAGCCTTTATGTATTATTCTCAATTCTTCAACGGACGTTTTATTCACAAAAAGGAGGTATTTTAAATTAAGTAAAATTTGTATGTTGATAAATTTAAGTGTGTATCAAATTGTAGCTTTATATAAATTTTTTAGAGTATGCTTATTCTGTAGTTGTTTTAAATTTTAGTATACGTTTCAGTATGTGTGTATATAATTTAAAATCTGACTAATTTGTTTCCCGAACGAAGAAGTTAAATACTTTTTTATGCATTTTTTTTTTTTTAAATTCAAAAATAATATTCAAATAGTATTTTTTTAATTTAGTTTAGTTCAATTTCAATTTCGTGTGTAATTGTTACTTAATACACTTATTTATAATAAATTATAATGTATAATTTAATTTAATGCTTAATACAAGCAATTTAATACACACACATATATTATTTGCTTAATATTGAGAGGATTAAGTGGAATTTTTTAGAGTATATAAATTCAGAATTAGTGTTAAATGTCCTAATTTTAAAATATGTGAATTGTTATTTAAAATGACAAAAAAAAACTTTTATATTCTTTAGATTCTAGTTGCTTTTAAATTTTCATTTGACGAATTTTCATATAACACTGTGTCTTAACATTAAAATATGTGAAGTGTCATTTAAAATGCCAAAATATTGTATTCCTAAGATTGTAGTTGCAATTAAATTTCCAATTGACGGAATATTATACAATGCAGTTGAAGTAAAAAATGAGTTAAAAGATGTAAGAAAAAATTTCAAAAATTGTATGTTTAAGTGGAAAATAAAACACATATGTTGTCTTTTAAAAATCTGCAAATAGTTTCTTGAAAAGAAAATATTTTATAGAATCATTTTGCTGGTGAAGCAAAGTTTCGGGATTAAGAAATTACTTTCAATTTATGCAACAGATAGAAATTACTCTAATCGGAGAAATTTGTAGTATAAATTGGAATTTCATCATAAATATCAGAGAATAAGTACTTCACAAAATATTTTTATTAATTTTTACTTAATTTCTTGAAGATTTATCATTTATTGCCAAAACAGTTAATCTAGCTTTATTAGTAATATTACTAATAAAGCAGGAACCTAATACAAAGATTATCTTTGGAATATATGCTTAAAAATAAGAAATGATAATTTTCTCCATTAAAGATAGAATTCATAAAATGAATGTGTTTTGTATTATTCATAAACATTTAAATAGGTGATTATTAAAATTCTTTTCATATATCATTTTAATATATTAATATTTTTTAGCTTTGACCAAAATTTAATTATAATCCTGATTCCAAGCTTGTGGATTTGCTTTTGATGTTTTTTTAATATCAATTATTACTTTTTATTAAATAAAATTAGTAAATTTTGTTCTTACGCTTGTGTTTCAAATTGTACCAAGTCGTAATATTTACTGTTAAACCTGCCCTTATTTTCCTGCAGAATTAAAATTAAAAGAAAAAAAATTGTTTTATTTTATATATTGGCATATGCTATTTCCTTTAAATGGACCTGTTAAATAAAATATTGTTAAAAAAAACTGTTTTTCTTCAAAGCAGCATATAATCACTAAAAATTTATTTTATTTATGATTCACATAATAACTGTATAAATAATTCTATAAATTTTTATGAAAAATTATATGTTACAAGTTATTATACGTTAATTAAGTATAATTATATATATTATAAAGTATCTTTTTTCATATGTAAAAAAAGTATTTTTACATCTTGAGTTCCTAATTTAAAATACTGCTATCATCAATTCAGTTACTTATATAAAGAATTTATAAATTACAGTCGAGTGAAATTTTTTTCAAAAAACCCACATCTTTAACCAGTTAATAAAATCCTGAAAATCTTAAGTTGGAATCCAATTTTATTTGTAAAAGGTTGCGAGCATTTGCCTAAATTCTTCACAAAGGAAGAAACTCATTTGACTAGTATTTGTGAACTGCAAGTAAACAAAATATAAATGCTGTTAATACTTTGCCAATTAATTAATGCCTCTACTTTGTCATAACCTTTCCTTGTTTTTTTTCTTCTTAGCCTTACATTCTCAAAATTTGTTTACGATTTTTTTTTTTAAATTTGAAATCATTTGATATATTCTATAAAAATATGGACATTTTCCTCTTTTAAAAAAAGTGATATCTCACAGGGGCAGAATTCTCAAAATATGGATGCCTTGAAATCCTGATCAAGCTACTGTTATTAATTATTAGTAAGCAAATAATGGTACTTTTATTTGCATTTCTCTTTTGTTTGATACAATAGTTAGTGAAGAAATTGACTGTTAAGAAAAAAAACACTTTATTAAATTTCAGTATATATTTACAATATATATTTTTTTATTATTTTATTTCTTTTTAAAAACCCTGTACTGAATTTGTTAGTTTAATTTTCAAAATTGTTTTATACATTTGTAGTAAACATATATTGTTTATATCTTTTTTTCCTTTCTCTTTTAAGTATAAGAGATCTCATCAGATTTAATAATGGCAATTGGGATTTAAGAGATTTAAAATGGCAGAAATGTAAGAATTAACACCACCACAGTAAAGTACTGTCTTATCTGTATGATAAATAAACTATTTCTGTGAGATTGTAAGTACTTTTACTGAAATATTATGAATAAAATTTATTTTTAAAAATGGCCAGATTATTTAGTATAAGAAGAAGTTGAAAAAATTTAAACCAAATACAAACATATTCAAAACATTTTCTTGCTTTTTTTTTTTTTTTTTTTTTTTTTTTTTTTTTTAAAGCTTACTACGTTTTTGTAAGATATTAATGGAGGAGAAACTGGACTTTAATTTAATGCCATGCCTCGAAAGTGCTTTAAGGACAGTGGCTTTTTTTATGGAGGCAAGATGATGTCCGACCCTTAAGCACAACATTTTCTGTTCGATCATTCATCGACGATTATTCTATGATAAAGGAAATAGTTTTGAAATTATTATTACCAAAATCGATGAAAGAAAAAATATCAATTTTAATTCCACACATTAGTGCAGATTATTATATTTTCATTAAAAATTCGTTTCTAATAAACTTAGTTTAACATTCCCCCCTTTATTTTGTTTGTATACCACAATTCAATCTATAAGGAAGGCTGCTTTATACAGAAAAAGAAAAGAAAAAAAAAAATGCCTCTCGCCTCAAAAAAAATATCAAACATTTTCAATTAAAATTGTAATTGTATTTGTATAAAACTACATGTTCATCTTTATTCTGCATTATACATCATAGAAACAATTTACTGGCTCAACTAGTTTTGCCTTTATATAACCAGTACAATCTGCTATTAATTTATGAACTAGCATTTAGATTATTTGTAACTCAACCTATTTTCTGAGAAATATATTGGGGAATGTTTTGAATTAAAACTTAAAAGTTTCGGGCAGTGTTCATTAGAAAAGAGTTAATTAAACAAATTCTCCTTTCTCTTGCATTTACAAATTCTTTGTATGATTAATATTAATTTCTGTGTGAGTTTTGCATACTTGCTGTCAAATAATTATTATTAATTACTATATATTTCATTTAAAGACCATGTAAATGAAATACTGGTGACATATAATTCAATTTTAATACTGATTATGACAAAAATAGGAAGTTAAGTATTGTTTTCAGATTTTATTTTTTCGGTGTTTACCTTAATGTTGTCCTAATAATAATAAAAATTTCCATTGATAATGAGAATCCAAACTTAGTGATTTTATAAACAGCAAAGAAATTTGCTTGTAATTAAAAATATGGAATTTTTTAGTGCAAGCTAAAATATTAAAGTTATTAACAATAATTTCGGGATCATTGTTCCTTTTGTATTTAAATGTTAATCCTACTCTGCCATTAGAGTCTAAGTATTGTTTATTAATTAATAATGCTAAATTTTAATTTTTATAGACTTCCTGTAGTATTCTATCCTATTCATTAAATTTCATCGTTAATCTGCTCTAGTTACAAAATTTTTGTTCTTTAATATTTTTCTGTAAATACTCAAAGTTTACAATGATGAGAATTACAAACAAAACTGTTCATAACATTGCACAATATGCTTTAAATTGGTTAAAATTTCCGATTACTTAATAATTTTGTGTATTTTGTATTTTCAACAATAAATGAATTTCAGAAATGGACTAAAGAATTTTAAATGGGCACAATGGATTATGGACGTAAAAGTTAAATTGTTTTCCTAACTACGTGATGCAATATATTAGACAGTATCAACAATCCTAAAATAATTTATTGTACAACAAAAACAAATAAAAAGTTCAAAATGTTTTTAGTAATAAATACAGGGTTATTCAACAGTCATGGTCAATACTTTAAAAAAAACTAGCTATGGGACAACTTACTAAACATACATTTTTTGTACAGTAGAACCTCTGTAAGTCGAACTTTAAGGGAGACGGCAAATAATTCGACTTATGGAGGATTTCGACGTATGCGGATTTTGTAAGGAAATATTCGACTTGTAGAGATTTAGATTCTAACTTATTTTGAGTTAGAGAGGTAAAATAAATAAAAAATCAAGTTAGAGGTAATAAACATGTTTATTTGTAACTTAAAAGTTATATTATGTACTACAATAAAAAATCAAAATAATTCCGAAACAACCTTAAAATTAAAAATATTATGTATAAAAAAATTAGTTATTATTATTTATTTAATTATTTTTTTTTTTGCTTTAAACAATTCGATTTTTCTCTATCTATAACATTATCTAAGCTATAAAGAGCAGGAAATTCTTTTTCTTCCGAGTTGCTATTTCATAGAATTGGTTATTCTATTTACTATATACTCATACATTGTTTTCTAAGAAACAATGACCTGCATTGTCGGCAAATCCTTAAAGTCGGTAACTTATTTTTCTTCGAGCTATAGAGGTAATTAGTTCAAATGATTGAGTTGTAAAGGTTGTAAAATCAAACATTGCTAATGTTCAAGATACAGAGGTCCAATTTTTTTCTCGAGTTACGGAGGGAAAATATATACCAAAATGGCTTGTGGGAGTTGACTAATTATTTTAACTTATAGAGGGTTGAAATTCCGAGTAATGGAGGTTTTGGGCTTGAAGGGGAAGGGAACAAAATATTTTTTTGAGTTGTGGAGGTTTTCGACTTATCGAGGATCGAAAGAGATGCTCTGAGACACGAACACAAAAAATGAGTCAAGAAAAGGTAAACATTGTTTATTTACAACATCATTGAAAAGGGCTTCTTTTATTCAAGTTTACAATAAATACAATTGCAACCACCAACAGTATTACATACCTTGGGTGGGTGACCACCTGGGAACACCGCGTGCCGCTGGCATTCACAAATTTGGGACCTGAATGGCCGAGTGTCTAGCGCTCGGTGCCACAGGTTTCGGGTTCGAATCCTGGCGGTGCCATGGATGTTTGTAGTGGTAGTACTTTAAGCCGTAGGTCCCGGTCTCTTATGACTGTATGAGCGTTACGGAGCAGAAGTCAGACTTCTACCTACGGGTGCTCCATCAGAACAGAACCTGCACTCCTCTCCCCTCCTTCCGTGAGGGACACCACAACAACAACAACAGTATTACATGCTTGGTAGCATCAAAGGAATGATTGGTGAATAGATGCAAGGCATTTCGCGGATGCTTGCAGCCTCAAAGGACAGTCAAGTAATGAGGTCTTTGACCAGAGTCTCATAAATGAAACATAGTTGCAAATACGAAGTAAGAATAAAATTAAATGCGCATCGGGTTGCCAGTTAGATGACTTAAAACTCGTCAAGTGACGTATATCACTTGGAGCATTGTGCCTGGTTGGGAGAAATTCGTTTGAAAGTGTGTTTGTTCCTCAACGCTTCACTTCAGACTATACATTCTTATACAAAAAAAAAATTATGTTTTAGTAGCTGTATTACCCCTCAAATTATTGTCCCATGACTGTTGAATCACCCTGTATATCAAATACTTATGTTTAATTGATTTTTCTTTAATTTTACACGAAAGTAATGCATCTGAGGACAAGCAGACTTCTGTTTCTGTGAAGAACAATTTTGAAAAGTATCTGACAGGGAAATGTTTGCAATTTAATGAAGATTTTGTTCTTAAACTGGGTTTTTATTAAAATTTTCTCACCAGGTTCTTCATATCAAGATTATGGACTCCTCGTTACTTAAAAATATTTTGCAAAATCAGTAGTCTTTATTTCATAATTTTTTGTTGCATATTTTTAAACTATTCATCCAAGTTTATTTAAGTTTACTGATTTAAAATGTACTTTCCTAAATAATTAATAGAAATTCTTGATACACTACAGATTTTCCAGTATATGATTCGGTTCTAGAAATTCTAAACTATGTATTTAAAAAAAAAATGCTTGAGATATTTGATCTTACTAATAGTATTCTACCAATTTAAGTGTTATGCTATTTCATTAACTAAATCTATTCAATGATCATTATGTAGACGAAGCCACATTCTTCATAATTCTGATATTGATCTTTAGCTAAACTTTTATCACATAGTTTTATGCTCATTTCTCATATATAAACTATTTTAACAAAAAAATTACTCTTAATATTTGAACATTTTTTCTTATGAGACAAATTTGATTTAAATAACAATTTCAAAATTGAAAATAATTTTAACTTGCGTCTAGTTTTTTACTGTTTTTGAAGTACACTTAGTTTTTACCATTTTTGAACATTTAATCATTTTATATGTAAAATTAATACCATTTTCCATGTAAAATATTATCTAGTTACAAAAATATAGCTTTGAGATTATATTTTTAAAATTTGAATTATAATTATTTGGAGTTATATAATTTGAAAATTTTGAGAAAATAAAGGTCTGTCATAAGCAAATAATATATTTCTTGAGGATTTGTTTGGATATTTCATACTCATGTTTAGAAATTCCATAAATTTCAGAATAATCTTACTCTAATAATATCACCTATAATATCATAATTAATTTTCTATTTCACTAACTGTCGCCTATAAATGCGGAGAAATTTCAATGACTTTCGACTATGTTTAGTGACTTTTCATATTCAAATTCTTTATCTGACAAACTTTGTTTACATGAGAATTCAAAATATGGATTGTGTTCATTATTATAAGTGTCAAAACTGTGACTACTACTGCAAAAATCTCTTTTCTATAAAAGTTGGTAATTCCTGTGAAATAAATTCCATATTGGTATGTGGAATGCACCAAATAGGAAGGGGCTTTTCATCATCCTATAAATTGTGTGCACTATTGAATAATATCATTGAATTTGCCATCAATGAGTAAAACTGCATTTAATAATTTTTATAATTTTTCTTGTAATATTTTGTTGTGAAAGTTTAGTTATATGGATAAAAAACAGAATTTTATATTAAAATCTTTAAACATTTTATCAATTCAACTTATTTTAAACAACATTTTACATTAAATTTAAACTACTGTAAAAAAAAATGTGACTATTTTAGATTACTAAATGTGTAGGGTACATAAAATTTAAAAGATTAATTATTTGGATTATTAATTTATTTATTATCATAAAAATAGTCTATATCCTAGGCAAAGGTGTAACAATTATTATCCAAGTTATAAATTAGGAATACATCTCTATTTTCTTTTGTGATAATGTTAAATTTTCAATGTTTTTACATAATTTTTTTTTTTTTTTCCATTTATACCAATTATATTTTACACATATTTTTTTAAATTTCTATCATGTTACCCAAGACTAAGCACAATTTAAAGACAAAAATTCACCCACTTGGTGTATGGATACCTTAATAAACAATTAAGAACCTTAAAACAATTAAGGTATTAAAAGCCAACTGATAAATTTCAAATAAAATATAGTTATTATTCTAGGTCATATTTTTCTAACAATGCATTATTGAAATTATTATTGATAACAATATAAATAATTTCACTGCTCTTGCTACATAGTTTTTAATTTTTTTTCATACAATTTATTTATGAACTTGAACATTGTTGTAGAAAATATTTCATAAATTGGTTTTTAATTACTTGGATAAGTAATTGTGAAATACTTGAATTGAAACAATGATTCATAAAATGCAAATATATATAATTTCATTGAACACAATACAAACAAATTTTAATAATTAACTACAATTAACACAAAAATAATAAATTAATATAATGCAGCAAGTATAATTAATTTGCTGAAAAAATATGTTTATCCTACCAGCATACTATAAATATTTAATACTTTAACTTGTTTACTATATACATAATATAAACAGCACAATGTAAGGATTTCTATTTAACAACAATTATATAAGTAGTCTATTTTGATAGTAATTGAAAATAATTTTAAAGTTTTATTAGTTTTAACAATTTTTGAATAAGATACAGGTGCAAAATGCAAAAACATTATTCATGCAAGTAAATTGAACACAATACAAAAAATATCATATAAAAATATATATATATAGACCTATCAAACAAATATTCACTTAATATTTGTTTGACAGGTTTTTAAATATTACATGTGTAGCCTTAACAAAATTTATATATAAAGGAATTAATATTCATGTTAGTTTAGTATCTTAAGTAATTAATTATGTAAAAAAAGGGTATATATGTCTGTCTGTATGTCAATGTCTGTAAGAGAAAAAAAGTCAAATAGATTACAAGCACATTTTAATAGAAATTTTTTTTTAAATAAATTATAAATATCATTTTTCAATATTTGTTCTATATACCAGTTATCAAACAAAAATTTACTTTTACTTAAAAAAAATATTCTATAACAAAAAATATACATACCTAATAATCAAAGCCTATCTACCTTGAATCTTTATATATATATATATATATATATAATGTGCTTGATCCTACCACAGATAGGCGAACAGCTGAGTTATCGGGAAAAAATTAAAATAACTAACAACGACGTTTAATTGCATTTCTTTTATTCAACTTGAAGCTCCTTTATTTTTATTTCAACCCTTTAAAAACTGAAGTTTATTTTTTATATTTGACTCCAGTGATATTTAAAAAATCTGTGTATATATATATATATATTATTCGGAAACTTTTTCAAGACTACATGCAAATAGGTGAATGGAAGTTTAGAAAATGTACTTAAATTATCAGGGGAGAAAGCATACTAAATAATATTAATATCTGAAATATTCATGAATAAAGAATTTTCTTTGGGAAATTAATTTTTTTAGAAAACAATGGTAATGATTTTTTTTTCGTAGATCTGCAGAATCCGACACCTTCGATTTTAATGTTTCAAAACAATTAAACAAATCATAATTTTCTTTTTTGGTTTACAATCTATTATGAAAAATATATAATTATAAACTACAAAAATAACTAATTTAAAAATTAAAGGAGAGTAAAGTATATCGCAAACAGTCGACACAAAAAAAATCATTCTAAAGGGCGCATAAATGACGTCTGATGCACGCCCGCTATAAACAGAATACTGAATGTTTAGTACAGGGATGGCCAACCCAAATGATCTTGAGGGCCACTTTGGAAACGCATCATAACTCCGTGGGCCGCATATAAAATTATATATCCCCATATTAGATTTAGAACCACTATAGACATTTCTTGAAGTGAAAAATTTAAACATAATGAGTTATTATTTTCGTGTTTACTATTATTCTTACATATAAACATAAATAATATGATAATAATGATACTAAAACGCACAGTGTAAAGAAATATAATGAATAAAAAAAGGAAATCATTAAAAAATATTTATTTTACTAGTGCAATATTTGTTTCGCCACTCTTTCACTTAGCTTTTGCTAATCGGTTTCAATTTGGGTATTTGTACATTATAATTGGTGTTGCAGGTTAGCGTCCCTTATGTTTGAGCATGGTTTGCATTTCGTCAATTTAATTATTGGAAAAAAAAAAAAAAAACTATTCGCTGGTGTAATTGAACCAAAAGCGCTAACAAATTATTGTGCCAGAATTATCAAATTGGAAAATTTCTCTTTTATGACGCAAGTGTTGTAAAAATCTTATTCTGCGAACTCATAAATAACACAGGCAATATCTGTCATATATTCATAAGAATATTATTTTAAAATCAAAGTTAATTTTTTCTCAATTTCGACACTTAATTTTTGAACATATGGATGCGAACATAATGTATTTTTTTAATACATTGGTTTTCACTACTTTGGCCATTATAAAATAAATATATTTTGTAAAAGTGTAATAAA
Organism: Caerostris darwini; assembly: GCA_021605075.1. NCBI lineage: Eukaryota > Metazoa > Arthropoda > Arachnida > Araneae > Araneidae > Caerostris > Caerostris darwini. The sequence goes on from BPLQ01003247.1 coordinate 44,104, forward strand.
TCTCATGACCTTGAAAAATATTGAAGGCTGTCCGCGGGTTGGCTACCCCTGTTTTAGAAGTTCCTTCAAAGTGAATTCCGCAGTATATATAGTTTTCTGTTCTGATAGAATGTTCCTTTCTTATTTATGAGAAAGTTTGCTGTTGTAATAGAATACCCCGAATCTAATTATTCTTCCGATTTCTTAAATAATGAACTTTTTTAATCAAAATAATTTTTCTTCTTTTATAGAATGTTTTATTCTGATTCAGAGTAAAGATTACTGTTCGGAATGAGTTCTCATTCCGATTCTCCAGGAACACATATGAAAAAAATAATTATTAAAAATAAAGCATTCTGCAAGAATAAATGCTAAGGTTTAACAGAAAAATATTTTTATAAAAAAAAAAGAACAATTAGGTATGAATGATATCTATATACATAAGCATAATATTCGCAAGAATATTATTTTAAAATCGAAGTTAATTTTTTTTATAATTCGATTTATAATTTTTTCTTATAATTTAATATATTTTAATAATTTCTTATTTGTCTTTAATTTTTGAATATATGGATGCACAAATGTATTTTTTTAATACATTGGTTTCCACTACTTTGGCCATTATAAAATATATTTTGTAAAAGTGTGATAAATCTCACGGTCCAGAAAAATGTTCAATGCGGGCTGTGGGTTGGCCACCCCTGGTTAAGAGTCCTTGGTGGGAACCAACTTGGGGGGAAAAAAAAGCAGTTCGTTCCACGGCCCTCCCGAGTCTAAGTATCTGGTGGGAATCCATCTTTACTCTGTAGAAACATTTATATGATTAAATAGAATATGCTCAAATCTTGCATATTTGTTTCTTGTGTTTGATAGCTAATAAACTGTAATTTTCACATGAACTAATATTTGAACTTATTATTTATACACATGAAATTTAATTATTTCCTAGTATAAATGAAATTTAAAATGTCGTTTATATTCTTATTATTGAAAACTATATAATTATATTAATCTTTTAAACATGGAGATTGCCATACCAACAAGATAATTTTCTACAATGCACCATTCATTTAAAAACTAGACAAAATTTAATACATATACATAAAGTTCCAGATCTTGATATTCTGAAAGAAGACTTATTACTCGATTTTTGTCTAGGAAAGAAAGATAAATAGCTTTCACATCGAATGAAACTAATTGAAAAGATGGGAATTTAAACTCGGTCCAAGTATTAATAATGTTTAAAACGTATATTATATGTTTTAATCATTATTAATACTTGGAGTACGCAAAGTGATACTTGAAAGTACGCATTAAATTACTTAAACTATTATAACTATTTTTGTTAAAAATAGCAACTTTTAACTCTTTAAATCTAACCCCCTGAGAAAATATTAAAGTAATGGGCAACACTTATTTTCTGTTTTGCAGATTCATTTTCTAACTCTTCATCTTTGCGCAAAGAAATATCACTCGATTGTTGACCTGAGCCTAAATCACTGATCTCCAAAGTGGGATACACAAAGTGATACTTGGGGGTACACCAAAGGCGTAGGCTCACAATCGTTTGCGTGTGTATGATCGTGTATCACTTGAGTGCGAGGTTGTGGAAAAACTCTCTTCAAAGTTGGTGGAAGGGATTAAAAATCTAATACCTAGGTTGAGTAAGTACAGCAATGAATGCTATGTTATCATTTTGTCTAATATATCTGTATGACGTAGCATTTCTTGCAATGAAAACAATTAAAACCAAGTGCAGTAATAAATTAAAGTTAAAGCCATATCTTCGAATGGTATTAATAAAAGGCATCAGACCAGATTTTTCCGATATAACCAAACAAAGGCAGCCGCATAGATTATATTAAATTCAATGCAATTTAATTTAATTAAAATGCATGTATATTGTTTAAAATAAATAATTTGATTTCTGATTACACGCACACATATATACACTTGACCCACAAAATGTCTCTTTCAATGATATGACTGGGATGTAGCTGGCAACTGGCGTACCGATTACGGAGTACCAACAGGAGGAAATACCCCTTAAACCACCTCATCTTAATTCATAAATATGCTTATAATTATAGTTGGCTGCTTAATTAATGTTAGTAAAAATACAAGATAAAGTTTCAAAAATTCAGTTAAAGTAGTACTCAAAAAATACTAAAAATAAATAAAAGAATTTAAAGTTAAGTTTAAATTCGGTACAATTAGGGATGTAGCGAGTTCCCGGTTTTCGTCAAATCAACAATCTTAGTCAGTCACTTAAGCTGTAAATTCTTGTTCCAACATTGATTAACGTTGATTCGTCGTGAGAGTTGTTTCATATAAAATAGTCAACAACATTCGTGAATCCTATTGGATAAGTAGAATAACTAAGCAAAGCAAAAAATTGGGGGGATTGGGACTATTTTATATGATTATAGAAATAATCTGTAATAATTTTACTTTAATTTTTTAATATTAAATTATTTCATTTCACACGAATTTGCGCGCAAAAGCATGATTTAGCATTTTTATTGTCAAAGGTTTTCAGTTCAATTTCCCTAGTTTTTTTTTTCTTTTTTTTTCCATTCGCTACATTATACCCATTTTAAATAATATATAAATTAATAAGTATTTGGAATTGAAAAGTTTTTTTTTTATTTATGTTTTGAAACCTTTTATAAGCGCATATGTATACCTTTTAATAGCATGTGAAAATATTACTAATTTTTCCAAACATATATTTGGTTGAAGGTTTTGTATTCTTTATCACAACTCAACATGAGAAAAAGGGAATTAAAATTATTTTTGAATTGTAGGGAAATAGAGCACTCAACTTTATTTAATATGCCTGTTATTGACTTTTCAATTGATATTAATATAAGGGATCGTATTTAACTATCTAAATATCATGTGTCACAAGCAGTAAGAGTACCGCATGAAACAGATATTCTTCTAAAAATAGAAAAAACTATTTACTTCACTTCTACTAGAACACTTCATAAATGACCAATTTTTGCATAGTTTTTTAGTTCATCTATTTGGAAACGGAGTTTGCTGGCATTGTTGAAAACTGTTGTCACTTTCTTTTTTTTTCCCACTGAAAACGTGCAATTAACTTTCTCATTCAAAATTTAATTTTCCTCTGCTGATTTTGCATTCTGCTAAATCAAGTATATCATGAAAAAATAATTTAACTTAATTTTCCTTTCTGGTAGAACATTTTGTTCTAATTTCGCATAAAATTTAGTGTTATAATTTTAGTATTCCGAATCTAATTTATTTTCTCTTTTTTTTTTTTTCCGAAGCTAATTTTTTTAACCAACAAAATCTTAATCCTATTGAAGGAATTTACTCCGATTTCATATAGTTTTCTATTCTGATAGAATATTGCTTTCTTATTTAAGACAAAGTTTGCTGTTCTAGTAGAATACCCTGAATCTAATTATTCTTTCTGATTTCTTAAATAATGAACTTTTTTAACCAAAATAATTTTTCTTCTTTTATAGAATGTTTTATTCTGATTCAGAGTAAAGATTACTGTTCAGAATGAGTTCTCATTCCGATTCTTCAGGAACACATATGAAAAAAATAATTATTAAAAATAAAGCATTCTGCAAGAATAAATGCTAAGGTTTAACAGAAAAATATATTTATAAAAAAAAAAGAACAATTAGGTATGAATGATATATATATACATAAGCATAATATTCGCAAGAATATTATTTTAAAATCAAAGTTACTTTTTTTTATAATTCGATTTATAATTTTTTCTTATAATTTAAATTATTTTAATAATTTCATATTTTTCTTTAATTTTTGAATGTATGGATGCACAAATGTATTTTTTAATACATTGGTTTCCACTATTTTGGCCATTATAAAATATATTTTGTAAAAGTGTGATAAATCTCACGGGCCGCAAAAATATTCAAGGCCACTCCTGGTCTAGTTCCATTTACTTCTTCGCTTAGCGGACTGCTCTTAGTTAAGTGTCAGGGGCCTGATGGCCGAGTGGTTGGCGCTCGGTACCACAGGTTTCGGGTTCGAGTCCCGGCGGTGCCAGGGATGTTTGTAGTGGTTCGGAATGCACTTTAAACTGTAGGTCCCGGTCTGTTTAGCCCAAAATGTGCACAAGACGACCGTAGAGCGACAAACCAAACTAAACTTACTTAAGGGTCATTGCACCCATCTACTATCCTTTTTTCTAGGCTTCTTATGGGAAACTTAATTTTGTATTAATATATGATTTAAAAAAATGAAAATAAATTCATTTCTTTCCTAACTTGTTCTAATTTAATTTAAAGGGATGGGGAAGGAAATTATGTATATATACCTAAATTAAATCTAAAAATTTTATTTTTTTTGTTCATACTTACTTCATCTAAGAGTAATATTTTTCCCCTTTAAGTTTTCTTTTCTTTCCTATCATATTTCATACTTGTATCCTTTTAATGCTTTTAAATTATTGGGCAATGGATTCATAGTTCTCACTGTTATTTCATCTTCACAGCACCTAGTTCAAGATAGAAGCTGCCTTACCAATGCACTCTGGAGAATTCTTTAACGAGATGCCGGCATTTTCTGACTGCTCTGATGCGAAGATGACTGGCGGGGAAAGAATGGATATCATCATTGGTTCTCTTCAGAGTCACTACGGGGAGCCTATGTATTCGGTAAAAACGGATATTCCGGAAGTACGAATGGGGGTTACTGAAGAGGAAATAAAAAGAACTATGTCAACAAATTTCAAACTTGGAAAAAGAAATTGCAGTTTTGAAGGCTCATTTGCAATACAATATTGCTCTGAAGAATACACAAGAAAAAGTTCCTGATGAATCCAAATGCATATCCACTATATGAATAGATATGTAATGATATCCTATATGTTCAACAAACGCTCGACGTCCAAAGGGGTAAGTTGAATACCTCTGAATTTTGCCTAGTTGTTAATTGTAATATGCATGATTTTATTCATAAGTCTAATGTAAATATCGTAAATAATATCTCTGATAACTTTCATATTTATTCTGATTGTAAAATTATTATTGATAATGTAAATAATAGTTTTAATAATTCAAATAGTGTTAATAATGTTAACACTAATACTAAGCGTAATACAAAAACTGGAAAAGAAGCAAAGGTTGTTAAGAAGGCTAGTAATAGCATCATTAAGCCAACAAAATTGATTAATATTTCTCAGGATGGTTTTATTCAACCTGGAAGAAAACAAACAGCTAAAACTAAAGTTGGCCATGTACCATTCAGAATTCCAATAAATAATAAATTCGATAACATAGAAGAAGAATCAAACTCTCAAGAACAATCCCAAGATATTAATCAACATCTCCAAAGCTTCCACCACTAATGCTTGCTTTAACAGCTAACTATACTCAAATACTTCAAGAAATTCATAGAAAATATCCTTAAACTGAAAACAAAGTCACTAAAGGTTGCATAAAATTTTTTCCCGACAATAAAGTATCATATAGGAAAATAATTACGTATCTAAACAATGCAAAATACGAATATTACATCATCAGGCCCAGGAATGAAAGGCCGCTTAAAATAGTCATAAAAGGTTTACGATACTAACATCGAAGATATCAAACATCAACTTGAAGATACAAATTTCTCTATTAACAAAATCGCTCAACTTAAAAAATTCAAGGCAAAAGAACCCCTACCAATTCTCCTTGTTGAATTAAATAAATAGATAGATTAATGTTAAAGATATCTTCAAAGTTAAAAGTCTTTTCTTATTATAAAATTATGGTGCTATATTTCAACCCAGCATATTAGATCTTATATACCTAAGAGTTATCGTATGAAAATATTTCGTCAATTTCACGGATTATCACATCCTGGAATTAAATCAATAATAAAATTAATTTCTTCAAAATTTGTTTGGCCGAATATGAAGAAAGATATCCAGCATTGGGCGAAATACTGTATTCCATGTCAAAAATTGAAAATTCATCATACGAAATCAGTATTGGGAGAGAATACCAACAGCCATCAGAATAGTTTCGAGAAGTATATATTGATCTTGTTGGTCCATTACCACCATCAGATGGCAAAACCTACTGTCTCACATGTATAGATCAATACCCAAATTGGATGGAATACATTCCGCTAGAAAACATCTTGATGGATACTGTTGCGTAAGTTCTTTAGTTTTGGTATTCCTATGCACCTAATTACGGCTCGGGGAACTCAATTTACGTCTGATACATTTAAAACCCTGTCAAGAATCTGCGGCATTAAGCTTTCGCATATTAACCCTGTGATCCGCAATGCGATGGTGAGATAGAACTGCTCCACAAATCAATTTAGGCTACTTTAAAAGCCCAGTACAATATAAGTTGGAGTAGCGCGTTACCAACGGTTCTTTTAAGTCAGCAATACACGACGATAATAATTATACAATAGCAGAAATGCTATGTGGAGAAAATATCAAACTCCCTGGAGAATATCCTGGCGGTGGCATGGATGTTTGTTAGTGGTTCGGAATCCACGTTAAACTGTAGGTCCCGGTCTAATTAGCCTAAAGTGTGCACAAAATGACTGTAGAGCGACAAACCAAACCCTGGAGAATTCTTTGAATCGAAAAAAAAACAAGTCATACAACCACCTATAACTTTTATAAACAACTTTCAAAAGGGTACGGGATTAATCAGGCCTAGAAAAGCTCAACAGAAAGGTATCCCCAAAATATTTGTACATAAAAATCAACTTCTCATGTTTTACTTCACATTGATAGAATTCGGAAGTAACTCGAACCCCCATATGAAGGTCAAAATCCTGTTATTCATCTTTCACCAAAATATTTTACTCTTAGGATAAAGAATAAAGATGTAAAAGTCACGATCGATAGATTGAAGCCAGTATTTATTATACCACGACAACTTACTGAATAAGAACGACCTACAACTCTGACTTGTGTACACAATACGTTTACGTCAGCTGAGATTCAACCAAGCTCAACAATAAAGCAACCTAAAATCAAATAAACTTAGAGGCAATCTCGACTGGTAGAATTCTTAGGATACCACTAAAATTCAAAAATTGATATTTTATATTAATTTTATTATTTTAATGATGAGCATCATTACTTGTTCCTTACTTTTCTAACTTAATATTCGTTACTAAATTAATGTAACTTATTAATTTAAAAGTAACTCATAAATATTTTAATAATTGTAAATGAAATAATGATTAATTTAAAAGCAACTTACGAATATTTTAATAATTGTAGATGGTTTTGGAATTAATTATTGTAAAGCTTTTCATGTTTTTTTGTTGGCAACCTTATTATTATCATGGATTAACGGACTTTCAACGAGAGTTTGAAAAATAAATGGTGCGTAGTTGGTTTTTTCTATTTTATTATTATTTTAGTTAAACATTGTTAAGTTATTAGGTTTTTACCTGCATCTTTTATTGCTGCTCCAACTGGGAGCCAATACTACTAAGCAGTTTTATCGATATGTATATTAACCCCATGTTTAGCTACGAACTTCATTGACATGTTAAGCCTCGTACAGACAGGAGACTAGTCTTGTTCGCGAACCCATTAAAAACCGGTAATCCCAGCAGAAAATCATTTGTCTTGATCCCGCTCCGACAGAGAAGGTTTTTCCCCCATGTCAATGGGATTCTCGCGGACTCTATTTATGACCAGCTGTCACTCACAGCCATAGATAAGGTAGGTTGTTTTTCCTGCCAGACGGAGACATGGAAGCAAGATCGCCTCAGAGTTGACTCGACTCTTACTCCTGTGTGGACGGGGCTTTAATTGCATTATAATATTTTCTCTTCATTATGTATAGAACTTTCTTTTAGTTTTTGTGAGAATAGCCTGAAATTACAATTTAAAGTTACTAGCAAAAGTAGACCAACATGCACAGACTTCCTACAATTTAAGAATTTTGCTCATGCCTACTCTATCTTTAAATATTTTCTGCTTCATTGTAAAAACTATGATTTTGTATGTAATTAAGAGCACCGAGTACCACAAAAATGGTCAAAATTTCATTTTTTTTTTTTTATTAGCTGAAATTATAGCTATGATTATTTTGTACATTCAGGTAAAATTTTAATGCTGAATCTTCAACATTTTGGAAATTATTCAAGTTTTTATTGGAGATGATGGAAATTTAAAGCGACATATGGCTGTAAACAACCCTTTAAACATGGATGACATTTCCTTCACTAGTGTCGCAGCACAAAGAATATTGAATTATTTCAGTTTATTCTTGTTGATAAGAGAAGAGAAAAGGAAATATAACCGTAACTGACTTGGAGAGGTTTTACTTACTCTGTCAATATGTTGGCCAATGAAGTTTGAGTCGTGGAGCATAAATCTCAAAGTTACAAATCAAATCAAATGTGAAAGTGAAATTTATTCAAAACAAACCATTGGTTATTATAAAAGTGTATTTTTTTCTGCTCTAACCTAAAGTTTGTTTTAAATATTTGGATTAGATATTTATTGAAGGAGTTTAATTTTGTATTTCTATTTGTAATATGCCAAGACCCAAATAAAAATTAATGGTTATGAAAAGTAAAGCTTTGAAGCTATGAGGTTCAAATGCAAAAATTAAAGTAATAATTTTAAAAGCCTTCCATTTAATGCTGAGAATATACAGGAAGATAAATTTATCAGATGTTCTACACAGGAATCTCGTGTTAGTAATGTATCTCAGAAAACAAGATGCGAGTGAAAGCCCAAATTATGCAATTCTAAATGTAAACATGCTTTCCAAATTGTTTGTAAATCTATGATGCTGTATGTATAAGAGTTCTGCGTGTTGTTTTAGGGGAGAAAATATGGATTATCCCCCAAGCTAAGCATTGTATATGAACAACTTGAAAGTAAAGCATACGCCACAAAAAAATAAAGAATGTAGTCAAAACATTTTAATATGCAAAATATGAACTTGGTAAAACATTCTCAGAGTATTGTATGTGGTATGGAGAGCATAAAAATGCATGCATTGTCAGTCATCGGGGATCTTCAGGTTCAGTGGAAATGGAAGTATATATGCTATGGGTAAGATCACAAAAAATAGGTTTATGGTACACACGTGAAACTTGAAGAAGAAATTATTAAAAAACTCTTGATATTATCAGAATGCTATTCTTAGAAATTACAAGAGATATAAATTCAATGAAAACATCCATTTATGCATCATATTGGCATAACAGTTCTATTGATACTAATCTATCACATAAGTCCTACCACATTTGGAAAAGGTTCTTGGTGTTTTTATCAAGTACCATTAGTAAGAAGTTAAACACTTTATCCACATAGAACTTGTGTAAAAACACACTTCCCTGAAAATTAAGTAATTCATCAAATAAACTTTTTGAATGCTGTGCGAGATGCCTGACACTGAATTCAAATGTTAATAACATATAGCATGTTGTGGAGCAAATATTCGATAGAGGCTTCTGCTTTATCCTACCATGTTAAAATTGCAGTGTCAGAATTCAATCTAGAAATTTTTAAATCATTGTGAAGTATTCATTGTGAAGTATTCAAGTCATTGTGAATCATTCTGAAAATAATATTCTTTTTAATAGACAGTCAAATAATAGATATGTGGAGAGATTATAGCTGTGTGTATCAAAAAAGGAGGAAAATTATTATAGTGTATGCATTAACACGAAAAAATTAAACTTGCAAAAAAAAGAAGAAGAAATGTAGAAAATACGCTAATTTTAAAAAGTAAGAACTTATATATAAATCTGGGTCTTTTTAATTAATGACATATTTCAACAAGCAAGTAGGCAAGTATTTTACAAATAAAAGGTTTAACAATGAAACTTCTTCATTTTGCATTTTTCAATACTGTTTTGAGATTATAAAAATTATTAGTTTTTGATGATTAAATAATATATAAGGTATTTTATGCTTTTATTAATGTGATAAATGGTGTTTTGCATTTAATTATAAATAAACTTGTAGTAAAGGCAAGTTTATTTTTCCATCTAAGATTTATTTTCTTGGTCATTTTTTTATTTACTGACTTGAGTTTAAATCGCCATAAGATATTTTATATTAAAGATATGTGCATGAAGTGTTTTATATATGGTTCAATTTAAACAATTTCTCATTACTATATATATAATTGGTATAGGATTGCTGTTTAAGGGGTTCATTATCTCAAGTTTTTCATCACTTACTTGGTATGAAAATCCTGGGGAATTTTTATTTTTTTTTTATGTTTATATTTGAGGTAGAAGTTTACAAATTTTTGCATATGTTCTTTATATGTGATAAAACTATGAACAGAATTTGTAAGGCTTTTAGTATTATTTTATTAATTTAATTACATGAATTATTAATTTTTACCATTTTGCATTATATGTCACAGTATAAAAATTTTAAATATATCTAAACATCCATCCACCGAATTGTGTAATTTAGTTTAGTAAATGTTAAAAAAAAAAAATATTCATTACAAGTTTTAGAAATTAAAAAAAAAAATTTTTTTTAATTAAATGTGAACTATAAAAGATTTTTGTTTCCAAAATGTGTTTTTAAAAGAGTATTAAAAAGCAATACAGTCACAGTTTTTACCATTATTCTAAAAAATAAAAATAAAAAAATGTTAAAAAGTATGAAAATTTTCTTATTGATATTAATTTGGCAAATAATAAATGCAATAAAGTAGTATTGATCAATTCAAGTAAAAATTATTTAAACAAAAGCAAGAATGTTAATGAATACAGTGATTTCAAATATTTATTTACTTTGATTTTTATCAAATGATTTATTATAATTACAGTCTTTGTTCAGTTAGAAAAAGACTAATTAGAATTCATTCTTGAAACCTATTCATAATATCTGAATAGCTTCCAATAAAAAAATATAAAGTTATTAAAAAAGGTATAAAATTCTTAATGTTATAGATTTTAAATGTGACCACACAAAGCTTTTAATTAACATTAAAAAATTATTTTTATGTGGATATTATTAAAAATTATATATATTAGTATATAATAAATGAAATATAAAAGAAAACCAATAATACTTGAATTAATAATTTTTACTGTAAAGCTTATAATATCTGCTCTATATGACTTAAAATAATTTTTATTTTAACTCTCTAACTTTTATTAATTTCAAAATAAAGAGATTTATTATTTATTTAACATTTGAAAAAATATTTTTATGTTGATATTAGCATAAATTATATAATTTAATATACAATAAATATAATATGAAAGAACGCAGTTGATTTTTGAATTCATGATTTTTACTGTAAAAGTTATTTTTACTTAATTACCAAATTCCCAATTATAGTTTTTCTGTGATGTTTAGTTATACTTCACATAGAAAAATATGAAATTCAGAAGAAAATCAAATAGATTTTGTGTTTTAGTTTTTATATTATAATCAAATATTTTGTATTTCTATCATTCTAAATATGTTACCAGAGTACCATTGGAATTCACTTTTTGTGTAATGACCCATTTATAAAATGTATTTTATGTTAAAAAACATTCAATTCTACGAAAATTATTTTTTAGAATTCATTTTAATTTATTACAGAAGTTATATTATTTACAATGGTTTTTTTTTAATAAAGTGTTTTAATTTGACAAATTTTGTTGAGAAACTTCAATAAAATTGATAAATTAAAAAAAGAAAAATCCAAATTAAGAGTATCCAATATATATTATAATGCAATCAATCATTTCACAGCTATATGCGATTTGAACAATGCAGTTGTTCTAATCGCATGTGCAAAATATTCACTCTAATATGTATTTAAAATTTTATCATGTAAAAGTAATTAATAAACAAATCAATAAAATAGAAGCAAAACCTGAAAAATTAATAATTAATAGCTATCCAATAATCGGAATGTTCAGTTTGACTGTAGTTGAAAAATTATGCTTCCTATAAGGAATTAGCCAGTGCTATTTTTTTAATGTATTTCCTCTGAAACTATAAATTTAACTAGAACTGAAAAATGATGCAACTCGTAATGTTATCTATAATTGATGCAAAGTACCACAGTTAAATTTAACCATTAATTTTTAGTTTTGTTAACTAAAGTTGATCCTGCTACATATCAATAAAGCTATTCGATTTTTTTAGAAGGTTATTGCATATTAAATAATATAAATTTATGTATTAATCTAAATTTTTAAATTTGATTTTGTTCAGAAAGTTTAAAAATATTTATAAACAGATGCTCTTTAGTATAAATGGTTCATGCAATTTTTTAAGATTATTTATTATTCGAATTTTATTCAATAATTAGAATATAATTTAGATACATGTTGTTTTAACTTAATTTTGAATTTAAAAATATTTGTGCTAGAATTTATATATAAAAAAAAAAGAACTGTAATAAAATAAAGCTTGTTCTTTGCAGTTGGAAAGATGGCCTCGATGCTACAGCTGAAAAATAATATACCTGCCTCAAAATTCATAGCTGAGTTTCTTTCTCGGGGTGTAAATCTCAAGGGAGATTTAGTTTGGAAGACGTTTTCCTATTCTCAAGACAATTTAAATTTTTATGACTTTGATTTAAGAAATAAATTTGTGGCATTTAAGTCAAAGGAAGAATGGTCTAATTCATTCAACTTTCATGCTCTCCATGAGCATGAAAGTTCTGTTTCTGAATCCACATTATCTGCTAAATCTTTAGACTGTATAAATCATTTGTCACATTTTAATGTCTATGTTCTTGAGTTTCGTGGATTTGAACCAACAGGATTTACAACTTTTTCGAATAGTTATTCATTGGAATGTAAAAATTTTTGTCTGTCATATCAGAAAGTTGGTCATCAAATTGCAAGTCTCCTTGTTGAAGCATCAATAGAAGAAAAGGAATTTGTTCCTGCTATATTGGATAGTAAATCGTTTTCTATTGCTATTTTTTGGTCTGCTACAGCATCAAATGAAGATAAAATTTCAAGTAAATTCAAACATTCTCCAGAACTCACCTTCTATTCAAGCAATCCAAATGCTAATGGCAGTAAATGTCATTATAGGGTTGTAAAAAGTAATATTTTTATCGTTTTGTCAAATGTGCCTGTATCTGATATTGCAAACTTCATTTCAAATTATATAAAAGGCTCTAGTGGAAATTGTCATTCAAGTGAAAAAATTTTTAATTATATCAATGAAGTAAATTCATTGAATTGTCTTGACAGTCCAGTAACTCCGCCGTTTACTGCAACATCTGAAATAGACAGAACAAACTCTCAATATCAAGCATTTAATCCTGAAATGCTAGATGATTCAATGAAGAAAGGATACGTATTAGATAGAAGTCAGGATATATACATAGATAGAACCCCTAATAACCCATCTCTTCAAAGGCCATTATCAAATGAACCGTTACAACATTCAAGTACCTCTAATCGTGGGCCTTTCTTGGTGAATAATTCTCTTCCTGAACCTGTTGCTGAACGTACTGTTAATGCGTCCACATTTTCTCCAGCAGTCATGTCACAGCATAATGACCTAGAGCATTTATTACCCTCAGCTGGTTTTATGAAATATAACGAAAGTCAGAGCTTGTCTAATAACCCATCTCTTCAAAGGCCATTATCAAATGAACCTCTACCACATTCAAGTACCTTTAGTCCTGGGCCTTTCTTGGTAAATAATTCTCTTCCTGATTGTGACTTGGTGAAGAAGTCTAAAATTTCTGAAGTGTCTTCGTCTTTTCCTTCCAATAGCAGACGGGGAGATTCTTTTATAAATAGAAAAAAATATGTTCCCTCAATGCCTTCATTAGAAGATGATGAGCCTTATAATAGAACCCCTAATAACCCATCTCTTCAAAGGCCATTATCAAAGGAACCATTACAACATTCAAGTACCTCTAGTTGTGGGCCTTTCTTGGTGAATAATTCTCTTCCTGAACCTGTTGCTGAACGTACTGTTAATGCGTCCACATTTTCTCCAGGAGTCATGTCACAGCATAATGATCTAGAGCATTTATTACCCTCAGCTGGTTTTATGAAATATAACGAAAGTCAGAGCTTGTCTAATAGCCCATCTCTTCAAAGGCCATTATCAAGTGAACCTCTACCACATTCAAGTACCTCTAGTCCTGGGCCTTTCTTGGTAAATAATTCTCTTCCTGATTGTGACTTGGTGAAGAAGTCTAAAATTTCTGAAGTGTCTTCGTCTTTTCCTTCCAATAGCAGACGGGGAGATTCTTTTATAAATAGAAAAAAATATGGTCTCTCAAAGCCTTCATGGTATTCATACAAACAAGTCTCACATGCTATGATGGCCTCTGATTGTTTTTTAGAAGATGATGAGCCTTATAATCCTGAAATGCAAATTGTTTCAGGGGTGAAATTACCAGAAAAGTTAGCCATTGAAATATTACGAGAATATTATCACAAGATGACACATCCTAATAGCGTTACTGTGAAAGAAATATCAATGATGACTGGTTACTCAGAGAAAGCAATCCGTAACTGGTTAAGGAAGAAGCGAAAACTGGAAAAATTCAGGTGTGTTTTTATAATATTTTTATGCATTCTTCATAATAAATCTTGACAAATTTAATAACTGAAAATGCAAAGTATATAAACTTATATTTGTTTCTTTATTCATGTTTTAATGAAATCCAGGATCTGATTATTTTTTATTTGCATAAGCATATTTAAATAGTGATGTTGAACTTCTTCGGGTCCTATTTAAAGATAAAAATGGTTTTGAGCTACATATAAAATATACTGATTCTTAGAATAGCCATTAAACAAAACAAAAATTAATAAATATTTTATAATTATAATATTTACGAAAAATTAGCAAAAATATCTTAGCATAATATTTCTTGATTTTTCTTCGACCAATGATTTTTAAAATTATTTGGTAGATCAGGTAATTTTAATTACAAAAATATGGAATATTTCAGGAAATGTGTACAGGTACTTAAAAAAAATAATTACCAAATATTTAGTATAATAAGCATGTTAAAAAAAAACGTACGAACATGTTGTTTTAAAAGTTGAACCAGATTTCAAAATATGAACTGTGGGAAATACAATCAGTTTTTTAACACTTTATAGAAGTTTTATGACTTCTAAAGGTAGTTCAAAATCTTGGTGTTAAAGAACAATGTTGCAGATAGGGTGATATGGTGCAATTGGAACTGCATTAAATTAGTGCTAGACTTGATTTTATCATAATTTTTAGTAGAAATTTCTGAATGAGGCTAGTCTCGCATTTCATTTCTGAGTGCAGTCATAATGTTACTCCCCATACAACACTGAAGATTGTGTCAAAAGAAATAATTTATACCTGCTATTGTATTGTGCCTTTCACTTTTGATAGGGAAGAGGGATTTTCTTTGTAGATATATTTTTTTTAAATAGCATCATTACAATAAATATGAAGGTGTAGATTTGATGATGAATATTTACTTAGTAGACAATTGATCCATGCATATTCAAATAATGTCAAAATAATTATCTTCATTAAATTTTATACATTTGGAATTATAACCAATACACAAAATTTTATTATCTTGGCAACTTTAAAAACGTGTCTGCATAATGGCTTTTAAATTTTATCTTAACGTTGGATTGCCTGAGTATTATGCATACATCATTTTGTATAATTGCTCTTATCTGTATTTCTCGTTGTCAAATTTTTGAATTGTTTTCTTTTTTAATGCCGCACTTTGGTGAATAATAATTTGCAAACCCCTTGTTTCACTTATCAATAGTTTTTTTTAAAATTGAATTTTACTTTTGCTCTTGAATCACTGTGTATTAAGTTGTAATAGAAAATAAAGTCAATAAACTATAAAAAGTATACTATATAAATATTTAATTCTGCTATGTGGTGTTTTTAAGTTGGGATAAATGTTATATTTTTCATCTACTTCTAAAAATCACTTAATCAATTCTCTCTATTACAATAATATCTGCTAAAGCATCTAGTAGCCATGACTATTGATGATTAATAGATCAAGTTTCAAATTATATGCAGCCTACTTTTTTTTTTTTTTTTTTTTTACATTAACCAACATTTTTAGATATTGTGTACATATTAGAGAATCAGACTCTTCATAAAAGAAAGTTTTTGCCTCAGCTGAAGTTGATTTTCTAGTGTCGTTACAATTTGGAATAAGCCCCCCCAGAATGGCATCTGAAAAATCTGCATTCTCTTTCCCACCTTTTCAATGCTAACGGAATGGCTCTCATCTAAGCTTTTTATAGTAGTTGTAGATACAGAAACTTTTATTTCAGCAAAAACTTGTCAAGTTTCTAACCAATCTCCTTCTGTTTGAAATCTAAATTGCTGTTCACTAGGTTGCTCCAAGTTTATTATTTCAACATATAAACACATTAAAACTATATTTTAGGGCTAAAGTAAATTAATTACTCAAAAATTATGTATTATTGAAATTATGCACATTTTCTGAATCATGTTAAAAAGTTCAATACTGTGTGATCCTATGTTTCAAAAATCAATTTTGTGTTGTATTTCTGATCTAAATATTTGCTAGATTTATTTAGTAATCTTTTTTACCATTTTACCTTAAAATGACATTTGAATCATTACACTTTGTTGAACTTTTATACATGCAAAATGATAAAATTCTGCAAAATTAATTTAACAAGACTTTTTATAAATTTTCTATTTCAAATCTATAGAAAGCCATATAAATCGTTGCTGGATAGTACATTATAATACAGAAACCACTTAAAATTAGGATATGTCTAACAACTATGTCTATGTGATATGTCTATAACAAGAGTTTTCAGTCATGTTCTAAATTCAAATATAAAAACAGTTTAAATAATAAAAGTTGTGAATTTTTTTCACTTGTGTATTCTAAAATAAATCATATCAAGTTATTAAATCAATGCATTTTTAAGCATGAAATTAAGTTCTTTATGTGCAATATTTTAAAACAGTTGGTAAATAAAATAAAGAAATTACCCTTCGTAAATTTTATGTAATTTTTTTCCTTGATTTCCAAAAAAATTTAAATTGCTATGTTTCTAAATTTTCTAAGAAATGCTTTTTGCTTCAGTTAAGCTATTAGGGTATATTGAGAAAAAAATATTTTTAGTTTCATAGATATTGTTATCTTGATGATTTGTAATATATCTTTTATATCATTTTTTAATTGTAATTTTCAGGGCTTCTATCGAACGACAGCAATAAAGTGCGAGAAACCATCGAGAGAATTAAATTCATAAAGAATCTCGTCACCCTTTAAGTCAAGCTTCTACTGGAATTGCCAGTTCTTCTAAATCCACCAGTTTAATATAACAGGTTTGCGAAAGACAACAGCAAGATGAAAATGTTATCAACAAATCTGAGGACATCATTAACAATTATGAGAACTGACAATCTGTAGAACTTGAATTAGTAAAGAATGATGAAAGCTTGGTATTTTTTGAACAACTATCTCATATTCGTAATTTCTAAATTTTTGTTTTCATGGCATCTTTATTTCTCAAGATGAGTACAAACATATAACAGTTAAAATAAGTTTTAACATCAGAGTCCATTTAAAAAATAATAATTAAAGTGTGATTAAAAAATAAACTTTTTTTTTTTTGAAAAAAGATTATAAAGGGGTTTAGAAGTCAGATAATATATTTTTTTTTATCACAATCACCTTATTTCAAAAGATCTAAGTTTTTTAAAAAAATTTCCTTGTTACTCAGAAAAATAACCTTTTTCTCAGTGGTGAAATATTTTGTGTTAGAAAATGAATAAAAGTCTCAGAACTGTATATTTGTACTTTAATAGTATGAAATAGTTTTAAAATGAAGAATAACAAAAGTTATCTAAAAATATTAATTTTCTGTTTTTTATGTATTACATATATATGTTTATTTTTAAATAGTTATTACTGTGTTATATAAATTAGTCACTTTTTATTACTGTTAGAGAGAATTAAAAAAAAAATATATTCCAATTTATGTTTATTATATTGTATGAAAACATTAAAACCTCTATATATTGTATTATTTTCATATGTATTTTTAAAATTGATAGATTTCAATGTCATTTGTTTTAGAATTTTTTTTAAAATGTTAATTGACAATGTGTTGTGTACAAGTGCTAATTTCAAATCTCTGAATTTCTTTTATTTTAAGTAAGAATATAACATAATCTAATTTTTATTAAAATTAATAAAATGATACAATGGATATTACTTAAAATAATGCATCAAATAATTGATGTAAATTTTGACAATATACTGCATATCCAGCTATATTAGAATATATTTAGTGTTGAAATTGTTACATGATCTTTCAGCTCTTTCTCTTTGAAAGGGTAATAATTTAATGTGTTTTTATTTTTAGTGAATAGTTGATCAATTATAAGCCTTAAAATAATGTGTTTTTTTATTTTCAATCATTCTTGCAAAAATGTTTTTATATTGTACGCATTTAGGAAACTTTTTCTAAATTTATGTATTAAGAATCTTGATGAATGCCTTTGTTAGTTTGCTGATTTGATTTATAATACAATATTCTGTAGTGTAAATTAAAGAATGTTTTATTGATCACATAAGAAAATCTTTTTAATATTTAGTGTCATTTGTAAACCTACAAATTTTATCAATTTTTTAAAAAAAGTTGTTTTATCCAAAGAATAAATATCATTGACATAATTTTAAGTGGAAAATTTTCAATGAATAAAATGCTTGAAAAATATATTACATTTCCCCCTAAAATCTATTAATAATCAAGAAACAAAAATTATTGTGAACTCTTCAATGGTTTTAAAATTAAAGGTAATGAAAACTATTATACTTCAACATTTGCCATGGTATATGCCAGGTTTTTATGGTTAAACTTAAAAAAATATTACTTCATTAAGTTTATATTTGCATTTAAATAGTAGTATTTTAAACTTCTAAAAAATAGAAATTCATGAAGATTTTATTTCCTGAGATAAGAATTCTCAGTAATTGAAACTTTTCAATCATTTTAAAAAATAAAACCATTTTAGAATAAAAATAATTGACGATTAGTATGTTTCATTGTTTGTAGTTGTAGATTGCATATTTTTACTAATTTTTTTTGTCTAATAACTGTTGGTAAATTAGTAATATTTTATGCGAAGCTTCAAATGTAAACCCAAAAATAAAAAAGATGGACAAACCTGCATAAAAGGGAAGTATTTTTTATTTCCAATATTGCTCAAAATAAAACAATTTTATATCAAATCTCACTCCAGCCATTTCCAAATTTTTGTTTTTGAAATCAATCTAATCCGATTCTGTACAAATATTGAACAAAATTTGGCTTTCAAAAGTTTTACAATAAAATTGTAATTTAAGTTGTGAAGTTTCATTTTCTAACAGGAATTGAAAAAAAAGTAATAAAATGGTATTGAAGCATTCAATTCAAATTTCTATATTTGATTGAAAGATAAAAAAAAAAAAAAAAAAAAATAAGAGATAAAAAGAAAAGATAATTTAAAGATAAAAAAAATATATCTGATAAGTCATTTTTAATTAAAACTTCTATATTTTTTAACAGAAACTACTTCTAAAATATTTTCAAACATATGAAAATGTCTTAGAAAAAAAATATATAATGCATTTATCTTAGAGAAATTGAAAATAATTTATTGTTATTTTAATTTAAGAATTTTCACAAATAATGCAGTGCACAAATTTTATTTCTGTGTTGTTGATTCAGCTTGGGTTGCAACAAAGTGAAATGTAGAAATTATTTTCAGTGTGTGAATATTATCGAATTGAAGAAGCAGAAAGAAAATTCCAATATTCTTTCAAATGATGCTAAAAAAGAATCATTATATTGTCGGTCAAAATAAAATTACAGAAATGAACATTATATATAACCATTAAGATTTTTATTTTAGTCTCATAAATGGCAAATATGTTATAACCATTTAATATGCCATTTTGATAAGGTGGCCATAAAATATTTTAATCAAGCATGTGAAAAAGATGTTTTTTGCAAATAACTAATGTAAAATACATATAATTTTGTTTTCTATTTATGTATTTAAACCGTGCAGGTTATAAGAAGCAATATTTTTAAAAATGATGTCAAGCTCATTAAAGTATCAGATTAATCTGTGTGTGTAATATAGTACTTACTGTTTCATTAATATCTAAAATTGAATTTTTTTATTTTATTATTAAGAATATAATTATTACAATTATAAGATAATAAAAAGTAATTATTCATAAATTTTTTTGGTTTATTGCAAGTGAAAATGAGAAAAATTAATACTTTTACTATGAAATAAAATTGCTGAATGAAAAATATTTTTTACAATTTGTTTTCTAAATAATTAACAACTGACTGAACATAGATTTTTTAAAAATATTTTTGTAATAATGAATTTAATAAGTCATAACTTCAGTTAATTGTAAAATTATACAAATAATAATTAAAAGCACACTAGTGTAACTTTCATAATTTTTAACAAGAAAAAAATTGCAGCTATGCACTGCCCAAAATAGAAAATACACCACCATAAAAGAGTGGGTAGCATGTTGTGAAAATTGATATACAAAGAATGCATATATGGTAACTTGATTTGAAAATATATACAAAAGATATGGTAAAATTGAAATAGATTTAGTATTAGGCAGGTTTCAAGTTGCATATAGCACTTTAAATGACAATGAAGACGGAGAATACATCCTTTTCTACCTCCGAAGAATTCATGTTTCAACTCCCAAAACTTGTATTGCAAGTTATGCTTAGGCATATTATTTTTAAAATTTATCACAATAGTGATATAATATTTACATTTGACAATGCCATGATATAAAAAAGAATAAATTTGATTTGTGAAAGATATACTTTCTCTAAAAATTGTAGGTAGGCAGAGTGTAGATTGGGATAAAAACTGAACCTTTTTTTCTTCCAAATTTTCCATGTATTTGCATATGATGCAACATCGGAGAGAGTATAATTAGTTTTATTTAAAACTTCATATCTGTGAAATATATAGACAGGGCCTGAATGGCAGAGTGACTAGCTCTCGTTGCCACAGGTTCGGAATTCACTTTAAGCCGTAGGTCCCGGTCTCGTATATGACTGTAAGACCGCCAAGTAGACTTCTACCTACGGGTGCTTCATCACAACAGAAGCTGCCCCCTTTCCCTCCATCCATTACTCATGGGATGTCCATTCCGCATTGCAGGACACAGGATTAGTCACACAACATAAATATTTGACATTCCTTTCCAAATGTTAAAATAAATACATGGAAATATTATTTTTATGGCATTCTTTAATTATTTTGAACTCATTAAATGAGCACCAATTATAAATAAAAAAATTTTTTTCAATGAAGTTGTATTTCATTAGTTTCTCTATACATGTAACACTGTTTAACATAGGGATGTCTAACCCAAATGATCTTGCGGGCCACTTTGGAAATGCAACATAACTCCGCGGGTCGCATATAAAATTATATATCCCCATATTAGATTTAGACCCACTATAGACATTTTTTCGGAGTGAAAAATTGAAACATGACTTATTATTTTTATGTTTACTATTATTCTTACATGTGAACATAGATAATATAATAATAATGATACTAAACGCACATTGTAAAGAAATATACTAACACTAAAAATGAAATATAAAAAATACATAAATATAAACGAAATGAAATCATTAAAAAATATTTATTTTACTAGTGAGATATTTGTTTCTCCACTCTTTCACTTAGCTTTTGCAAATCGATCTTAATTTGGATATTTGCACATCGTAATTAGTGTTGCTAGTTAGCGTTCGTTATGTTTGAACGTGTTTTGTGTTTGGTCAGTTTCATTTTCGAAAAAAACAATTCGCAGGTGTAAGTTGAACCAAAAACGCTAACAATTTCAACTATGAGTATGGTTTGCTCTGCTATCAACAATCAACTGTGAGCATCTAGTGATGGTCATTGCATCACTGAAGTCACTTAAAGTGAAATATAGAACATGTTATATTAGATGTTCCAAGATACACGCTCATCATGAGCTCGCAGAATATAATTTAATTATTCGGGGTTGACAACCCCTGGTGTAACACATCAGCTTTTTAAAAAATTACATTTTAACTGTCAATTAAAATCATTGAAAGACAGGCAAAGAATATTCACATAATCAGATTTTGCTTGTCAATGTTGTTTCTACATTTTGCGATTCCATATTTCATTGGTTTAAAAAAATTATTTATTTCTATTCAAAAATTAATGACCACAAAGTGAAATACTGGCTTTTTTTTTTTTTTTTTTTAAAGTAGGAATTAAAATTGAGGAGTGTGTGAATTCAAAGAAAATGCTTACACTTTAGCCTTTATCGTAAAATAATATTTTAATGTTTATTACTATTTTTATTAGCATATATTATGATAACTATCGATATAGCACTTGAAAAAGTTGTTAAAGATTCTAATTTAAATATCAGGGTCACTATTTTTAACAGATCCATGCAATTATTAGCCTTTGGTAGAACAAAACAAGTAGTTGTTAATACTTTTATCTCCCTTGAAACTTCTGCAAAAAAAATTGGTCTCACTATTAATAAAGAGAAAACAAAACGCTTGCTTGCAACACTGAGAAGATATGATCGATCTACTTTGAAAATTAATAATTTTACCTTTGAGTGTGTTCAACAATTTAAATACTTTGGAACTAACATTAATAATGAAAAGGACATAAAACTTGAATTAAATAGGATATTTATGGTAAATAAATGTTTTGATGTGCTAAGAAACCGATTAAAATCAAAACTTATTAACGTTAAAACAAAAATTAACTTATTCAAGACCTTAATCAGACCGATCGTTTTGTATGGGAGCGAGTGCTGGCCATTAAATCAATCTGAAAAAGATAGACTGTTAATTTTTGAAAGAAAAATACTTCAAAAAAAATTTGGGGGCCGTTAGGCAAACCAATGTCTACAGAATACAATATAAACATGGAATTTACAAAAAATTCAAAGAACCTGATATTGCAAAAGTTATAAAAACAAGCCGTATTAGATGGCTGGGACACATTTTTATATAAAACGACTCTAAAAACTAAAAAAGTTACTTTTTCAACAATTAAAGACACCCAAAGAAGATGAAGGCCTCCCACCAGATGGGTTGATTCAGTTAAAAGAGATAGAAAGGGTCTAGGAGTCAACAGAAGGCGATCTACTGCCCAGACAGAGACAGATGGAGGAAGCTCTTGGAGACTGTAACAGGTTGTAGTGCTGACATAGAAGAAGAATCAGAATTATTTTTAAAAGTTAAAAGAAACTTAGCTTTCCTGGAATGAAATACATATAGTTCCACTATTTTCCAGATAGCCCGACTCGTGGCAATATGCGCCTCTGGTGAGCATTAGGGCTGAGATTCAATCTGCTGAGGGCTTTGTTGTAGACACTGTTTCAAAAATCGATTAGACTCGATGACGTTTAGCATCTTGCCTCATTAGTCGGACTACCAAGTAGGAGTTTTTCAAATTTTCTCCTATAAAATACTCAAATGTGGGGTAGTTCCCAATAAAAGTCCTCCAGGAAGGCACTGTCCACGTTTTTCAGCGACATGGAGCCACGTAAGACTTGAACCTACGGCTGCTCCATCACAACAGAAGTTGTCCCCCTTCCTCTCCTTCCCTGAGAACACACGGGTTCATGGACTTGGTCCAGATGTTGCTTGCGACCAAGTGGGATAAGAAACAACAGCATTTTTCAGATAGAACAAATGTATTTAATTTTCTCATAACTTTCATTAAAAAAAATTTAAATATAAATCAAATTACCAATTGAGTTATGCTCAACATTACACAAACCTTCTCGTGTATTTAAATTGTATATAAGTCAATTTAAAAGAGAATTCTCAGAAGTACAAACTTATTTGTAAGGTTCAATAGTATAAATGAAATTTCATGACAAATAATATTTTTGGCTCTGTCTCAAGTAAGCTACAAATGACATTTTTCCCATTCGTTTGCACTGAAATGCAACAACCTGAAATTATAAGACAAAAAAATATTTAAAACTCTTCTTTAAATTAAAAAACAATTAAAAGGGAACAGAATTTATAAAAAAAAAAATTTCCATTGCATGTTACTTTATTTACGGAGGACTGGATATCACCAATGATAAAAACAAATAATGCATAAAATGATTTTTTTTTAAAAATACAGATGCAATAAAGTATTTAAAAAATACTTATACAATGTTAATATTAAATTAAACAATAGTAATTTATTATTCAGTACAAACTACATGAATTATTAATAATTTGAAATACCTAATACATAATTATTCACATTTCGGAATTTGTATGTTAGATATGTATCCTCAGCTTCTAATTAGGAAGCTTTTCACCAAGGATCCAGTAATCCTTTGGTGTCCGTGCATTAGTTAAGGGAAGTCAATGAGTAGAAAGAGATTTTTTTCTTTTTAATTTCCAATTAAATGCAGTATTTTGTTCTCCTATGAATGTATGCAATAAGTTAATAGTAATAATTGTATCTGCTTCATCAAAGAATTAATGTAGTAGATGTGCCGTCGTTTGTGCAGTTTGGGTGTGATCAAAACGAGTCCCAAGTACAATAACACATTTATGTTTTACACGTACACAAGTACGATATTAATACCACAATGAACTATAAACATTATTTAACACACATGTAGCATAATTAACGATATACACTAAAAGATGAGAGGAAGGATTCCACTAAATGCTCTCGGGATGAGAGATTGTTATTTTGCGCTAGTAGCGCCTAGCGTCCTCTCGGGCGGGAGGTTCATGTCAATTGAACTTTTTACTGGGACGCCACAAGGGGTTACTCTTGCAGTGCGTAGGATGAACACGGTTACAGGTGGAACCACGGTTACATTAATAGAAATGCTTAATTATACGACAGTTATTAATTAATAGCACTATGCCACTAGATCATAGGTTTGATTGATAATTATTGTGCAATGTTGATATGCTATTAGGCTTCTCATGAATGGCAATAATTCAGCAACAAATGATGAATTGAACATTCTCATTTTCGTTGCTACTACAGTTCCCTATCTACATTAGTTTAACTATAGAAGGTAAAATAAAAAAAATCTTCATGCAATATAAGAAATCTGTATCTTTATAATAGAACAAAATAATAATAAAAAAGTAAAATAAAAATGCAATATAGCAACATTTTTGAAAATATTTTTTTTGTGAATTTCTAAGCATCAAAGGATATTTGGAGATAACATAGAAACATATTTGGAAATGTCAGAGATTATATATATGTTTCTATGGACCTAAATGTTTCAAATTAAAAAACAATCAGAATAAAATATATTTTAAATAATAATATACAATACAAGCTCCGATTTCCTTTAATTAAATGAAACAATTAAAGGAAATCGGAGCTTGTATTGTAGCTCTACCTATGAGAAAAGCAGAAATTTCAAACAAGCGAAGTTTGCTGCTTTAAAACGTACGCTGAAAAACATCAGTGTAACTTAAATATGCATTTTACGCTATACATATTTAAAATACACTGACAATTAGAAATCCTACTAAAAAGCCATCTAAAAAATTAAACAGGCTAAAGCCTACCTGTTTTATACACAACCATTCCTTATTCTAAAATTGATCAATTAAAATACATCTAGAAGGCTAAGGTTACCGGAATAACGACTTGGACACATTCTTTTTCATCTATAATTTAGAATAAACAGACAAAAAAAAAAAAAAAAAAAAAAAAATCACCAAATTTCTGTGATTGTAGCCAGAAACTTCGGATCATAGTATTTTTAAAAATATAGTTCTAGAACAACTAACCAACACTGCCATCTTCTAGTCTAGCTTCTTCCTAACGCCATATTATATATTTTTTATACATAAATACAGGTTTGGTTTGTCGCTCTATGATTATTTTGTGCACACTTTAGGCTAATTAGACAGAATCTGCAGTTTAATGTGGTTTTCGAACCACTAACAAACATCCAATGTGACCGCCAGGATTCGAACCTGAAGTCTGTGGTACCAAAGCCAGAACGCTAACCAACTGACCATCAGGCCGCACATAAATATAGGAGTGTGTGTTGGTGGGTGATGTTTAGGGGTATTTAAAAGAAGAACAGGGTGTTCCTTTTTGCATTTCTTTTATGTATACTATCTACACCTATATTTAAAATATAATAATAAAATTTAACGTCATTAGTTATCTTGATTAACATACAACATTCATTACCATTTCAGTTGTCCTGCCTCGTCATGCAGCCATTAACTGCCAACCTTGTTCTGTTGTCTTTACGGCCCGGTGACCAAGTTGTTAGCTCTCTGGCATTAGGTACCACAGGCTTCAGGTTCGAATCCTGGTGGTGACATGGATATTTGTTAGTGGTTTCGGAAACCACTTTAAACTGTAGGTCCCGGTCTGTTTAACCCTAGTGTGCACAAAATGATCGTAGAACGACAAACCAAAGCAAATTTGTTGTCTTCTCAACTTCTTCAAACTCAAAGCTCTCCGCGTAGGATACGTTCTTTCAATACTCAAGTGACGCCACCTGCTTATTGGATTAGCAGTCAAACAACTCCTACATATTCGGCAGTCCTGAATGCCACTGGCCCGAGGGACTTTTAAACACACACACAAAAATCACACAGTTTGAAATATGATCTACTGATAAAGTAATAATGCCTGTTACGTCGAAACCCAGGTTCCCCTGCTTAGGGGAGGTCAAAGCCCTATGGTTGAGCAACTGCGACCAAAGAGAGAGGTCGTGTAGCAGTGCATCTTCGAGCATGATGGCTGCATAAATAAAAGAGTTGAACTTCTGTAACCAACGAGAAAGGTTGCGTGTGGCAGTCCATCTTCGAGATTGATGGCTGCCTAAATAAAGGAGATTAATTATTTACAGTCCATTATTATTATTATCTGTGTATGTGTCGAATATTATTGGAGTTTATTCGTATGTGTGAGCTATCGAACAATGCCAAATAATAAAAATTGAAAATAAAATAAAAACTAATATTTGAAAACATTGTTTAATAACAATAAGTTCCAATAATAACATATTTTAAAATACAAAATGCAAATTATGTTCATATCAAATTCAAAAATGCATATACCACATATAAAAAAAAATAATAAGACTCACAAAAACATTTTGTCATATTAGCAGAGGTAGTAGTTGACATTAGGAATGTGATTCCTTAATTTAGTTTTTCGCCTAAAAGGATCAGGAGGATTCTTCCCTAGAACGTCTTCGAATGAGTCTAGTACAGTATGAATTTTCCTTGAATACTTTCACTCTATTTATTTGGATCATCGCAACTTGAAACCAGTTGATCTATCGTGTCCTTTAGGTTGTTGAATAAGGGTAAGACGAAAAATTCCGCCAACTCATGATATGGCACGCGAATGATTCAATCGCTCATACCGCTGCTTTGGATGACCATTTCCAATCTTCACAACATGTTTGGAAGAGTATTTTCCAGTATGCCGATGAAGAATAACACTAAATTCTACTTTATCCCCAGACTGTATGTTTTCCTCGCTTTTAACATCAGACATGTGAAAAAACAGCTTTTTGCCTTCTGCTTCATACGATAAAAATGCAAAATTACCTTTGATTGTATCAACAATGCATACATATCAACAATGCTCGGATAGTTTTAAAGTTAACAGCGCGTCTTATTCCATCATTGGTTCTTAGTGACGCCTATTTGAAACTGAACTACATCTCCCTTTTGTAGAACTCATGCTTATCGTCTAAGCAAGTAATTCCAAATTCATATTCAGCCAAATTTTCAATTTCATAGCATTACATATTAAGCGAAGTTTTCAGGATAATGCTCTTGATGTGGATTGAACATTTTAAAGATTTGATTACTGCACCGTTCAAGATTTCAGGTTGAACGTCTTCTCTAAGCTACATTCTAACATATGTGGGATACAATTTGTCGTCTTTTGACACAATTCTAGATACATCAATGGTTTCAGTTTTATCTGATTTATGTGAAGAAATAGAGGCTGTGGGTTTATTTTTTACAAATGCGTCATTAGAAGGACGCAATTTAACTTCATCGTCCAGGTTTAATTTGAATGCTTGCATTGACCTTACCATTGTTTCGTTTTTGCTAAATTCATTACTATCATTGGTGATTTTTAATGAAGCTTGATTTAAAATATCAGCTCCTATAATTGCTTAAAACCGTAACTGTGAGTTTGACACCACATGCCATGTCAAAATGTAATTATTATCATCTATAGTAACTTCTTGGTGAAAAGAACCCTTATTTGGAATCTGCGAATTTCCAATTCCTGCCAAAACTATTCCTTTATTACAAAAATTCGGCATCTATTACACACATCTTCTCGTACTAGTAAGCTTATAGAACTAGATGGCTTATGGAACTCCCCGTGTTGACAAGCGCGGCTGCAATTCTATTATTTAACTTTATTTCTTTTGTTTTAAGTCCTTTTGTAAGCATTGCAGAATGGATTTCAGCAACATGAATATTTAATGTTTCTTAATTTTCATTAAATCTGTTCGGAAATATTCAACTGTTTTTGTTTTCTTTCACTAATTTAAGACAATGGGATCTTAAATGTCCACTATATCCACATTCGTAACAACTTAATAAATCTTGTTTTCCCTATCTATCAGGGAGTCTATTCCCAACACGTGTTTTTGAGTATTTTAATTCGTAACCCGAGTTTTTGAGTGTTATTCGCAATTTTTCCAGTTCCAATGCATCTTTTCTTTCATTAATAATGGTGTTTAATAACTCTTGACAAAATTCCGCATCATAGTCATTGCTTTTAAGGATAGCATTCTCGTAACCAATAATTCCAAAATCAAGTTTTATGGTTATTGTTAATTTATCCCATAAAATTTTCCAATTTTCCTTAAGACCTTTTACTAAGTAAGCCATTTTAAATCTTCTTCAAATTATATTTCAAAACAAACCAATAGAAATAAATCAATTACACTTACATATATTCAGTTGAATTTATAAAATAAATCAAATGGCACTTTCTTCACATACGCAAAACTTCACTCCGTCAACACGCAACCATCAAATGATGTCATCTACTTATTGGATTAGCAGTCAAACAAATCCTACATAAATAAATTTTTTTACGTATATATGGTGATGGCACTAGATTTCCATAATTAGACTACATTTCTACCGTTTGGCTGTGGAATTTTTCATTTTTCATTTAATTTTTACAGTTTTGTTTTTCCAATATATATATATATATATATATATATAATCAATTTTTTTTTTTTCAAAAATTCCCTTGCTTTCTCGGATTTCGTTTATTTTTTTATCAAATTACCTGACTTTTCCAAGTTTCCAGGTTGAGTCTCCCTGACAGCTGATTTTATTTTTCTCTTTGCTTCTCTAGCATATTTAGCAGCCGTTTTACAGTGTTTTTTACAAGGTGAAATACATTTATTCTATGTTCATTTTATAAATGTTCTTTTATAAATTCGACAAAGTCCTTTCAAATAATTATGTTGAGTCATAATCTTGCCAACTAGAAAACCCGTAAGAGCTCTGTAAATGGTCTTGTTACCAAATAAATGTGACACAGTTTTAACAAATTCTGTTAATACAGTTTTGGGGAGTATTGCTTTTCCAGTTTGCTCCATATTTCCCAAAATAAAATTCATTATTAAAATGTTCATTGCTGAAATCGTAATCTTCAGAATTTTATCCCTGTTCCGATTCTGTTTCAAGTTCACGTTCAGAAATCCCATTAATTTCATAATAATCTGAAATTTTTACCTAATTTGTTATACATGGGAATACTCCCAAAAATATCTGTCAGCTTCTGCTGTTCCCGCATTGTATGCTATCACAGTCGCAAGGTAAAATA
Organism: Caerostris darwini; assembly: GCA_021605075.1. NCBI lineage: Eukaryota > Metazoa > Arthropoda > Arachnida > Araneae > Araneidae > Caerostris > Caerostris darwini. Next base: position 73,904 of record BPLQ01003247.1, read on the forward strand.
AATCCAAAACGATAATGTGTGCAAGGAGTCAAAAAGATAGAATAAGAATGGGACTATTCATTCTTTTCTTTTTCTATTTTACCCTTTTACGAGACTTCCCTATTAAGATGCATGAAGTATTCTCTACAAATAAAAAAAAATTTCTAGAAATTTCAGCGAAAGATAAAGCATGGGGGTCCTTTTGACTCCATTGTGTGTACTTACGGGTTAGTTAATAAAAGTTTTTATCATGGTTGATGGTTTTATTTATTGATAAAAACAGAATTAATGACCTATTTATGTAAACAAAACATGAAATTTAAAGTCAAACAAAGAAAGTTCTAAAAATCAATTAATAACAATAATGAACAGTTAAAAATAAATATTCAATAGAATTTTTCATACAAACATGTATCCAAATAGCGACATTCATTTTTGTTTTAAACAGAGCCAAATTCATTGCATTTCAAATTGATGTAACTTATTTACAATTTTAAGTGACATCACGGAATAAAATAGCCTTGTAAATGTATAAAAGACATTTTATTTATAATAATTTAAGTTAATGTTAGAAACATTAACGCTACTAGGAATAAAAGGAGTTTTTAGTTTTAGTTTAATAGTTAAAATTTTTCCATATATATTTACCTTGAAGCCAACTTAGTATTTCTAGAAAAATTTATTACAAAATGTATCTTTATTTTTCAAGAATTTGGAGAATTTGGTTATTTATGAATTTAACACCAATTTAAAAGGCATCAACAGAAAATTAACAATTTGGAATATAAAAATAATCATTAAATGTAGCTAAAATAAAATTAATTAATTAAATAATTAATTTAGACTGGTACAATTGGGAGCCCGAATCTCTTATCCTTAGCAAAATAGCGAAGATAACTGAAAGGGTTGGAGCAGAAGTCGAAGAGATCTAATGGGCGGTTAGCTCCTTCTTCAAAGAGACGAGAAACACTTTCAAAAGCAATAAAGATTCTACAAGTACTCGAGAAAGAAACTAGTTTGGAGGATGTGAAATAGCATTCTTTTGCAGTTTTGAGATTAATTTAATGTTGATGTGATGAATCGATATCAGCATTCCCCTGTATATCAATTCATAATAATGCTATAGAAAGTCCTCAAGCAATCGAATTAAATTATAATGAAAAAGTACCAGACATTTTTTAAAATCTGAGAACATTTAAGCTTCTATCTATCCACATTGATATCTTCTATGTTATTGACAACTGTACAAGAGGAACAAAACTACGGTGGATCAATGGCTTTCTCTTTCGGATAGTCTTTAGTGCAACAGTAATTTGAACAAACGTTCCCAAATGCTACCTCTGGGAATTTCCACTCCCTACTTATCTCATTAAACCAATTTGTGAGAATTCCTGATCATCAAATATAACATACTCATAAACGAAATGCGCTAGTGAAATTTCATGTATATCAATGCTTAGTCGATTTTCGAAAAAAAAAAAAAAAAAAAAAAAAAAAAAAAAGGTTTCTGTTAAGAAACCCAACATTCTTATCATAAGCGTTTGAATAACCTTTATTGGATTTACAAAGTTTTTCTTCGTTTATGTTAACAAACTTAGGCTCTAAATTTCAACGTAATAGTATATAATAATTTAAATTTTGTTATTTAAATCTCAGGTATATGATACATATTTTGTAATTTATATAGAGTCTAATTTATAGGACTATTTCAAAAAAATATTAAATGAGTTGTAGTACTTCCAACAATAGTTTTTTGTTATATATTTAAAAAAAAAAAAAAAAAAAAAACTATATACGATGTACGAAATATACAAGATTGAATTAATGTTGTCAGTAACTTGTTATTAATTAAAAAATTAAATATAAAACATTACTTGTTATCACAACAGTTTTAGTAAAAAGAAGTTTTATAAACGAGCAAACATTATCGTACGCACAAGGAATTAAAATTTTGTGTAAAGATTTTATTCGATTGAAAATTATTCCCCAACTCTTGTTTTATATTAGTGGTTGTTTAGCGAACGTTTATATGTCATACAACTCAGAACCAATAAGATGCACCACAGAGTGATGATCGAAAATAAACAACCGGAACTTTTCCCTCTCGATAAGCATCACGGCTAAAAACGGTTCTCTCATTAACACTACGCTTGAAAGATGCACTTTCCTCAATGTGAGCTAGTTTATATGTGGTTTCGTTATTTTATCCGTTGTTCGTTCAAATTCAGATTTGCCGTGTGTTAAACAGATAAGAATAGAATACTTTTATAAATCGAATAAACGATTATAAAAGATAGCATAATGCATTTAAATACAAAACAAGATTCAAACTAATTTTGCATGTTGTATCTGAATTCTGATCTTTATTTAAAAATAATTAAAAGAAATAAAGCATACTTTCTATTTATTTGTGTAATAACAGAATGGTGGAACCAATATTTGATTACCAATTTCGTATTATTGTTGTAGGCGATAGTACAGTAGGCAAAAGTGCTCTTTTACGTGCATTTACAGAAGGTAAATTTTCTGAAGTATGTGATCCTACTGTTGGAGTAGACTTTTTTGCTCGTTTAATTGAAGTTAAAGACGGGGTTCGTGTCAAACTTCAACTTTGGGACACAGCTGGTCAAGAACGTTTCAGGTTAGTATTAGGTAAACATATATATACACACAGAGAGAGAGTAAAATATAACAACCAATGGCTATCTCAAACAACGTGTATTATATGGATTTAGAAATTTATTGTTAAAGTATATTGCTACTTACTTTTTATAAATGTCATCTGTGGAAAAGATAAATTAAAACTTGTTTAATAAACGAATTGTTTTCAAATTTATTTGTTTTTATTTCAATTGTCAGTAATTTATACCCATTATATGGGAATAAATATGTGTGTATATTACATAAATGTGATTATATGTATACGTGATTTATATAAATTAGAATTGCTAATTATTCATGATTCATTTAATGATTAACTAGAGTAATTTTAAAAGATAACTAACATTTTATTCATGTTTCAGGTATTTTAATAAGTCCTAAACCAGAAACATTGTCATTTTGTTAAAGTAATGAATTGAAAAAGTTCAAAATGTGCAAATCTAAAATATTAAAAAATCAGAATGAATTAATATTATTATATATGTGTATTTAATGGCATATTTTTTATATTTATGAACATGAAAACATATTACATTGTTATAATTATGGAAAACATAAGCAGAGGTGATTGTGCTTTGAAATCTTTGAAAAGTTGAGGCAACCCATTCTGAAAATGTGGCACTTTCAGTTCCAAAATGACATATTTTAAATCTAAAAATTTCATGACATATATTCTGAATATGTTTTTTAAAAATGTTTGTTTCTATTCCTTTGAAATAAATGTACATATGATCTTTGTAAGTAATAACATTTTCTTTCAAATGTTATGTTACAATTTGGCTGAAGAGGTGGTGTGCTTGTGAAATTTATTATACTTGCAATTTCCTAACATTTGGAATGTTAACACTTAAATTTTCTGAACTACATCAATCACTCCTGCATAAGGTTGGAAGATCATAGTTTAAGTGGATTTAAGATTTTCTTTAATCTGATTTTAGGAATTTAAAATGTTTTGAACAATTTCAGAATATTGGAGTATTTTTTTAAATTTGCCTTGCTTGTTCATAACATTACATTTTTTTTTTCATTATTGACATTTCATATTCTGCATAATTTTTCAAACCTGTTGTTTCCTTCATAATTTTGTGTAAATTTCATAATTGTGAGCCGTAATTGCAAAATTCAAAACTGGTGATTATGTTCCTAAATATGATTGCATCTATGAAATCCCAATTATTTATTCTTCTCTGCAATATTAGTATGAAATAATTTTTAGTGTTTTGGAAAAAAAGATATTTTTAGATCCTCATTATATAATATCATGTTATGAAAATTATGATTAAATATCAAAATTTAAAAATTTATTTTGTATAAGTTTTTATCTTAAAAAACAACAATCGAAATGCAGATTGTAAATGTTATACTTAACTGAATTAAGTTAATATATGTTTAATTAAATTATTTTGTGTTTATATTTCATGTAAACTTATTCACCATCAGTAATAAATGTAATTCAGAAGAGGATCTGAAATATTTGTTATTTCTGTCTCTTTAAAATAATTTGCTATCAAGTATATAGCATGATTCACACTAATTACATTATTTTGTAAATTGTTACATCATAAAATGCTGCAAAAGTTTTACCAATAAAGTTTTTTCAAAAGGTATCAGATATGCATGTGTCAAATAAGTTTATTGATATTAAGAATTTCTTTGACATTTGGAAATGGGAATGGAATATAAACAAATTTCAAATCTTGACACTTCATATGGTATGTGTGATTTATCATCTATATTTAATATAAACATTTAAACTTTAAAAAAATGTTCTTAAAAAGTGAGTACAGTTACTAATGTCTTATGTTATAGTTTTACTCTAAAATATCTCTAAGCAATTAGAAAATTTTTTACACATTTATCTATTTTGTAATCTACATTATTATCTTGACTTGAACTGACTTTGATATTTATACTTACCATTGGCTGCTTTATTTCAACTTATTCAATGTCGGTAACTTATTTGCCTTAGTATTTTTTAATGTTATCTTTTTATTAAATTATTTTTAAAGAGCATTTTCTCTTTTTTAGAACTATTACATGGTCTTATTATAGAAATTCTGTTGGAGCACTGCTTTTGTATGATATTACAAGACGTTCTAGTTTTGAGCATTTAGTTGAATGGTTGTTTGAAGCAAGAAGACATATTGAACCTGGACGAGCAGTTTTTGAGGTACTTTTTTTAAAAAAGTTTATTCCATACTATTTTATACAAACTGAAAGAATTATGTTGTTACTGAATCAGTGTTCCTTTTAGTAACATATTTTTTCCCCTTAATGTTTTTTTTTTTATAGGTAAACTATTTAATTAGTTGGAAATAAATTTTTTTTCATCTGTAAATTCTTTGAGGAACACCTAAAATTATTTTAAATTAAATTTTTTTTAATGCTATCACATTTTGTCCTTGTTGCACCACTTTGTATGAGTTCTTAATATCTTTTTAATACTCTATAAAATTCAATAAAATTAAGTTTTTGTTAAATCACTAAATTATTTAAAATTCTGTTTAAAAAAAAAAATACAATTATTAAAATTTTTTCATTACTTGTCATGTAATCATCACATTTATATGTGATACATCATTGTAATCATATCATTCTTAAAATAAAAAAAAATATAGAAAATGTGTTACACACTATTTAAATATTATTATGCATTATTCGTCTATTTCTTGATAATTTTAACCTTGTAGGTTTTTTCCTACATTGTAAATGAAAATTCTTTTGTACACTTTATAGTTCATTTTTATTTTTTAACAATTTATAAAGAATGCTCTTATATTTTCATAATTTAGAGAAAATGAAATAAGGTTTTTCTATTTATTAGCAGATACTGTTTATTTCTAGACAATATTTTTAAATATTTATTTATCAAATTTCATATGTTAAAAAAATTCGATGATCATTATTATAATTTTTCTGCAATTGAGTGAAAACAAGTCTTTGTTTAAATCTAAGAAACTAAGATTTTATATAATATTAGTTTCTCAAATAAATATTCTAGATTAAAATGTAAATCTATATCCTATTCCTAAAACGCTAGATGTCTCCTTCGGAAATTTTTACATATGGGATGAAATTTTTTTTAATTAGAATTATGCTATTTTTATATGTGTATATTATTATTGTATATGTATATTATATATTATTATTGTATGTATCTATTATATTATTATTGGTAAGGTAACTTTATAACAGTTCATGTTATCACTTTAATTTCTACATTTTATTTGGTTTATTTATTTCTTTGGTTATACATATAAAATTATACTATAAAATTGTGCGGATAAATATTTGGTAATTTTTTTTTTTTTTTTTTCATTCTTCAGTTAACAACCACTCTGTATTTTTAGAATGCTAGATAGTAAATTTCAGTGTTGAATATATTTGTTCCAATATTAAGACAAATATTGCTTTTAAATCTGTTTGTATGAATGACTATATATACAATTTATATTTATTTATGTGTTTAGGTTGTGGCCTGCAAAGTTGATTTAGAAAGCAGCCGAGTTGTTAGTACTGAAGAAGGAAAGGCTTTTGCTGAGTCTTATGGGTTATCTTTCATAGAAACATCTGCAAAAACTGGATTCAACCTGGAAAACACATTTGTGAACATTTCCCAGCAAATATATGATAAAATACAGAGTGGTGAATTAAAAATGCAAGATGGGTGGGATGGCATTAGAACTGGTTTCAGTCGATCTAATAATACTGTTCGTTTAATGGAAGCTGAAGTAGAAAAAGATGGTTGCTGTTAGTATTTTAGTGAAGATATGCTTTTTATGCTAGTTATAATGGCAAGTATTTTGTTAAATGAGGATTCTACTTAATGATTTCAAATTGTTTTATCTTCAAACATTTTTCTTTTTGTACCATTTACTCTGATCTAATTGGGAAAAATGAAATCTTATTAAAATGATTCTATAGACAAATTATTTAAATAAACATTTAAACAATCCATATTTTATGAAATAATGAATACGTGGCAACAAAAAAGGCCATAGGCATACATGGAATTAAATGGGGGGGAAGTTTATTTCGAAGACAAAACTCATAAATAATTTCAGTAATGCCAAACATGTTACAAAGTATTCTGTCAACAGAAATAATGCTCATTGTAACAAATGTTCAACATGTCTTTAATTATCCTTGCTGAGCTCCACTAATCGCAGTTGTAAATCTGTGGATGTTTAATGATTTCCAATGGCTCTATGAATTCCAAGCCTGGTGAACTGTGAGGAGTCTCAGTACATGAATTATTTATATTTAAATCACATGGTAACAATACATAATATGCACAAGGAGTAACAATATGACATATTCAATGTTACATAACTTTTATTTGGTTTTAATAAAACCTTGCTTTATTTCATGTGTGAAATATGGCAATTCATTTTGACATCAATGGGATATATTGCATGAAAATGAAATTTTTATATCAGAATAGTATTTATATAATTTTTATATTATTTTTGAACTTAAATTTCTTATATAGGAGAATAATGTAATGTTTTAAATGCTTATTTAATATTTAAATATGTGGTATACATTTGCAGAATTTTTTTTTTATTTTAGCAAGTGTTCACCCAAAAACTTGATATTGTGATTATGCTCACTTCATATTAGATGCTTTTGATGAATTACTAATGGTGTTCTAATAATGATAGTGAATTTCAAAGAAAAAGATAAAAAAAAAAAATATGTAAAATTATTTTTTACCTAATAACAATGATTTGTTTTTATATAAACAAATAAATTTATTTGCAGCACTTATTCTTGAAATTTATTTTCTTTATTCTCCTAATCTTGTTGCTTATGAAACTGATATATTGTTAACTGTTATCAATTTGATTGTGTTAGGTTTATTCTGATCTGTACTAAGTTTTATCAAATTGTTATTCAATTAATGATTATATTTTGCATAATTTCTAAAATTGCTTTAGAAACTTGTTCTTATTCAAATAATTTCATATTTCTAGGAGGTATCATATTAAATTTTCAGTGCAATCCAAATATTTTCAATGGTAAGGGGGCAGCGTCATGACTGAGAGGAATGTCATAGCAATAATCTGTAATTAAGGTTTTTAATTTTGTGATGTTTTTTATATTAGTAGCTATGCAAGGATATTTTGTTATATGTGTAAACAGATTTCTGTAATGAGATCTGTGTTAAGATTTAATAAACTATCTTGATAAAAAAAAAAAAGTAACCTACATTTCTTAAAAATTATAGCACTTTATCAAATTAATATTAATTTGATATTCATATAGGAAACTATATAATTTTCTAAAAAATTCTTTCAGATGCATTTTTATTAACTAAGTAATGTTGTATTGATTTTAATTTCAAACTGAACTATCTATTCAGTTATTTCTTAACTGTAAAGCACAAATGGATTGAAAAAGGGACATGGTTTATTTTCTATAAATAAAAGTGAATTTAACATTGCTGAAATAAAAAAGCTGAATAAAAATATATAAATAATTAAAAAAAAATTGTTGTTAGCAGATGCCTTAATTATCATGAATTTTAGAATTATTATAATTGTTCTTCTCATTTGTAAATGTGCAGCTAAAAGCAACTATTTAGTTATCTCACCTTTGACATTTTCTTTAAATTAAATTTTTAAAAAATTGACAAAGAAAATTCTCCCAAAAAATTTATAATTCAATAAAATTACAAAGAAATCAACGAAGAACTGTGTTTCTAAAACTCTGAGTTTAGGATTTTCCTTTTCACTGAATTTTCCAAACAGAGTTATAGATCCTAGTTGTTTTTGTTCCAACACACATAGGTGAGAATGGTAGCATTGTTCATTGATGAACTAACATTTAAAAAAGTCTTTTTTGATATTAAGCACATTTTTTAAAAATTTCTTGAATGTGGACTTTGTATCCAACATATTCAATTGCTATATTTAAATGTATAATTTATTTACAAGAGAATGCAAATATTTGTTAATTATTGTTTATTTTAATACAGATTTTATTTGTATGTGTATCTTAAAAGAAATGGCTTAAAGCCTACTATTCTAGTAAAAAACGTTATTGCTGTATTATTATCATATACTGACATAATTATGAATTCTTGTTTAATAGTTTGTGTTACAAAAAAAAAAAAGAAGCATAATTCTACGTTAATGTGGAATCTGAATTACAGGAAAATATAACTTAATTTATGATGAGGTAATCTGGTTTATAAAATTTCACAAAGATATTCCAGTATTTTCTCTATCTAAGATTTTCTTAGAGCAATGCTTTCATCTTGTGCACAAGTATTCTGTGACATCTGTAACATAAAATAGATTTCTGATATTAGTAGAAAAGTTTTGTTTGAAAATTTAGCAAAAAAAAAATTTTGATAAAAGAAATGAAGTTAAATGTCAAATCTGCATAATTTGCTATAAAAATGAATTACATTTTTAACATAAATGTGCTGCAGCTGTTCATGTTAGCATATTTTTTGTGCAATTAAGGCCACATTATTGTCATTTGACAATATTGGTTTGTTTGGTATTTATTATTTTCATTATATTTACCTGTATTATCTAAAACCATTATAAAACAATAATGTAAAGCATGTATTTGCTAATTGTATCACTTAATAGAAATGGACTTTATGTATTATAGAAAACAAATGGATATTAAAAAAAATTTACATCTATGGAATTCCTTATTTTGCATATCATTCATTCTATTTTTTTTTGCATGTAATAAGTTTTTCTATTATATAATTTTATAAATAAATTATATATCTTTTATACTTGATCAAAACCGTGGGTATAAAAAAAATTTCATACAAATCATATTTAAAATAGTCATAAAACTAAATGTTGTAAATATAAATTAAGTACCTAATTTTCTTCCTATTACTCATGTATGTCCAAAGAAAAAAAATAACCTTGAAATTTCTTTGGTGTTCTTCGTAAGTATTGATAAAAATTAATTTTTAAAAATATTGTCTAAATGTGTTTTTATCCGAAGATAATCGATAAAACATTAATTTGAGAAAAAAATAAATAATTATTAATAAAGCAAATATATAATAAGCAAAGTCGAAACTGCAGATAATGGAAAGTAGTTCTATTTTTACAATAGGAGACATGATGCACCTGTGAAAGATTTAAAAAAATCGAAACCAAAGTAAAAAAAAAATTAAAAATCCTTTTTGTTTACCTTCAACCGGCCCTGCAAGTTTAAAAAAAATACTCGACTAATGATTTCTTTTGATAGCTTTGTTAAAAAGAAATATGAATTGAGATTGCAAAATTAGAATTCAGAAAAATTCCAGAAGAACTTATCAGTACAATATATCTGGGTGTATCTTATCTTATCTGTACAATGTTACTGCAATCGATATTTTATTTTCTCAATTAGGACATATTTGTAAATAATCGTTCTAATGTCCTGTTACAATTTCATCATTCATGCAATTCTTATTTTATTAATTCATAATAAACATTTTTTCGGCACTTTTTTTTCCCTTTGCTTATATATATATATAATCTTAATCGTAAAAGATATCTGATGGCACGTGATTGGCGCCCAAAAGCAAAATATTTGTGTACTTGGATTACATCATGACAAAGTCAAAATGTTAGCATGAAAGAAATGTTTCAGCAAGTAAAATCAACAGTTGGGTTAAACATGGGCTCGATACTGATTATTTTATCAATTTGTTTTTTCCCGCGATTTTGCTAGAAAAGATTTCAGTTATTGTGTTATATTAAAAAAATAACTTTTTAATGTGAGGCATAGATGTAAAGATCTCAAAAGAAAGGAAAGAAAAATAAATGATTTTCACAACGATGTATTTTTAAATTATACGACGAACAATAAGTAAGAATTTTTTTTTTTTTGCTTTCTATTAATTACCAAATATTTTATATTTGCTTTGTGTAATTATCCAAAAATTAAAAGAAAAAAAAAGAGAGAAAACCAAACTAGTAGTCGGTGGTTTTGAATTTTTTTTATTTCTGAACACACTTTAAAAGGAGAAAATACTATCGTATCTAACGGAACTTTTTTTTTCTTTAAGTTTTATTCAAATTATTTTCTGTCCATATTATGTAAACAACAGGTTTCGTTCTTCTTATATACTCAGTATGTTAGATATAAAAGAAACGTTCTTTGTTATTAACAATTATATAGATATTGAAATATGACAATTAAAATCTAGTGTGTAATTTCTCTGGAAAAAACTAATAAAATATTTAAACATCACAATTAGATATAGTTGACTCTGCTTTGTCGCATGAACTTAAAAATTTTAAAATCATTTGAAGGAAAAAATATTTGTCAATATCTGTAGCACATCATCACGTATAATGCATAGCAATTAACTCCTGTGTGGAAATTAAATTCATACGATTAATTCATTCATAAGTTAAAAATAACCATGTAATCTCCTGTGAGTTTTTGCAAATAAAGGTTCCTTAGCCTTTCGTCCCTTCACGCCATGTTGACATCACTGTTTTCTTTCGAATTTCAAGTTCTTTTGTAAGTTTTGTACCAAACTTACAAAAGAACTTATACATTACTTACTACACCTTTCTTCTTATACATAGTGCATTCAAAATGTTCCAGGACTGATCGCACACAGAGGATATACTTACATTTGATATAAAACTTCTACAGAATCATCTTCTAATTCAATACAATGCTTAGTAGAACAATATACAGGTCCGTAAACACCTTCCGGAACATCTCTACTCCAACACTATTTAATTCCTATGACACAGCCGCTTTAATCTCTACCTGGCAAAGGCTCCTACAAGTAATTGATTGCTATGGCTGGTCAGGATCCAACCTTTTTGCAAAAGATGAGACGTGGTGTTTCGAATACGATCTGGAGACAAAACGCCAAAGAACTGAATGGGCAAGTCCGCGCTTCGAAATCAAAAAAGGAAAACTATGCTGATTACCCTTTTTTTGTAATGATCAATGCCTCATTCATCGAGAATTTCGCCGTCAAAGTTCCATTGTGACTGGGACATTCTACGAAGATGTTTTGGATCAGCTTTAACAAATGCTGCATGTGTGGCCCGATTTGTTGGACAATGGAAATTAGTGCTTCTGGCACGACATTGCACGGTTTCACAAGTCTATCCTTGAGTAACAATTTTTGGGGAGATTGGTTTGGTTTGTCACTCTACGATCATCTTGTGCAAACGTTAGGCTAAACAAACTGGGACCTACTGTTTAAAGTGGATTCCGAACCACTACAAACATCCATGGTACCGACAACATTATTGAATTTACTGTTAGTGAAATACTAAAAATGCCAAATACTTTTACTTATGAATATTTATTACTCCTGAAAGGAAATGTTAGTATTTTTTTAGCTTTTCATAACGTAAAGAGAAAATTGTTTCTTACAGAAATTATCAGTACACCTGTTATTCGTACGGTAACTAAGTCAAGCCAACTCCACCCTGTAGCATTTTTCCCACGAGAAGAGATATAGCATTTCTGTTCCCAGGGGAAAGGATTGTACATTCTTTGACAAGTGCATAATAACAACCTATTACTCAAATCTGACAGCAGATAATCAGTGTCATGGATAATGATACAGCATGAAATTAGCAACCTTCACAGGTCGAAACAATTACAGACGGGATATGGACAACGTCATGAGTTGCCGCATCATGATTGCTGATAGACTATGGGTTGAGGAAGTGTCCACTCCAATAAGAACTGAGGGAATCTGATAATCCCCCCTGACGTATTTTCTTAAAGGGGAGTTTTTGGAGAAGAAGGAAGAATATTCTGCGACGAGTCGACAAGAGTGTTGTTTTTCTTTTTTCCTGTAAAGTGACTGAACAGGCCGGTATTCCTCCTTTTTACAAAGTGATCCCCTTGTGGTTTCATGTATAATGCCGTGTGATAATTAAGGTCTTCCGCAGACCGTGTGCATTAGATTCGTCGTAGATTTCCGTCCTTGGAGTAAACTGCACTTGTGAATCAAATTATATCTTAAATTTTCATTTCTTTGTAAATAATAATTTGTAATAATCCCGAGTTCTATATATATGTATAATGCTTGTAAATAAAAATTAGAGTGTTTCCATCAACCTGAAAGTGCCTTTTAAAGCCATTATAGGCAGAGGTGTTACAACCCCTCAAAAAAAAAAAAAAAAAAAATCATTCCTACAACTGTTTTCCTCTCTTATGCTAATTTAGTTTTTTTTTTAAAATTAATACAACCTTTTTCAGGCCACTCAAAATACACTCAAGAGCCAAAACATTATGACCCCCTACATTTTGCAATGAACACGTCTGAATGTCGTGGAAGGCACGTGATCAGCTGGAAGTGGTATTTAACTGCTGTTGGAGAGTCTGAAGAATCATTCTTTCACTTACTTCTGTGTGTGATGGGAAAGGCTGCTGATCTAAGCGACTTTGATAGAGGGCAGATTGTAATGGCTCGAAGGCTCGGAACAAGTATTTCCGAAACTGCATGACTCGTGGGTTTTTCGCGATCTACAGTTGTTAGTACTTATGCAAAGTGGATGAATGACGGTGAAACCAGCAGTAGACGACATGGTGTTGGACATCCACACGCTATCAAAGAAAAAGGTCGTCGGAGACTGTCTCGCATGGTGAAGCAAAACCGGAGCCAGACAGTGGCTCAGCTTACAGCCCAATACAATGCAGGGCCAAGTAGAATAGTATCGGAGCACACTGTTCAGCGGATACTGTTGGATATGGGGCTACGCAGCAAACGTCCCACTCATGTGCCTTTGGTGACCAAGCGTCATCGCCAACTGCGCCTGCGCTGGGTCCGAGAACATCGTGACTGGTCCATGGATCAGTGGGAGAGAGTTGCCTGGTCAGATGAATCACGGTTTGTCATTCATCACGCCGATGGCCGTGTCAGGATACGCCGTCTTCCAGGCGAACAGTTGCTCCCTCAATGTACAGTAGGTCATACACAGGCCGGTGGTGGCGGTATTATGCTTTGGGGGACATTCTCTTGGGCGCCTCTGGGACCCGTGGTTGTGGTAGAGCAGACCATGAATGCTACAGGGTATCTGAACATCATTGGGGATCAGTTGCACCCTTACATGGCCTCCGTTTTTCCAGCTGAAATGGAATGTTCCAACAGGACAACGCCCCTTGCCACAAAGCTAAAATTGTGTTGGAGTGGTTCCAGGAACATGATGCTGAATTCCAGTTAATGTCCTTTCCGCCTAACTCACCGGATCGCAATCCGATAGAAAACATTTGGGATGTCCTGGGACGGCAGCTCAGAGTTCAAAGACCACCAATTCGCAATATCTCGGATTTGCGTGACCGTTGCTTAAACATCTGGTACAATCTGTCTCCGGCCATGTACCAAGGACTTGTGGCATCCATGCCAAGGAGGGTTGAAGCTGTGTTGCGCGTCAAAGGTGGACCAACTCGTTAATGACAGGTGGTCATAATGTTTTGGCTCTTGAGTGTATATTCAATGATAAAAATAAACTTTTACAGTGAATTAAAAATAAATATATTATTATTTTTCAGTTCACTGATAACAGCTTTTATTCGCAAGATGAGTAATACCTCAAGACACTTCGCCCCTTTTTAAAAAAAAAAAAAAAAAAAAAAAAACATTCTCACGATTTGTTTTCCATACTAAATAGTTACTAATCTACTACTAATAGTTCTTTTCCATACTAATTTAGTTTACTAATTTTAAAGTGAATTAAAAATAATCAAATTCTGTCGAAACTAAGTAATTTTTAAAATCATTACTATATCAAGTTATATAAAAAATATCAATATTTGTCTACAAAAAAGGCATACTTTTTTTTTCCTTTGACAATAGGTGTTTGAAACAAAAATATGTTTGAGTCTATGCGTAAAAAAATCTTTAAATGCTATCATTTTTGAAAATTTTCTGTTGCGAGTTGTTTGATTTATTTCTTGCTTTGTGGAGTCTGAGAGCATTTCAGTTACTCATTAAATGAGTGTTTGTTGAAAGTCAGCGCACTTTTTGTATTATCCTCGAAATGCTGTAAATTCAGTGATAAAGTTTTTTAAAAATGTGTCATGGAAGTTGGTACATCTGTAATGGTAGTAAACAAAATGGTAAATAAAGTCAAATCCTTAATTCCAATTCCAAAACTAAGTATGAAAATTTGCTCATGCAATACTAGAACAATAAATGTTCACCCACGCGTTACGAAAGCATTACAAAAGCAAGGTACATGTTGGAATGTATCCTTCTCATACAATGCGATCTCAGAGCAAATTAAGCTGTTTTTCTTCATAACATGCTAATGACTAATATTAAAAGAAAAAAAAATCAAATGAAAGACAAGTCTTCAATAGTGTTTCGTAAGGTAAAGTCCGTAAGTCAATCCTTTACGCCGCACTCATAGCATGATGATTTATGTAAAACGATTTCTTCTTAGCATGATAATTAAAAAAATTATGATGATATTTTTTTTTTAAACGATTTCTTCTTCTTAAATGTTGTGTGTAGCAATTGATGGTTCCATTAACGTCCGAAAGAATCATAATTGCGCATTTTTAATTTTATTTGTAATTCTAAATTTTAAAAATCATGATAAAAAATGTTAGATGAGCACAAGTTTTAACTATTTCTATTTATTTATTTATTACTTTTCTAATTGGTTGACGTAATTTATCTTTAAAAATGTACCATGTCACACAGTTTGAAGATCAGTGGTATAAGTAAAGTATATTTATTTTGTCTGCATTTCTCTAGCTGTCAAATTCATTAATATACAGGGCGATTATAAATTAACCCCCCCTTTCAAAATTCTATTTAAAAAAAAGAACCACTCGTCACAATGAGTTCAAATGGGAAATGAAGATACTTGAAGAAGGGGGAAACGGTACGGCATCCGAAAAAGTTCCAAAGTGTTTTAATAGATGACACTGTAAACGGCATAAAGAAAGTGAAGTCGGATGCCAGTGGTATTTTGAATCGAAATTACAACGTATTTGACATGAGTTGCACATTAAACCAACTGCAGTGTTCAATGTGCTTGATTGTTTTGGTTCTTTGACGGACAAAATGACTTCCAAGTCATTCAACAATTGTGATACTATTTGTGGAAAGCCCATCCACCACGGCAAGGTCATACCAATTGGGATGGGAAAATCTGTGGAACTTTTTTTTTGATACCATACCGTTTCCCCCTCTTTCAAGTATCATCAGTTCAAATTTGAACCCATTGTGAAGAGCGGTTCTTTTTTTTTACAGTATTTTGAAAGTGGGACTTTAATTATAATCACCCTGTATATATATATATCTATATATATATATATATGTGGGGGTGTATGTGTCTGTATAAAGATATATATATATATATTGTGCATAACATATATCATATATCCTGTTGATACATTTGATGCAGCTTAATATACATGATTTTTCCCCCCTTGAAGACTCAAGTGTATTTATCCTTTTTCAACCAGTTCTTCGAGGTGCCATTGAGATGACAAACATTTTATGAAATCTCAAGAAAAATTTAGCATATAAAGAGACTTATTTCAGAACAAAGTAAAAGGCTGGATGTCAATCAAATAGATAAATGCTATATGGAAATGAAGTTAAATTACCGTTGTCCTCCGTGGATCAAATTGGTGGTTTTTATAATATGCATTCTTAATTTGTTTACAACTGTAATATTTACGATCCACATTGGCAGCTTCTTACAAGACTGAATAATCGGTCTCAGCGCAGATCATAATCAATTTTTCAAATGGATAAATACAATTGCATAGTCTGACCACCGATTGTGTAGAAAATTGGTAAGCGGATTGGTCGATTGGATTCAAAAAGAGTGGCGTTATAGGGGAAGGAAGTCTTTAGGAAGGATATTAATTGCAATAAAAATAATTTTAATTTTGAATAATTAAAATGTTATGCTACACCGTATTAAAAGAAAATTTATTAGTAGAATACAAATGCTAAATATTGAGAAATATTAAATTTACATTTATTTACAGTAAAAAAATGAATCATTTCTTTTGAAAAATATTCTATGATACTAGACGTTTTTTCTCTTCACGCCAACAGCATAGAGTAATAATGGCCAACAATAAAGATTGTTGCCAAAAATCGCCCAGGTATCATCGCATACGTTAAGCCACAAAACCCTAAAATACATGCCTAAAATTAATTCTAAATGGTTGCAGTATATTCCACACTGCAATACAAGCTCATTTTCCCTTTCTAACGCAAGCAAACAAAGTGATTGATCTGGTTCAAATGAATGGCAGAGTGATCAGCCATCACGTCACTCCTGACAATGACATTTGTAAAAGTCACGTGTGGGTGTATGATCACGTGAGAATTATGTTAGCCTCAAACTGGCTACCCCAATGCTCTCTCAATTTTATTGCTACTTCATGATATTTACCAATCAACGCAATTCGTGATCGGACTATACCTCTGCATCGATTTAATTCTTCCGTTTCTGTGTTTTTCTTACAGTCCCCTCCCGCGGCCGGGGCCTGATGATCGAGTGGCTAGCGCTCGGTACCACAGGTTTCGAGTTCGAGTCCCGACGGTGTCATGGACTTTTGTAGTTGTTTAGAATCCACTTTAAACTGTAGGTCCCAATCTGTTTAGCCCTCGTGCGCACAAGATGACCGTAGAGCGACAAACCAAACCACACCTCACGCGGCCTGATGGCCAATTGGCTAGCGCTCTGGCTTTTGGTACCACAGGATTCAGGTTTGTATCCTGGCGGTGGCATGGGTGTTTGTTAGTGGTTCGGAATCCACTTTAAACTGTAGGTCCCGGTCTGTTTAGCCCTCTTGTGCACAAGATGACTGCAGAGCGACAAACCAAACATAAGCATTCAAAATAGCTTTGAGTCACATATATCTGATTAGCACTCCTAAAATGTAATCTAATCTGTTTCCGCTTTTAAAACGGATGTTCACTTTATGATATTTCCACACTATTGGGGTCGAACTCTGCTTTATTTTGTTTCACATGAGGGTAAAAGTTAAAGACATGGATTTTTACCAATGTCTATTTTTTTATGATGTAAAAGTATAAAACTTTACATGAGACACAAGTTTACAATTTATAAAACTTTAAAATGCTCTTTATACTTTTTTAATTCCTCCTTTCTTCTGTTCACAAACTTTTTTTCTTCAAGTCATCTCACGCGGCCTAATGGCCAATTGGCTAGTGCTCAAACCTTTGATAGCACAGGCTTCAGGTTCGTATCCTGGTGGTGAAAGGGTTGTTTGTGAGTGGTTCGGAATCCATGTTTAACTGTAGGTGCCGGTCTAATTAGCCTAAAGTGTGCAAAAAATGATCGTAGAGCGACAAACCAAACCTCCTCCTGTCCCATCACATTCTTTCTTTTTATTTCAATTTTCGCTTCCGGTGGAGTGTCCAGAAGAACCCTCTCTACTCCGCGTTTCAACCTTCGGGTTCGAGTCCCGGAGGTGCCATGGATGTTTGTAGTGGTTCGGAATCCACTTTAAACTGTAGGTACCGGTCTGTTTAGCCTAAAGTGTGCACTAGATGACGGTAGAGCGACAAACCAAACCGCGTTTCAACCCCAATACCGGTATCGACCAGTACTCAGCGCTGAAACCATTAAAAAGGTGACATATCTTACACATATAATTTAAGCTAAACCTGTATAGCCATGTATGATGAGATATCCCATGAGAATGTGTGATGAGTATTCTTTCAGAACAGGGGTGGCCAACCCAAATGATCTTGTGGGCCACTTTGGAAATGCATCCTAACTCCGGGGGCTGCATATGAAATTATATATACCCATATTAGATTTAGAACCAGTATAGACATTTTTTGGAGTGAAAAATTGAAACATGATGAGTTATTATTGTGTTTACTATTATTCTTGCATGTAAATATAGATAATATAATAATAATGTTGATGATACTAAACGCACATTGTAAAGAAATATATAATACTAAAAATGAAATATAAAAAATATATAAGCATAAACGGAATAAAAAAAATAAAATCATTAGAAAATATTTATTTATTTTATTTTGTTAATATTTTTTTTAAATTTTTTTTTTACTACTGTGATATTTGTTTCTCCACTCTTTCACTTAGCTTTTGAAAATTTATCTCAATTTTTGTATTTGCACATCGTAATTGACGTTGAAGTTAGCGACCTTATGTTTTAATCAATGTTTTATGTCAATTTCATTTTAGAGGAAAAAAAAAAAACGATTCGGAAGTGTAAGTTGAACCCAAAGCGCTAACAACTTCAACTAAGAGTCTGGTTTGCTCTGCTATCAACAATGAACTACACGTATCTAGGGATGGTCACTGAGGTCACTTAAAGTGAAACACAGAACCTGTTATATTAGATGTTCCAAGAAGATCGCGCATCATTAGTTCGCAGAATATAATTTAATTATTCCTCGAACTCATAACTGTAAAGTCATAAATAAAACAGGCAATATCTGTCATATATTCGCAAGAATATTATTTCAAAACCAAAGTTAATTTTTTCGAATAATTTCGACAGTTAATTTTTGAATATATGGATGTACACATAATGTATTTTTTTAATACAATGGTTTTCACTACTTTGGCCATTATAAAATAAATATATTTTGTAAAAGTGTAATAAATCTCATGGCCTTGAAAAATATTGTAGGCGGGCCGCAGGTTGGCTACCCCTGTTTCATAAGTTCCTTCAAAGTGAATTCCACAGTATTGATTTCCCACATTATTACGGATAAACGAAATAATGATGCTTATGGGTTTCCCTTTTTCACCTGCTGTTAAAAGCGGCATATTGAAGAGATTGACGAACCATTTTTTTTTTTTTCAATTTGTTTTCCTATTTGTTAAAAGTGCTAAGAAAGTCGTCAATTTTCACTATGTATTTGTTTAAAAAAGGGACTGTTTTAATTCTGAGATTACATTAATCTTAAATGTATTAAAATTTGCATCAACTAGATCATTAATGGAATGAGCTCTATTTTTTAAAAATTGTGCTGTATTTATTTATGTATTCTAAAGAGCTTTTATCAATATAAAGATAGACTTACTATCCTACTATTTTTACCTCTATAGCTGAATTTCTTAACAATAGTTTATTTAATACTATTTTAAACATTTTTTTTTCTAATGTAGCTTGGCAAATACTTAGACCATGATCTTTTATGCCATAAGCAAGGGGTGGACCGACGTTATTCACTTAACACTACCCGGGGAGCCCGTGTAGCTTGAAGTTAAGCTTCGGATGTGGAGTAACAATGCCCACACAACTATCCACGATTATATTAGACCGGGACCTACTGTTTAAAGTGGATTCCGAACCAATACAAACATCCACGGCACCGCCGGGACTCGAGCCCGAAACCTGTGGTACCGAGCTCCAGGGCGCCTCTATTTTAAACATAATTATATTAAAAAAATTGGGCCATATTTATTTATTTATTCTAAAAAGCTGTTATCAATATAAAGATAAATGGGCTTACAATCCTACTATTTGTACCTCTATAACTGAATTTCTTAACAATAGTAACATGATTAACAGTTAACAATAGTTATTTTAAGCATTTTTTTTTTTCTGTTTTAAACATAATTATATAAAATATAAAAAAAAAAATATGTTTGTATTAGTCCCAAACTTTGTTTTATATTATCAATTATCTCATTATTTTTAATTCGTAATTGTTGTTCATTAAAAAAAATTAAGAGATCTAGTACCAGAGATCTTAATAAATTATGGTACATCATTCTTTACGAACTCTTTTGTTTGAAATGCTTAATTTAGATTGCAGTAAGCAATTATTCAAATTAAATGAAATAATAACATTATTTCCTTAATAAATTCATAAGTGGATCATTGAAAGGTTTAATGAGTTACATAACCTGTAGCGTTCCAATAAAATAAGATTTACTAACAGCTTTAAACTCTGGTACATTTTCAAAAGTACAGCAATAAATAAATATTATATAAAAAGTGTCTTTAACTTTAGGCTTAAAAATTTCTGAATGAATAAAAATAAAATTATATATCATTATGCAGCTGATATAAGATAATTCTTTTTATATGGATGCAGTTTCTTTTGTAAATTTTATTGGCACTCATTTTGTACAGTACTTAAATACTCAAAATAAATCATCAAAACATTAAACATAACTAACATAGGATTTTAGCTCTCTGTTATGAGATATTTTAAATGGTATCACTTATTTTTTATTTATTTTACTCTAGTATTCTATTTATTTTGTGAATGAGCATATTTTGGAAGCGACAATTTTCTTGAAATCCAAATTAAATGATCTTACAAATTTTTTGATTTAGATTTTTTTTAGAATTTATTTTCTTAAAATATAGAATTACTGCTTATCACTACTAACTTGAATTAGTAAAATTGCTTAAGTTTATCACTATTATAGTAGTGATAAACTTGATCTATTGCACACATTTATTTTAATTGATAAAGAATGCCTTACTTAATCTTAGTTTATCACTATTAATAGTGATAAACTTGATCTATTGCACACACTTATTTTAATTGATAAAGAATGCCTTACTTAATCTAATCCGTAAAAGTTGACTATTTTCAAAAAATAAATTTCATTTTTGTACATTTTTCTCTTGAAAAAATGGTTCGGTAAAAGTACTTGTTTAATTTTAAAGTAAATATAAAGAGAATTAAAATTTCCTTTTTAAATTTTAATCGTTTTTTACGCTGTCTTTTCAACGCTAAGTGAATGAATGAAAATTCTATACGAAAAATCTGTGAATAGCTTCATTCTTCGTAGAAAATTTTGTTCACGATTCTATATTCAAGAAGAATTTGTGAACAGCTGAAAACGTTACGCACGCATAACATTTTATTTCGATCCATATAAAATCACGATTCTGGAACATTGTTTGCATTTCTATTCAAAGTAATTCGAGTTTAACTGCTCTTTTTATTGTAGTACTCGCAAGACACCGCAAACTAACGGGAGAGAGCGAATTATAAAGTGTTTTTTACTTAATGAAAAACACAATAAAGAGGAAATCGTTAACCAGGGATGCACAAATTTGTAAAACGTCTACCTTGTTTAATGAAACTTTAGAACAGGGGTGGCCATCCCGCCTTGAACATTTTTCCGGCCCGTGAGATTTATTGCACTTTTACGAAATATATTTATTTTATAATGGTCAAAGTAGTAAAAAAAAAAAAATGTATTAAAAAAATACATTATTTGTGCACCCATATATTCAAAAACTAACTGTCGAAATTATAAGAAAAAATTAACTTTGATTTTAAGATAATATTCTTGCGCAAACAAATATCGCCCTAGTTAAATAAATACTTTTTAATGATTTAATTTTCTTATTTCATTTACATTTATACATTTTTTATATTTCATTTTTAGTGTTATATATTTCTTTACAATGTATGTTTAGTATCATCATTATAATATTATCTATGTTTACATGTAAGAATAATAGTAAACACAATAATAATAACTCATTATGTTTCAATTTTTCCCTCCAAAATAATTCTATAGTGAGTGATAAATAATTATATATCCCTATATTAAATTAGGGATATATAATTTTATATGCGGCCCGCGTACCAAGCGTTTGCTTTAGAACCAAATATGATATGTATATACCAATACATATCGTAGAATTAAGAACAAAATTATTGTTTGTCCCACAATTGTGTGGAAAGATAAAAATCCATTTTAAAAGCGGAAACGGACGAATTCGCTACTTATTAGGGGTGATGGTCAGATATAGGCAACGCAAATTGGTTTTAAAAGGAAAAAACTCAATAGTTATTGCAGATTTTTTTCATTGAATTTTACTTTTGGTGTTATGCAATTTAAAATTTTAATTAATAAAAATAAAATTTATTTTTATTGTGATTAAAACTCCTCTGATAATACTATTCTCCTCTGTTACACCGCTCTGTTTGGATCCGTCGAACTTGGGCCTTGCTAGTTTTCCACACGGTCCATGGTCGAACTATACTGAGGTAAGAATCCAGCATACAGGCTAACACGTTATTGGCAAAGGACCTGATCTTCTCGAATGCAATAAAATAGAAAACACAGAACAAAATATTTTTCTAATAATTAAATGTTCATTTATTATTATTATTATAAAACTGAAGTGGAAATAGTGTCCCCTGTTTTAATAAAAGCTGAAAATTTTAAAAGAAAAAATATTACCAATTATATTTTTAAGTGAAAAGTGTATGATGAAGTGGAAACTCATGAAAAATATAATTTAAGTTTGGTTGGCATTAATGAATTGTGAAACAATGCATTGTAAAAGGAATGTGACAATAAATGTTCTAATGAAAATTATAATTTAAGTTTTGTTGGTATTAATGAATTATGAAACAATGCATTGTAAAAGGAATGTGACAATAAATGTTAAGAAATGCGTAATAAATTGTATTAACTTTAATTTTTTTATGAAATAGCATTATTAAAGAAATTACTAAGATCTATTAAAAAAATTAATTTAACTGATTAATACCGATTCATTAGCTTTCAGGTAGGGAGGAGGATCAAATAAGGGAGATTTTTTTCAATTTATTCTTCTACTTGTTTTCTAATGAACCCGTTAAATTTGTTGGTTGCTTTATAATCAGGAATACCTCTTTGGTGCGACAATGTTATTTTACTATGATGACAAATCCTAAAAGACTTTCAGAGATAATTATTCCAAATTCACGTACCGTATCAAAGAAGTCAGTCATTAAATGCAAAATCAAATCTCAATCTCCATTCTCGTTTTCCAAAACAATAATTATAGCGCACACCACCAGCATTTGATATTTCAAAGACAGATATTTGCATCAGTTGGTTAAAATGAAAGTTTTAAACGACATTGAAGACAACTTTAGTAAAATGCTTTTAAAATCCTGTTTTGATTTAATGAATTTAATTAAATTCATCATATACTGTAAATCTTGATAAATACATGCAAAATGGTAATTACATACTTGCATCCCTTTAAGTACGTTGCGATAAATGAAATGATAAAAGTTATTATTTCATTAAATTATGTAAATTAAAAAAGTGTGGGGTAGATAGCTAGTAAAAAAAAAAAAGTTTCTAATGTGAAGTGAATTATTTGGGATACTTAATCCTCTTGTGATGATAAAAAGACTAAAAAAAATTAAACATTAAAATGTATTTTTCTCCCCAAGAAATTTAATCGCTGAGCTTTTTAATATGAATAGAATGGAAAAGGTTTTAAAAAAATCTTTTTGTACAGCTGTATGTTAAATCGCAATTAAGATGAAAGATAAACACTACTGCTCTACAGGTGAAAAAAGTAATCTTAAATGTTTGAGGAAGTTATAGATACTAGTGTAATAACTCTCACAAAATGTTTGTTCATCTGACTGTATAATAAAAAGTCATAAAATTGGTTCGTTTAAGAGATTTCGTGAATCTAAAACCGTAAATCGATAGAGTCTTCTTATAGAAGTATATTTTAATAAAACAATAATTCTTTAAAAGTATGATTCTTGAAAGTGTCTTGTTCAACTTATTTTTTTGACGGACAATTTTTCTGTTACCCATTTGGTTTCACATTTAATCACTGATATGAGATATTAAAATAATCACAATAAATTTTTTACAAAGTATGTCAGTTTATTTAGAGAAAATTTGTATCTTATCAGTTGTTATGTAAGTCCATCTTAAAACCGATATGTATTGAAATTTAATAAAAAACCAAATGTACTAAAAAGTAAAGTAAAATCACAAAACTATTAAAATTGCCCACCTTCATGATAAATAAATGAAATTCACAGAGCGATTTTCTAGAAAAAAAATTGCCAGAAAGGAGAACTTGGTACACTAAATTTAATTTTAAAACACATGTTAAACATTTTAAAAGTTTGGAAGAAATGTAATTTAATCCTCATATTATTCCTTCAAAAATAATTCTAGGGAGATATCGCTTTTGTTTGTATATATATATATATAATATCACCCATTTTGCTCTACAAACACAACCCCTATGACACTTAGTTAGCATTTTTCTATAAATAAAAAGTATTTACTACACCTCTCAACATTAACAAGACCTCTTTCAATGATCTGTACATAAGTTATGCATTTTGACCCAGATACGATGTAAACTCATTATGTTTCCATATAATTTGAAGCTGGTTTCCAACTTCGTAAATATTATTATTTTTATTAACTAATAAACCATATAAAAAGATTTATAACTCTTCAATTTCTTGAGAAAGCCACTGCAACTTTCCGCAACCTCCATTCTGCTACACATACACACATATATATATACATTCACGTACACAGTATTTTGTCTTGGGGAGGAGATCAACAAAATAAGATAATATTAATTAATAATTAGTGTAACTGTTTACAAAAGTTCAATGGATCATACTAAACTATTACTAATAGAATAGCTGTCTAAAGTTGATATACCATATATTAATTATTTATTAATATTTTTTACATTTACTAATTTGGTCCAAACACATAAAAACAAGGACATTAAAACTAAGAAGCATTCCACAAAAAATAAAAATTTAATTTCTAAATTAAAAAAAAAAATAATACATAAATAAATTATGAAATAAAAATCAATCTTTTCTTTTTTGCTAGCAATCTTTTCTTTATTGTTTATGTCAACTGCAATAATTATTTTATTACCTGGTTTGATAATTTGGGAAACTATGATTTGTCAAGACTCCTTTTAGCAGAGTTACTGAAGATACCATCTTTTTTTTTAACTCAAAATGCATCAAACTCAATTTCATTAAGATTGAAAGTATTATAAAAAATCAAAGGCTATCTTACAAATTCCAATTTATAGTTTCTGGGAAAGAAATATGTAAAAACTGGGATTATTTCCCCCCTATTGTTTTGAAAATTTACAGAAGGAACTTTAATATTCCTCTTAGTTAGCATACACACTCTTTTGGAAGAAAGGAAAACGAAGCACCGTGAGGAAAGTCTGTTTTTATTCAAATTAAATATACGTAAACTCCATACAAAGGTTATGAAATTATTAAAAATTCAATACCGTAGGACCCACAAATGCCTAAAAAAATGCTCATTAATAAACTACTAATAGGTAATATATAAAGTCAGTCACAAAAGTCATCATACACCTATTAAAATAATGATATTTAAGGAATTAAAAATATTTAAAAAATCAAATTTACTGCAACGTTACATTTTATTTGAATACAAAAAGTTAATGAACGAAGTACGACAAAATCGGATTCCGGTGGGCAACTAAATAATTTAATAAGCTGAAGAAGAAGGAGCGGAAAAAACCTCACCCGGAATTCACACATATAATTCAATTCATACCATTTTAATTGAATAAATGAACTCGTATAGAATTTTAAATGTAATTGCTTCATATCTATACTTAGATTTAGCAATAGTGAAGCATTTCCGGGTCCGCTATTATTTAATAAAATTAAGTAATAAAAACCAAATTACCTCTCCTTGAATATAACACGTACTTATGTAAAATGTCATACGATTCCATTCTTTTATTTAAGCTCAAACGAAAAAAAAAATACATGTCGTTATTGAAAAGGGAATCTTATCTATGTGTTAAGCAATTTGTGTTGTTACTGTTGCAATTAAAATGGCTCCAAGACAGGTGTTGACATTCGGAATTTGATAATTAAGTTAAAGAGAGATGAAAAATCTTACCCTGAACGTGCAAAAATTGTTGAAAAGAGACAATCTATTGTCCAAATTATTATAAGGAATTACAAAATAACTGGAAATATTTTAAATAAACCTCATAGTAGATAGCCAAAGATTTTGAACTATCGAGATTCTCTATGAGTGATGACGGAAAGTGAGGTTAAATCCGAAATTGTCGTTTCTCAAGTGATGGAATATGTTGCTGGATCTAATGCGTGTTAACAGTTAGAAGAATTCTCCAATCTGAAGGATTTCATGGCACAGTTTTGTCAAGAATACCACTGATATCCAGAGCAAATCAAAGAAAAAGGCCGAACTTTTCTAAGGAATATATCCATAAGGGTTTTGATTTCTGGAAAACTGTCATTTTTACCGATGAGAGTAAATATAATGTTTTCGGAAGAGATGGACTTGACAAAATTTAGCGACACAGAAAAAAAGAATTGAATCCCTTAAATTGCCTTCAACAATGAAGCAAGGTGGAGGAGGAGTCATGCTTGGGGATCAATGCCATGTGCTGGTGTAGGAAATTTAACTTTCACTGAAGGTACAATGGATCGTTCCAAATACTTGAAAATATTGCAAAATAATATGCAAGCATCCGTTGACAGCTTACAGCTTGAACAATTAACAGATTGGAAACAATGGATCTTTTAGCATGACAACGATCTAAAACACACACATCGAATATTGTGAAAAATGTCTCTTTCTCCACTTGTTTAGAAAATAATCTAGAAAAATGATGATGAAATTTAAGAGATTATGCGTTAAAATATTTTTTTGTCTCTGTTAGAGAAATAAAAATAGAATTTTCAATATTCACTGGAACATACAATAAATAGAACAAGAACATGAAATGAAGGATGAAAAGAATGGTAGATGAAATGTTGATGACCAATGGAGGTATATGTTTCTTAAGAAATGCCAGTTAATTATAAACTCATGTTTGTGAAAATTGCAACACCATGAAGGACTTACGCGAGTGAGCTGAAATTTTTAGGAAACGCAAATTAGCGTATGCTGAGCCGCGCCCTCTGAACGGCGGAGGGATCCGAATAAATAGACGGCTGTAGCGAGGCGTGTATGGTTATCGGTGATTATCTGCTAGTGGTAAACGTTAGCTCAATCGTTACTTATGCCTCTTCGATGAAAGAGAGCGAGATTTGAACAACTTACAGAGTTTGAACGGGGGAGAATCATCGGCCTTCGGGAAGCTGGATTGTCTTATCGTGCAGTAGCCGCTCGTGTGCAGCGTAACAGCAGCACAGTGATGCTTCTTTGGAAGCAGTGGCCGAACGAGTGTCGGACAACTCGGAAATCCGGGAGTGGACCC
This sequence comes from Caerostris darwini, assembly GCA_021605075.1. Classification (NCBI taxonomy): domain Eukaryota; kingdom Metazoa; phylum Arthropoda; class Arachnida; order Araneae; family Araneidae; genus Caerostris; species Caerostris darwini. Next base: position 101,525 of record BPLQ01003247.1, read on the forward strand.
TGAAATGTGACGTCAGCTCGCGATCATAGACACCTCGTCCGCATGGCGCTGACGGACCGTGCAGCTTCCTCTAGACAATTGGCAGCACTGTGGTCAATAGCTACAGGTGTTTCATTGTGTGCTTCATCAATTCGTAGACATCTGCTGCAGCGTGGACTGCGCGCAAGGACTCCTTTATACAGGATCCCTCTCACGCTAAACCATCGCCGCCTGCGGCTACAATGGGCCGCTCAGCATAAAGACTGGCGTGCTGATTGGCAGCATGTCGTGTTTTCTGACGAATCCCGCTTTAATTTGTGGTACCATGATGGCCGCATTCGTGTCACACGCTATGCCGGTGAACGCCACCTTTCGGAGTGCATTATCGAACGCCACAGTGGACGAACACCCGGAGTTATGGTCTGGGGTGTCATAGCATATCATGGACGATCTCAATTGCTAAGAATTGTGGGCAATCTGAACAGCAACCGGTACATCAGTGAAGTTTTACAGCCCCAACCTGTTCCCTTCCTTCAAAGCTTGCCAGGCGCTGTATTTCAACAGGACAATGCCCGCCCTCATATCGCTAGGACTGTTCAATCCTTCTTTGCAACGCGGCAGGTACAGCTTCTTCCTTGGCCTGCGTATTCCCCGGATATGTCGCCGATTGAACATGTGGGGGATTTCGTTGGTCGGCGTCTCGCTCGTGATCCTCGTCCTGTTGCTTCTGCAGACGAACTTTGGGTGCGCATACAAACAATATGGAATGCTCTTCCTCAGGCAGACATTCCAAATTTGTTTGACTCCATGCCACGTCGTGTAGCAGCACTTATTGCGGCGCGTGGGGGCTAAACAAAATACTGATTCCGATCTCTTGTTATTGTTTGTTTGCTTTGAACATTTAATCATTTATTTGTACCACTACCACTCAACAGTGTATTAAATTTCATTAAATTATGACGATTCCTTCATGGTGTTGCAATTTTCACAAACATGAGTTTATATCAAGTTATATAAAAAATATCATATTTGTCTACATAAAAAGCATACTTTTTTTTTCCTTTGACAATAGGTGTTTGAAAAAAATATATGTTTTTGAGTCTATGCTTAAAAAAAATCTTTTAATGCTATCATTTTTGAAAATTTCTGTTCCGAGTTGTTTGATTTATTTCTTGCTTTGTAGAGTCTGAGAGCATTTCAGTTACTCATTAAATGAATATTTGTTAAAAGTCAGCGCACTTTTTGTATTATCCTCGAAATGTTGTAAATTCAGTGATAAAGTTTTTTAAAAATGTGTCATGGAAGTTGGTACATCTGTAATGGTAATAAACAAAATGGTAAATAAAGTCAAACCCTCGCTTCCTTAATTCCAAAACTAAGTATGAAAATTTGCTCATGCAATACTAGGACAATAAATGTTCACCCACGCATTACGAAAGCATTATAAAAGCAAGGTACATGTCGGAATGCATTCTTCTCATACAATACGATCTCAGAGTAAATTAAGCTGTATTTCTTCATAACGTGCTAATGACTAATATTAAAAGAAATTAAAATCAAATGAAAGACAAGTCTTCAATAGTGTTACGTAAGGTAAAGTCCGTAAGTCAATCCTTTACGCCGTACTCATAGCATTGTAAAACGATTTCTTCTTAGCATGATAATTATAAAAATTGTGATGATATTTTTTTAAAACGATTTCTTCTTCTTAATTGTTGTGTGTAGCAATTGATGGTTCCATTAACGTCCGAAAGAATCATAATTGCGCATTTTTAATTTTATTTGTAATTCTAAATTTTAAAAATCATGATAAAAAATATTAGATGAGCACAAGTGATTAGATAAAAATATTAGATGAGCACAATACTGATTCCGATCTCTTGTTATTGTTTGTTTGCTTTGAACATTTAATCATTTATTTGTACCACTACCACTCAACTGTGTATTAAATTTCATTCAATTATGACGATTCCTTCATGGTGTTGCAATTTTCACAAACATGAGTTTATAAAAATTTAATGACATCTAATATACAATGAGATTAATGATGAGAGTAACAGAATGTTGCCATAATGATTGTGTCCATAATATTATTGAATGTAGGTAACTAGTTAATTCGATTCGATTGCAATGAAATACAAAGTTGTGTTGAAGAAAGATTATTTCATAGAACGTTTTTGAACAAATTTTGAAAATATCTTTATTTTCATGTTCCAATGGAAAAAAAAAATGGCATACTAAAAATTTATCATCATCTACAGAGCTTTACATGAAATTACTTAAAGTTCTGTGCATATGTATGCGTGCAACAAGCCTTCTTAGCTGGTTTTTATGATTTAGCCTTCCTTAAAAGAAAACATTAATTTGCATTACAAGGAAACATCAGAAGATATGACGCACCTGAATGCCTTGACATTCAAAAGGCTAAGAATTAGGAGGTTTAAAAAGAAACAAGCTGTTCTGATATTCATCTTGAGCTGTGCTGCTTGAAGGTAAAGCATATATAAACTTGGAGGCAACAATTTCAAAACTTTATTTGTGATATTGAGAGGTTGGGAAAGATAGAAATATATAAGAGTAATTATTAGGCGTTTTTTCCTTCTAACAAGAAGATTAGGATTAATTATATTTAATAAAGCTGTGATAACTGATTATACTTAACACCCCCCAAAAAAGAATCTTTAGCTTATCCTAAAGAGCAAACACTTCTCCCCCCTCAGAAAAGTTGATGATTTTACGATGGATGGAAATAAATATGCCATAAACGAAAAACTTCTTATCGAATGCTGAGATTTAAATCTGATGCAAATCTATTCTTATCTTGTTAATAACAAACATGGATATGAAGCTTTATTTGGTATTTCAAAATTGTTTCTTCGATGAATCTAAGAACATTGTTTCAATGGGTTTTGATATTGCATAAATGAAGAGATTTCTTCATATGTGGCTCAAGGGTGTAGAGGATTAACGTAATTTTTAATAGATGAGATGTTTTATTTTATTTGATCTTTCGAAAACGATATAATTATCCCAAATTTCCGTTCCATTAGCATTTATTCTTATTCTATCCCCAAAAATGTATGCATATATATTTTTTAAAAACTAATTTAACATTTATTCAGCTGCTCAAATTTGCAATCGACAAATATCAACTTATTTGTCCACGTATATGGCAACAAGAAATCTTCTATCGGTTTGTGATGTTATGACTGTGATGTGCGTACGTTACGTGTGTGTGTTTTAAGCTAAGAATTTGTTATCAATTGTTCAAGATGGTGTATAATAATTCAAAATATTTTTGCCTTTTAATAATATGTACCCATTTGCCTTCAATATTATCCTTTTATCTTCCTGGTCTTGCTCCTGTGAATTATTGCGAAGAAGCCAAAAAGACTGCATCTTGTCAGGTTAGAATAGTTTTTTAATATTATTATTACTTGCAGTCCAGAAATTTTAAGCAATTTTTCTCATCTATTTTTAATTTTTTCTTGTAGTTCATACACATTATTTAACTCAGTGATTATTCTTATTGTATTTCACAAGGCCCCTCCCGGCGACAGCGCTATTATAGAATGCAGCTGTATAGCATACATCACATTTGATTTGCATTGCGTCTATTTATATTCTGCTGAAAAGCATCGTATCGGCGATAAATTTTAAAATCTTTACAATAAAATTGATTTGAAAATAAACATAGATAGGTCAAAACTTAAAAATACTTCATGTTCGTTTAGTTGAATTAAAAGTTTAAAACGAACATTTTGAAAAATTTAAAATGTTCGTTTAGTTGCTTTTTTATTTATTTTTGTATTAATTTTTTTGTTCATGAGGAGAAAAATTAACTAGAATTCTGTAATCCTAAAAATACTGAAATAGTAATTTTTTTGGTTAATTATGATTTTTGATTTTGTCATGTCACTCATAATTTTTTTTTTCAACTAGAAGTAATAATAACTGTAATTTATTGAGCCTATCTTCCATTAACAATATATAAATAGATGTTTTATTTTTTAAAATATAAGTATTAAAATAATGGTACCTGAAAAAATATCTACTGTTATAAGGAATAAATTAGTTTACACTAATAAACAATTATTTAATTTGTCATAAAATCAAAACTTTCAAATTTTGAAAAATGCTTGTAATTTATGAAAATTTGTAATCATAAACTTTTTTTCTCAATCAAGGTATAATTTCAAATGTGTAGATATTCTAAAATAGATAGAATAATTTAATATAGAATTTTCATATAATTGAAATTAGAAAGATTACTCATGCGCCCTCGAGGAAGTATATTTATAAATTTTTTGTCATCATGTGTCCGGAATATTTATTTTTTAATAAAAATTTAAATTATTCCTGTTCATATGGTTATCGCAACTGCATATGTAAAATACTATCTTGAATTAAATGAGTGCACTATCCAAATGTTTTGGTATACCTGTTATAACAGTAAAAATAAGGTTATTCTTCACAATTTTGAAATTCATATTTAAAAGTCTGCGTTTATTGAAAATTTTTTTTTTCTTGTTTTCCAATTTGACCTAGCATATATTATGGAATGTGCCATATTCCACTTTTAATTTATTTACAGGCTCAAAGGGTTGCTTAGTGGAATTTGTTTTGTATAAATTTAATATTTTGTAATAGCTTTTTTAAAAAATTTTTTTTGTCAAGATTATTTATATATATATATATATATATAAAGGAAAATAAAAACAGTTAGTATTCCTCTAGGTATTATTTCTAGTTCTATCATTAATTTTTATCAGCTTATGAAAGAATTTATGAAGTTTTTCTAAGAACTTTACCCACTTCTAATTCTGACATTCTATGGTTTTCTTTATAGGCATAATCATATTTTAGAGATCTTTATCTACTGTAACAATAGATTCAGTCACAAAGAGGATTCTGTTTAGGCGGGAGGGACTTTTCCTATGACTCATGATAGGAGAGCAGGGAAAGACAAAGGAAATAGAATAAACAAGGGGAAAATTATTTTAAATTCTAGAGAGGAAGCATGAAGAAATATTGAAATTTGGAAAAAACTATTTTTAAATGAAATAAATTTTTTGCCAGGACAAATATTTAATTTTTTTTTCTTGTAAAAATATACATAAAAAAAAAAAACTATACTGAAGGTTTGTTTTGCGTAATTTGTGTTATACTCATAGCATTTAAAATTTGACTGAAAAAGATATTTACTTAAACTATAGAAAACATAAGTGACATTTATATCTTATATCTTTATTTGAAATTGGCCCAAAATTGAATTGTATATATATATATATATATATTTGAAATATATCTCTTCAGGTCATTAAATTTTTTATCAAAATCATTTTCTAAATATGTAGCTATTGTATTTTTAGAAATTATGTTGAATTCCAAATTAACAGTCATTGTATCTTGTGTATTATATTTTGTGTAGTATTTCATCAGTTTCTTTAATTATGATTTACTTGGTTACTGTAATCTGTAGGAGTAACTTTCTTTAATTGCATCTTTATTCAACTTTATAGGTTTTTATCAGCTGCAGCATGTCTTTTTTATCTTAAATGAATTGAATTAAATTGGATTTAATTGCTATAATATAGGTAAAATTTGAGTGCTGAATTAATGTGATCTGATGATCAAAGGAGTTTGTGTTCAGAAATTTTGGAAGCCATCCATTTAAAAAATTTTGTTAAACATTCCAAAAATACATCCGTATTTTCGAAATTGTTTACTTCTCCATCTGTACTGAATTGTTCTCCATTCAAAATTTTCATGATTTCTGTAGACAATGGAAAATTCGATATATTTAGCCGACTTAACTTATTAATCAGATTTACTGGGAAAGTGGAAATCTAATTGGTTTTATGTATTTCTGAAAATTAGACATGTAGTTCAGAAAATTTTAGTGGTACCTACAATTTTTCCTACTGGGATCTCTTTGGCATATTCGAAGCCATCAAACCAATGATTTTAAAAAGAGATAACAAAATCACTCAGTTCATTCATTAAAAAATTAAACATATTAACCTCTTAATGAATTATTTTGAGTATATTCATATCTCGTATTTATACCTTTTCGGAACACCATGAGTTAACTCATGTACAAATTAATTTTATACTGGAGAAAAAATGAGTATTTTTGAGCTATCTTGTGTTCTAATCTAATCATAAATTCACAATATTGTACATCTGGCAGCAGGTGTTCTATCACGACTTCATGCTCTTTTACAGACATTTGACTTGTCTTTCATTACCTAAGCATTTGACTTGTCTTTCAGTACTTAAGCATTTGACTTGTCTTTATTTATAGCAAGGGGCTGCCTGTTATATATCACTTATTTCTGTTTATATTTACATTCACACATTTTTTTCAAAATGTGTTAAGTGAAGATATTTTTAATGATAATAGCAACAGTGTATGGTGATCTTGAAAGCAATGAATTTAAAGTTATTGTTCTAATTTCATTAACAGTAATAAATGAAGGAGGATAAAGATATTAATCATAATTTGCATGTTTCAATTTTAGTAAAAAAAAAAAATGATTATGGGAGGAAGGGATGAAATTGTATTTGTTAAAGATCAAGGAGTTAATGAGGTAAATAATTAAAGCATCATAATAATAATAAAGATATCAACATAGAGAAGTAGATGCTTTACATTTTCTATTAAAGAAAATTAGGTATTATATATATATTTCAATTCTGCCTTTAAATTTATTATTCTAAATGAAAAGAAGTCCCTTAAATGTATATAATTCATTTTAAGTGTAATATAAAATGAGTAAAATTTTAAAAATGTAACAAAAATTAATTAAAGCTAGAAAGGTAATTTCATAAATAGTTGTATAGTTATAATCATTAAATATTTTAGTGAATACATTTTTTTTTACCTTAATTATCTAAAGAACTGCGATTTTGCTACATAAACATCCATCTTCTATAAAAACATATTCAAATTAGGTTCATCCCGTGTATAGGTAATCTGTGTTTGTAACATGGAATAACTTGTATGATATAGAAATATAACTTTTGGTTGGGAAGTTCATTAATGATTCTAATATTTCTTAAAGCAGTAAAATATTTAATTTTTAAAAATATATTAGTTACATGAAAAACAAATGGAAATGTTTGAGATTGAAAAGTAATGAAATAAAATGGTAGTCATTTTTTTAGGTAAAAGTTTTTGCAAATTATCAAAGTTTTTTTTTTTTTGAAAGATTATTTGTAATTAGTTTAATTTTGATGGCAATATAACATGAAATTGTTTTATTTTTAATTGAATTAGTGAACCATGTAAAAAATTAGAATTATCAATGCTGCAAGCTGGTTCTATCTATAGAATTGTGATAGCTCATTCCAGATCTGTTATATGTAAAGAAAAGTATAAAAGTTTAAATTACTAAAAATAAATAAATAAATAAATATCAATGTTGTTGAATTGTTAGATATCTACAGCAATTGTAAATAAATTTTGAACTGGGTGAATGTGTAGTAAATCAGAATTTTGTACTTTTCTGTTAGTGTGGCATCATCTGCCATCAAATCATTGCTAATAATTAAACTAAATCTTGAATAAATTGAATGAATGAAAAAAATATTTTCATACATTACAAGTTGTATAATATTAAATAAAATGAAAAAATAGTTAACATAAGTGAACAATAAAACTAGATCAAAATAAAAACAATAGACCTCAAACTTAGCCCATAAATGCTCAACCATTTTTTTTTTTTTTTAGGCATCCAGTATATAAACCAATCATAGGATTTAATCAGAAAGGCTTTTTACCAACCAAATTGGTTTTGTGGCTAGCTGGGATTTTTGTTTCTATTTGGATTTAGTTCATATAATCAATATTACAAAGTGATATTGCTAAAGTTGAAAATTTTGTGATTTAAAAGCATAATGACTAATCTTGCTGTCAGTGATATTTGCATGTCATAATTTTATTAGATTTCACAGTTATGTATTGCGATAAATATATTGCAACAAAATAACTTATAAATAGTAATATTTTCTAATAGTAAATATAATCAATTCCAGGTTTTAATAGACATAATATACTGAATTTCAATAATTTTTAATAAATTAATTGGAAATTTAGAATTGTATATTTATGTCAATTAAGTTAAAAATTTTAATATTTTTTTTATGAAAAATAGAAATTTTAAAAACACTTTTCTTATGTTTTACTGCATTATAAGTGATTCATGGTCATCAATTTTTTTTCTTACTTTTAGTTTCTGTTTTGTAAATTAATTCATCCTTTCACTAATTTTGTTTTAAAACATATGCTGTAGTTTGCAATCTAGCATATACATCGTATTCAGTTGAATTTAAATAACATATGTATGAAAAAGTACGTTCATTTTTTGATTCATAGATATGTTATAAAAATATTTGTTACAAAACACAGATATTACAATTTACTTTTATAATATAATTTTATTATGCTAAGTAGAAATTACTTTGATTTAATTAAATTGGATTAATTAATTATTAAAGACTAATTAGAATTTTTTGAAAATTTTAGCTATGCACATAAAAAAAAATGACTTAAGGGGAAAAAAAAGAACAATCTCTAAATTTTGTTAGTTTGAAAGTTGTAACAACAAACTAAGTGACATTTATTACATTTGCTATTATACAAAAATTTTCTATTGAATATAAATATAAAATACACTGACAATTAATAAAAGATTTTTGTCATTAAAATGTACGATTTATTAAAATAGGATTATCTTTAATTTTTACATACAAATAGAGGTAACAAAATGCCAATCACCAATTTAATTAAAATTTACATTACTTTTAAGTAATGACTAGGATACTAACTGGTTAAAATTTTTCAATTGTCTGAATTTTTGAAAAAATTGAGTTTGAAAAATTTAAACATGCTTTAGATAATTAAAGCTCTCTGCTGACAAATGATTTCACAGCATAATGGTGCCATGGCTAGAGTTGCTAGCTAGTACTCTGAAGATTGCCAGTTCTAACTTCCACAAGGTTTTCTTTCTTTTTTTCCCATTTATATTTCTTTTACATTCATTATAAATCATATAACAAAATTATGTGAATTAAAAAATTTTTCTATTAAAAACATACTTTTGTATATTCTTCATTTATATCTATATATGAATTACTTTACCATTGGAAAAGCCTTGTTAAATATTACTTTTTATTGTTGCCCAATTTTGTTTTCACTTGCAAATGTTTCTGTAGAAATATTTGATTGTAGCATCTGTAATAAAACAATCACATTCTACCAGAACAAAACAATTTATTTTGAATAGGTCCAGAGTATTCTATAATTAACAGAAAACTCAATTAAGAATTCTCTTTAAAATGATTTATTTATAAAAAATTTCAGAATTAGCAAACAAAGTTGATGAAGCCTGTCTTTTCAATGAAATTAATAGTTTAAAAAAACTAAAAAATACGCTTTTAGAGTTAATCAATCTAAAAAGTAAAAAATAATTGTTAACATAAGAATAAAATGACTGACGAGAAAATGAATGTCACTGTTCTAAAAGCGTGGGGTGCTCGATATCAATCGTTATAATTTTTCACTAGTTTCATTCCGAAATGCAGAGTTAGTTTAAAAATGTCATACAAAGCACCCCACGCTTTTAGAACAGTGACATTCATTTTCTCGTCAGTCATTTTATTCTTATGTTAACAATTATTTTTTACTTTTTAGATTGATTAACTCTAAAAGCTTATTTTTTAGTTTTTTTAAACTATTAATTTATTTTTTACTTTTTAGTCTGATTAACTCTAAAAGCATATTTTTTTTAGTTTTTTTAAACTATAATTTATTTTTCATGTTTTTATTTTGTTTGTTTTCCACTTGGCCGGTTATCCGCTAAGTTTACATACTTTTTACCCACCGAAATTTTCGGCCAATAGGACTGGCAACTGGCGTACCGTTTACGGAGTACCAACAGGGGGAAATACCCCTTAAACCTCCTCATCTTAATTCATAAATATGCTTGGCATTTTAAATGGCTGCTTAATTATTGTTAGTAGGATAAAAGATAAATGTTTCTAAAAATTCAAATTAAGTAGGTATTAAAAAAAAAAAAAAAAAAAAAAAAAGAAAAATACTATTTATAAAAAAGTAAGATAAAAAATAAAAGAATTTAAAAGTTCAGTTTTAAATTCGGTACAATTAGGGACCAGTTGTCGATGCCGTGTACTATTACAAAAACGTAAACAAACCCACCAACCCTTTGTTTACGAGATCACTGATTGGAAATTATGCATGAACGGTGAGAGCCAATAGGAGCATCTGAAAGGTAAATGGTTAAATACAATATATAAAAATCCCACAAAAAAAAAGGCCGATCACAGAACCGTGATTCTTTATTTTTCATTTTATAATTTTTATTTGATTGGCCAATAGGAAGAGCGCAATTCGACATAATCGCACTCCTATGCCTTTGAGATCCACCTCTTTTTAGCCACCGAACTTTTCGGCCAATAGGAAGAGCGCAATTCGATCGCGGATATTACTGAATTTCTACCCGGGGTGAAAGACAGCTAGGCAACGGGCGTACCGGTTACGGAGTTTCTTGGTGGTTTTAAGAATCACAAAACCTCCACATCTTAAATTAATTAAAACATTAGCATAAATTGTAGTTTCTTAAATTAATGTATAGAAATAATTAAAAATAAATAAATGAATTTAAAATTTAGGAAAAACATCTGCTTGAGAACAATTAAAGCAGGAGATCGAAAAAGCTAAAGCTATCGGTACAATTAAGAGTCCTTTGACGATGCCCAAAAATAAAAAGGTTAAAGTTAAAATGAGAATTTTAAGATAAAAGTAAAATAAAACAAAAGGAATTAAGATTAAACAAAATAATTATACAAAATAGGTAGGGTTTGATCAGTTGACTGACTCGGCAGTAGATGGCGCCATCAGTCCCAAAATCGAGCCCAAAAAAAGAGTTACATACATACATACATACATACATACATGTGAAGCTAATAAAAGCGTATTAAAAAAGAATAAGGTGAAATTTTTTTATAAATAATACTAGAGGACCCGGCCACGCGTTGCTGTGGCTTTCTTGTATTTCGTTCAATTATTAGATACTATAATTGGTATTGTTAAGTAAGTGATTGATAAGGAATGATGAAAAGATCAAATTAAGCTTCAACGAATAGAAAATGTTTAGTTTTTATTAATTTAATGAATGAGGTAGATAATGTTGATTTTTAAGACTGTTTTATAATTATTTTACCTAATTTAATTTTTAATAATCATTACTTTCATTTAACTAAGAACTAAGCCATGAACACTATTTCTTGTTAGTCTGTCTTTCGTCAAAATAAATAAATTTGATTGTTTTCGAACACGTGAGCATGCAACATACAGCTGTCCATGGGAGAAACACGGATTCTGAGGTTAGATTTTTTTGGTGGTCTTTTACTGAAATTGATAATTGAAAAAATACAATACAATTAAAATAAAATCGGGATATAATAAAAAAAGACTTAAAAAAAAATTCACAATAAAATACAAATGCAAACGATCGTTTAAGATACATGAACACCTTCGAAGGAATTTTTTTGAAATTTTTTATCTTTGTACACATTTTTGGATTGAATGTATCTAAAAACTAATGATTTCACATAAAAAAATTTCATTATTATTTTTTTAAATTTTTATAAGCTAAAATAAGGGTAAAAATGGCCAAAAATTAATACTGTTACAAAACCTGAAATCAAATCAATATTTTTTAAATTTCTGAGTTTGTATTTGTTTGTACTAACATTTTACAGTGAATAGACCTCTGGTAAATTTATATCTTTATTATTTTGTGCTTGTTTAAATGCTGTCGACACAAAATTCTTCCAAAATGTGCATGTAATTCCAAGTTTAACAATTAAAATAAAAAATATTTATGTAGCTATAATCATTTCCCTGTAAATATTTATGAAAAACATAAATACAAAGTTTTGTAGCATTTGGATCAAAATTACTTGTGTTATGGTGTTTCACATGAAAACAAAAAGCATAAAAATTCATTCTGAGAAAAAGCTAAAAAACAACTTTTAATTAGATATATTACTTTTAAAAATGTTGTAAATATATTAAAATGCCATTGAATTATCAAGTTCATAGTCTTATTTATTAAAAAATATAGTTTTATTTTTCCTTAAAGCTGTAAATATTTTCTGAGCTTTGTTTTGAAAAAGTTAAAATTTGCTCGACAAAATGTTTTTTTACAACTTCCTGCTATTTGCAAAGGCTTTTTAAAATGAAATGGCCTGAATTTAAAATATTTAGCCTTTTTGCAAGTGTTTTGAATAAATATATTCAAAACCTTTGAATTTCACATAAAAATATCAACTTTAACTATTTTTTATACAATTTATTCTTTAAAATATGGATAAACATTGCAAAAATGTGATATTGTTGCAAAACTTTATAATTCAAAAATAAATAAAACATGAATAGATTTTTCCTTTGCAAGTATTTTTATGCTGGGAATATCCTTATGTAGGTAATATACTGTTTTCAAATTTATATCTCAATTATTTATACATTTTTGTATGCTTAAAGTTTGTCGACACAAACTTTTTTTTTACAAATTTACAAAAATTCTTAGTTTAAAAACTAAAATAAAAATAATTTATGAATTTAGGTTAATTTCCATGTTCTATTCCTTTCATACATTTAAAGAAAACTTTTACATGAAGTTTCAAAGCATTTAGAAAAGAAATATTTGTATTATGATGTTTTGAATGAATACAAAATGCATAAAAATTCAAATAAGAAATAATTAAAACCAACTTTTAAATGTAAATAAAAACAAATGTACATACATAAAAATGTTATTGAGCTTTAAATTCTCCTTTATTAATATAAACACTTATTTATTTGTTTTGTTTTCTTTAAATAACTTCAACTTAAAAGTACCATTTATCAATTTTTCTTCGCCAATATTCGAATCACTCAAATTTATAACTCAAATTCTTTGTTTTTCAAATAACAAAAGTTTTTAAAATAAAATGTCCTTGATTTTCAACTTGCAACTATTATAATATCTTTTATAAAATTTTAATGTTATCATTATATCAAATAATTGCAGAGTTTACTTCATTTTCTCACTTTTCAAAAAATCCTTAAAATTCATCCTCTTTCTTTAAAATTATATTATCTTGTTAGATCACATTTCATTTTAGAATTCTTAATCAAATACAACACATGTTGACAAACTTTAAGCATAGAAAAGTTCAATGTTTTGATTCACAACTTTTCATTCCATATATTTTATTCCAATTCAAATTCAAACTTAGAAAATAAAAAAAATATTGATAATCAAATCAAGTAATACGTACATACATTTGATTTATTTCTCATAGAAATAATATAAATTTCATACAATATAATTTTCACAAAATTTAAAGTAGTACATAAAACAATAATATTCAGAACATGAGAATTTTACGTTTATGTAGTACAGGCATCGAGACACGGCGCCATCTAACGTACCTTTTATTGTGGTATATCTTTCGTCTGTGGTGGAAACAAATTTTTTACTCCAACGATGAAATTAGTGCAAATAAGAATTCTGCAATTAATTATCGAAATAGCAATAAAATAGTCATTATATTATTCGAAAAATGAAGTTTCGAATTCCTCTAATTGCAGTATTGCAACCCTAAAGAAATTGGCGAAAATTCAGAGTTGCAAGATTGGCGACTTCCTCAATGGTAGATTTTAACCGATTTTGCAATTAAATACGAAAAAAATCTGAATAAAAACTACCCTATTTCTCAAGTTGGAACAAAACACACATTTAAAAAAAAAAAAAAGTTAAAATCGGAAGGTTAGTTTCGGAGTTCATCGCGAACAAACATCGTGACACGGGAATTATATATAATAGATATAATTTAGAACATTATCAAAATTTTTAACCCATCAAACATTTTTTTTTTTTGGAACAAAGTCTTTTTCCCAGTCAATGTACTTTAAATATCTCTGTTAATACATAAACTCGATGTTCATCAAGTTTTTTAGATGCCATGGAATGTATTAATTCTCCTATATTCGATTTTCTTCTATAGATACTAGCCTGGTTCTTGCATTACTTTTTCTGCTTATAATAATTTGATAATAAATAGGATTCTATAAAATTTATATCAGGTTTTGAATTTATTATAAATATTTTGAATGTCTTTTTTTCCTGCTATCTGAAAAATAAGTTGCTCTATTTCTCATATTCAATTGCTGTACTAGACATGTATGTTTCCCATAAGATGCAAATGTATTTGGAAAAATTAAGCTTTGATGACAAAAAAAAGGGTTTTTTAAAAAGAAACATATGCTTTTTAACTCTTTCTATATATAAATATTTTTTGTAGAAAATACTGATTAATTTTGCTGTATTACTTATAATGAATTTAAGGTAAAAATTAAAATAAAAAAATTGTACAGAAACTAGTAATTGTGGGAAGGCTAGCTTGTGATGTTAGTCACTACCTCATGAAATCGTATGAACACAGTACTTAATTTTACAAAATTTTAAATGCTTTTATATTGTTAAAACTCAATTTTCTTAAATTATTGAAAGATAGGTCCTACTACTTTGGCCTGTTAATATATTGATCATGAATCTACAAACTTTTATATTAATAAATTTCAATTAAATCTGTGATGAACAGTTTGTGTCCTCTTCTTGTTAGCCATTGAATAAGAATGCTTGCTTAAAAAAAATTTTTTTTTTTAAACTGTTGAAAGTTCCTTTTTAATATTTCTGCTACATTGAAAATATTTTAAATACACATTGATATTATTTGAAATAAAAGAAAAAAATGCTTAAAAATCTGTTACAATATATTAGCAAATAGTAATTCTTTTTAAGACCCTGATCCTAAGAATGAATTCTCCAAAGTGAGTGATTATTCACCAAATATTTTTACTACACTGCTACCTTTCTTGTCATAAACCATAGAAACCAGTATGATGGGATGTACCATCTATTTCAACCATTTTGTTACTTTCTTCAATTGTAACTTATGGTTGAAAGTGCAAAATACAAATATATAATTCATGCATATAATTGCTCCATTCTACAGTGGTATTGTTGTTCATTTGGAGGTTTAATTCACAAAACTCAATTGACTTCAATTTTTCAACACTGCAATAAAAAAAGGCAGTTTTGTAAGATCTTTCAAATCATGTTTGACTTAATCTTTCTTGGTGTATGTAGTAGTCTTCCTTTTTTCTGCATAATCATATACTACAGTGCTGTTTGTTTGTTGAAATTAAAAATTATTTCAGTCTCAATTATTTGAACAATTCATTTCTGTGTGAACTGGTTCTTTTTTGCAGCATGTTAATGTAACTTTCTTCGTGTGAAAACTGTGAAGTTATGTAATCCATCATAATTTAAAAGTAAAAGAAAATGATGAAATTTGATATTTTATGCAGTTAGTAATAAAATTTAAAATAGTGACTTGCAAACCTTGTATTCCTTGTGTGTAAATCATTAAAATCCTTGGTGATGAATTGATGGCAGTTATATGAGGATTGACTAATGGGGAAAAGTATCTAGATTTTTATTGTTAGACAACATAAACCATTAGAAAATAAAAAAAGATATTTATTTAAAAAAAATTAAATACACCCATGTCCATAAATTAAGGATAATTCAGAATCACACAGAAATTGAACTCTAAAATAAAAATTTCACCTGTAGAATTATCACACACATCTTGAAGAAGAATATGCAAATTACAGGAAACCACCAGATGGCGCGGATAGTACGTCACAATGACGAGAGTGTAAGAGAGGAGTATATAAGGAATGGTGGCAAAGAATTAAAATTGTTCACAAGCGCTTTAAAAGCCTTTCAGTGCAATAACCGCATAGTTATGGCACAAAGGAAGCATTTGGATGATTTTTTACGTGATAGAATTATCGGACGACTGGAATGTGGACGTACCCAGCTGGAAGTATCAGAGGAACTTGGAATCGCCCAGAGTGTCATCTCCAGGCTTTGGCAACGATTCCAAGATGATGGTAATGTGAGTAGATGTTACAGCACAGGTCGCCCCCGAGTTACAACGCCGAATGTGGGCCGGTATTTATCAGTTACTGCCAAAAGAAACAGACGGAGCACAGCATCAGACCTGTCTCGTCAGCTCACTTCAGCTACCGGTGCGACAGTTTCAAGGCAGACCGTGTACAGACGCTTAGGGCACATTGGTCTATATGCTCGTAGGCCTGTCAGATGTGTTCCACTTACCGCAACTCACTGTCGCCTGCGATTAACCTGGAGTAGAGAGCATGCATTGTGGACACCGCAACAGTGGTCTTGTGTGATGTTTTCCGACGAGTCCAGGTTTAGTTTGCATTCTGATTCTCGCCGAACTTTCATATGGAGAGCGCCAGGTACCCGTTACCACCAATAGAACACCATTGAACGACACCGTTACGGTGGTGCAGGATGGCTCATTTCGGGAGGAATTATTCTTGGTTCCAGAACTGACCTGCATGTTCAGAGTGTAACGATGACAGGCCACATCTATCGGGATACCATTCTGGAACAACATGTACGTTTGTTTCGGGGCGCCATGGGTGCTGAATTTCTGTTTATGGATGACAACGCCCGTCCTCACCGTGCAAACATTGTAGACGAATGCCTTCAATTGGAGGATATCACCCGTATGGATTGGCCAGCATACTCACCGGACTTGAATCCAATAGAGCATGTGTGAGATATGCTTGGCCGACGAATTGCAGCCCGTCAACCCCCTCCCACCTGTCAACCGGAATTTCGGAGGGCATTGCTTGATGAGTGGTGTAATATTCCCCAAGATCAGATTGATAATTTGATACTCAGCATGCCTAGGCGTTGTAAGGCCTGTATTGCATCGTCCGGGAGACGTACTCCATATTAACCATCATACTAACCATGTTATACTGTTTTTTGTAAATAGGTTCTTTTTTGAAATTTGCTCCAGGGAGTAAAAATCGCAATTTTTATTAATTATGTCAAACATATAGCATCTTTTTTGCTCTTTACCTTTTGTTTAATAAATAGACTTTACAAATAAGTCAAATTTGTTTTGCTTCTGTCTCTTTCTTTGCCTGAACTTCATTATCCTTAATTTACGGACATGAGTGTAGTTGTACCATGTTTTAAGTTGTCGAAATGCTGATTACCAGTGTTACTTATTACATCTAATATTAAAACTCATGCTAGTTTATAAATAATTCAATCTTCACTTAAAAATGTGAGACCTTTATTTGTATATTAGACGGAAAACATGAAAACTTAAGTAACTGCTGATTTATTTCAAAAAATAGTTTTTAAATTGTGATATTAAAAATTTTCAATTGTTTTATATGGAATATAGAAATTTACTCTTAAGAAAACAATTTTGATTTAGTGTTTTATTGGGAACATCCAGCCATTCAAAAGATTTTGGTCATCCTAAGTCAAAATAGTTTTCCTATCATTGAATATAAAATTAATTACTTCAACTGTTTGATTAGGAAATAGAGCTACATTTAAAATCATCGCATCAAGTAATCTTTAAAATAGTTTTTGAATATAATTCATGATGAATCCATTAAAATTATGGAAACATGGGAAGGCTTTACAATTTTAAATGTTTAAAAATTCATCTATTCAAAGAAATTAAACCTTTATCAATAAATGTTTTATGGAAAAATTTATGGTCAAAATTAATTGAAAGTGTGAACTTAATTGAGCCAACAGAGATTAGATGCAGAAAGTTAAAATTTTCAAAATTTATAGGTGGGAAAGATTGACAATATGAACGTAAAGGTAATTCAAGAATTTTTGGTAGAAATAAAAATTTGATGGAAAGTAGCATCTAAATCAATTACATTCTAAGATGGGAAATAATAAAATTAAACTTTTATTCCCAGAAAGCTCATCTTTAATATTGCTATAGTAAAAACATAAATTCAATGTTAGGGGGAAAAAAAAAAAATTTTACATTTGAAAGTTTAAAATAACATCAATATTTTATAATTCTGAATTTTTCTGAGTAATTATGGTAATGTAAAGTGGAAAGAAAAATTTCCGGAATGAAGTGCATATTTTTTTTTTATAAGCTTTTTTAAAAAAAAAAAAGAAATTCTAATTAATAATTTTTAAAATTTACTAATTACTTTACTGCACCCTAAACAGTTCGGTGGAATGGTTTGTTTTTCCACACTGAGAAAAAGGTCTTTTTTATTTTTAAAATTTGGCATCCCTGTTATTTGAAAAATGAATGTCTTGGCTGCTCTGCATATCAAATATTTTATTTATGTATGTTAAATCTTAAGTAAAAGATACAATCTGTGCGGTTTTCACTCATTTCCAGTCACCTTTTGATCAACTAAAAAACAAATTTCAAAAAGCAACATTCTTTTGGATTGAGCATTTCAGTTTTTCCCCCTTTTAAATTTTGCATTATTTTTTATTAAAAGTATATTTCATTAAAAATCTGATAGTATTTATTAATGCATTAATTTAATATCTAAAACATTATCAATGTTTCAATTTAATATTTCAAAGTATTTAGTAAACTAAATAATGGTAATAAAAATATCTCAAGTGTCTTTAACTTAATAAAGTATTGTTTATTGAAATAAACTTCTCTTTTGCAGTCTCGTGTAAGGCTGTATGTCAACCGTTTGAATTCTGAAGAATCAGTCATCCCATATGAATATAATCAGTAAGTTGATTAATATGTTACATGACAGTTGAATTAAGTGACAACTGTGGAAGTATGTTGCATTTTCATAATTGGAATTTTTCTAAATATTGTAGTAAAATATATAAATTCTGCATTGAATGAACTTTTGCATAAATAGCTGACCATTAATTTTTTTGTATTGTAAATAAGTTTGGTATGTTTCATCTAATTGAAAAGCTGAATTGCAGTAAAGTGTATTCCTAATTTGTTTTTCAGTTTGCAGTAAAAAGTACATTGGAATAGAAATTTTACAAATCTTAACTTAAAGCAATTTAAAGCAGATAAAATAAAATCATCCCTATATAGGTGTTTAAAAATTTTTTTTTTCTATATTAATGCAAGAACTTAACCATCTCCCTTTCCATAGGATATTATATGTAATGCAAATATAATTATTGCAAGTTTTCTAAATTGAATGACGATTTAAGTTGAAATTAAAAAAAAAAAAGTTTACATATATTGGTATGCTTTTATATATATGTAGACGACTTCCTGATGGTTAAAACAAGACTGTTTTTATATAATTTTTTTATTTGATATATAATACTTTATTTTTTATTTGATATACTAATATTTTAGGCTATTTTTCGGGATTACTATACCAAAATAATGTGAATGAGCTTCAGACTTCACTGACGATCGTTATTAGGTGTAAGAATTCTTCATTTATGACTCTGTTGGCAATAGGGTTTACTGTTATGTCAACATTTGTCATAGGGCGAAATTTTTTAAATTATTGGAGTCTATATTGGGGTGTCATCTATTGTTGTTTATAGGAACAAATAGGATAAATAATTTGTTTATGAACATATACTACTAAATGTTTCTACTATAACTATTTCAAATAAATGTATTAAATTTAAATTAATTTCAAATTTTATTAATGTTTTACATTTGTAAATTATTCACCATCATGCTTAATTTTTTATTTTCTAAAAAATTTTGAATTTTTCTCTACAACTAATGTTTTATTTGTGCCTTTTTTTATTTATTATCTTGTAATTCAAATTGTTCAAGTTTTAAAATCAATTTATTTTTTAATAATAATTTACAAAATAGCTGTAATCGGTCATTTGAAGGCTTCTTTAAGGTCATTTGAAGGAAGGCAATTCTTTATTTTCCATTTATTACTCGAACTGAATTAGCACATTTTTTCTCCCACAGAAAATCTACCATTATGTTATATCTAGAAATAATAAAATTCTGAAAAACAAGAGTTCTTGCATAATATTTAAAAACATGTTTATAACATTTATCCATTATTTACCTATACATAATTATTGTTAATTCTCCTTATGCATTTACTTATTCTGTATTTACTTATTATAAATGAATCTTTTACTTATTATAAATGAATCTTTCATTTCTTACTACCATTTATTTGAAATAATTTGTATTTCAATTAAATTACTTATCTATTGTAAAAGTAGCATTCCAAAAGAAAATTCAGTGATAAGATATTTTTTCTATTAAATAATTTAATAATAATTTTTTATATGAAATCCATTAAAAATTGGTACAATATTTCCATTAAAGTATTCATTGCTGAGAATTCCAAACTATTCGAAGTTGCAAGAAAGATAAAGAAATTGTCAGTCTTTAAAAAATACAAAAAGTATTAATAAATACATCCATTCATTACTGAAATGTGTCCAATTCATTAATGGATGTATTTATTAATATACATTAAATAAATTTTTTTTATTAATTATGCATTAAATAAAAATTTATTTTTAAGATTTGATTCTAATTTTCTTGTGAATACATCAATAAATTAGTTTCGTATTGAATATCACACGAAATGAGTGAATTTAATTTTAGTAAAAATCGTGTGATTTTATTCCATATCAATCAAAGGATTGCTAATTAATATACAATTAATTCGTATATACCTTGAAGTTTGAAGAACTGTTATTGTAAAAATGTACTGCTACGAAACCCCCTCGAGAGAGAACGCTACTACAAAAATGTAATTTGCCCTGCTACAAGACCGCTAAAAGTTGCTACAAAATGCAATTTGTCCTGCTACGAAAATCAATTTTTGATTTTTCACCCCTGCAATAACAGTTCAATAATATGTTAACAATGGAATACTGATATTCCATTCATCCATGACTACAATAAGGATTATTTCTGTTGCTAGCATATAAAGTATAATACATAGAGTAATGATGCCATTTATAATTCAAGATAATAAACAAACAGAAATTCCCCTTCCCCTATACACAATTATAAAATATTTATGTTTAAAATTATTTTTAATGTTACAGCTTTGATTTTTGTACTGCTGATGATTCCGACTCGCCTGTGGAGAATTTGGGTCAAGTAGTGTTTGGTGAACGAATCCGGCCTTCACCTTATAATGTAATTAATTTTTTAAATTGCAAATTTAACTTACAAATTTTTTATATGTGTTAGAATAAAAATTTAAATCAATTATCACTTTTACTTTGTTCTGATTTTAATAAATTATAAATTTTTATTAGTAATTTGACAGTTTTTTTTTTTTTGCAATGTTTTAAAAAGTGCAACTGTTTAGAAATACTGTTGTTGGGCAATGTTAAATAGAAATTACCGTTAAATAAAATTTAACTTTAAAATGTCTGAACCAAAATTCAGTTAAGCCTGATAATTTTTAAATTGAAAAATAAAATTGTTTATGAAAGAATGTTTGTTTTTTTTATTAAAGGACATTGTTTTGAACTTCATTTTATTTTTGTTTAATGTAGTTGTAAAGTAAAATGCTTAAAAAATTTGAATTCTTCAGAATATATAGTATTAAATATTTATCAGAAGAAACTGGAGAAAAAAATTTATCTGGAGAAAAATAAAAAAAAAAAAAAAAAAAACTGATTAGAAAAAACCCTGTATATTAATTTAAATGTTTTAAATACAACAGAATGACCTATATTCTCAGACAAGTATTTATATTTTATGGAAGATTGATGATTTTTATGTGCACAAGTTCAGTATTTGACACTAGAAGTTTTTAAACTTAACAAAAAATCATCCATGTTTTAATTTTTGTTATCTTAATCTTCCAATGGGATTTAAATTCATATTAATATTTTTTTTATAGATAAGTTTCTTAAGAGATGTTGCTTGTGCAACAGTTTGCGAGAAAACTTATCATATGGATCGGAAAGAAGATGTAGAAAAGCTTAATAATTTGAAAAAAGGAATGCTGAAGAACTATCAGCATCATTGGTAATTTTTTGGAAATTTTTATATTTTAAATGTATAATATGCATTAAATTTAGTTTTTTAATCATTTTTTTTTATCTGATAATCATTGGCATATTTCTACATTTATGCTGCATTTTTCTTTGTCTTAAAGTTAAACAAAATATTTAGAATTTTGCACTAATACATCAACTGATTAAACTAAAGTTCCTTAAAAATTACCAAATAATTATGCACTTAAATTTATTTAAATGAATTATTTGCATTTATTTTGTTTTGTATAATTTTTGTTCAAGTGATTTAACAATTTTTTAAAATTTTATTTTGCAAATATACTTTTTTCAAGTATCAAAACATTTTTTTTTATGTATATGATTTTGGTTCTTTTGTAAATTATTTGCTGTGCTAATAAAAGATGATAGTTTATATGCATAATGTTTAGGGAAAAGAAGCATGGGAATCTATTCAAGTTTGACAACTATTCTTTTAATTGTTGTCATTGTGATAAAGAAAAAAACTATCTTTTTCAATACTTACTTCTTAAAGTAATTAAAGTCAAAACTGCTTTACTACTTGGCATAATGAGTCTGACAGATGTCGAGAGTCGGGGGTTGAGCATTTTTGAAGGATTGAAAGCAGGAGCCTGTTAAAATCGGACTCCCATCGCTTTTATAAAATATTTATTTTTCCACATTTCTAGCAATTAATGTTAAAATTAAATGTTAAGGAGGGTGTTCAGTTGTATATGTCAATAATATACAACTATCAGCAAACAAAGTGTTGAAACTTTTCTCAGCACTGAGGTTTATGAAAAAGCTATCTTGGATCAATAATGAAAGATCTTATAGAAGCTATTCTACTATTAAAAAAAAAAAAATTGCTATATTATAAATGTGACATCTTTGTTCTTAAAATGTACAATTTACTTTTGTCTTTTAAGCTGTTTTCTCTATTACTTTAATAGTTAAATTGGTGTTATTTTTTTTTGTAGGATAAAATGTATTTTTTGTAAGCAAATTTTGAGTACAAGAATATCGTAGTGCAAATAATACACCTTTAAAGTTATAAAACAATATTTTGTTATGCAAAAACTGCTTTTATAGATATGAGTTCATTAAAAATCATTGAATTTATTTCACAAATTATTTTAAACCCCTTAGTAAAGATCAAAGTAAATAAAATTATATAAAAGAGCCGAGAGTTGGTATAAAAAATTCAACCCAGAAGTAAAAATTTTTTGGCTGATTTGCCACACCTCGTTTTTCACCTTAACTAAAACGGAATATTTTTAGTTATGTTGAACTAAAATTAAATAGTACTTTTGTTACGTATATATGAGATATATTCACTCATCATTAGACTCCAATAAGAGAACTCTTTAAAGGTAAGTACTATGGCACTTGGTTATAATGTGTGAATAGTTAGTAATATAAGCTGTTGACTATATTTAGGCATTTTCTAAGCTGTTTGTTATCATTTCAAATTTACTTATTATTGGATAGATGGATTTTAAAGTTAAGCTGCTAGAATATTAAACATATTTAATTTTTCTCTCTATTATATTAAATGTAGAGGATTTTTATAGTTAAAATTGAATTTAGTAAATAAACGTGAATAATTAATAAAATCTTAATGTGAACGATTTGAAGGAACACAGCCTAATATGTTATGTATTGGTAAATTTTCTCTAAAATGTTTTATATATATATATTGATACTTTGACTTCATGGAACTTGTATAAACATTCATAAAAGAAATACTGGGAAGAATATTCTGGAATCATATTTTTCAGATTGATATTTGAAATTAGTTCAGTTGATCCTTCTGAATATTAAATAATAGTTTAATTACCTAATATTTGTTAAGAATTCTAATTGAGAAGAGTTTTGATATCTTTATGGAATTTCCTTCTCATTCTTATTCATTTCCACTATAAAATGCTTTAAACCGAATGTTTTTTTTTTTTTTAACTCTTTAAAAATTAATTAGTTGATTTGAATTTTCGGCCAATTTAAAAGCAGTTCAATTAAAAGTTTTGACTGAAAAATGGGAATTTTTGGTTAAAGCTCTTTTCTAAAGTTTTGCATTGTTGTTGAATTCTCAACCATAAGATTAGATTCGTTTTGGTAAGCTGAATTCTAAGTTACCCATCAGTATAGTGAAAGGATTAAAAGAACAAAAGCTGTATGTTGTGAAGCCATTTGTAAACATACGTAAACTTAAAATTATGCATGGATTTATTATTCTATGAATTTATAAATGTTGCATATAATTAAAATTTGATTGGTTTTATCTGTAATCCAAATAATATATTTCATAAGTATTTTTTGTTATAGGATTGTGGATAACATGCCTGTTACTTGGTGTTATCTGGTGGAAGTTAACCAACAGTTTTGTTCCACTGGTTTTCCTATGGGTTGTTACGTCAACTCAGCACGGCAACCGAAAGATGCTTGTGTGATGAATGTAATTATCATTTAAACTTTATTTCTCCATCTTAATATCATTTAAGGATAAAATAAATGCTTTTCTCATGTACTAACTTAACGGTTATTTTTATAGATTCTAAAAAAATACGTACAATTTTTTAAATAAAACAATTAATTTAATCTTCATTTCTAAAGTAGATCTTTAATTATATATAGTAAAAGATGTGTATTAGAGCTTTTATATTGGGCTGTATTTTTGACAAGTAAAATGATAATTTACATGATCTAAAATGTGTTTATCTTTAATGTAATAATCCATTTCATTTTCATAGTCTTATAAAAGTGTTAACATTGAAATCTTTTAAAGAGTACAAATAAGAATTTTTTTTTTTTACTTAATTGTAATATTGTTATTCCATTAATATATATGATGCAATATTCTGTGTTTATATTTTTGAAAGCCATGGTTATGTTATATAAAAAATGTAAATTTTAAAGGAAGTGACTTTTTGTATCTATTTTTTATCGGTAAAAATTAAATTGGTACAAAATAAATATTTTTTCCCCTCATTCTTTTGCTTAAAATAGTATCAAAGATTGTTATCTCTATACTATTCATTATAACAATCTCAAATGAGATTTTTCAGTAGTATCTCAGAGAATTTTCAATAATTTTTTTTATGCCTGTCAGTTATGGGAACAGAAGGCATAAATGACACACACCACTGCCTTCCAATCAAAATGACTATTAATTTTATCACAAAATTTGCATAAATTAAGGTACAGATTGTTATTGGTAACTTCAATTTATTATATCTAGTGATACATTTTTTAAAAATGAAGATTTTCATTAAAATAAAAGTTAATTTACAAATTATTAAAGTCTAAAATGCCACTGATACATGTGCTGAAATTATTTGTTGCAAATTGTATTTAATATAAAAAATATATAAAATTTTTTAAAATTCATAATACTACTCAGTATTTTAAAATGAAAATATTAACATTACAAGGAGAAGAAAAAGAAATTCATGAAAGTTTATAATGAAATGTTCACACATGCAAATACTAAATTTATCCATTAAACTTTATACTTCTATAAGTAAAGATCTTGCGGACTAACAGCTCTTTTTGACATCAAAAGAAAAACATAATAGTGGCTATAAACTGTTTTGAAGAAATTATTGGATAAGATTGAATGCTATATCAATTATTAAAAAATTGCATAAAATTTTCTATTTTTCGTGAAAGCTGGCTTTTAAAAACTTCCATAGAAGTTTCTGTAGTTGGTAGTTTATTAAAAAATTAGTTGACATCTCTAATAACTTTATGATTATTTCATCATAACTTTATGTTTATTTTAATGTATTATGGAAGGAAACATTTGTAAAAATGAAATATATAATATTAGACATTCATTAAATGTTATTACATATTGTTCATAATGTTATTACATATTGTTTTACTTTTTAGACCTTGTTTAACAAAGCTGACACCTTTTACATCTTTAACCATGTTGATATAACAGTAACATATCATAGTGGTGAAGACGAATCTTGGGGTGGTGGATTCAAAGATAAAGGAGGTAGAATAGTGCGAGTCAAAGTAAAGCCTAGGAGGTATTTTGATTTTGTTTTAAAGTTCTCTTTCTCTTTTGTAATGCCATTTGTCAAAATTTATGTATTTCAAATTTATATCATATTTCAAATTTTCATTATTTTTTTATCAATAAATTTTTAAAATCTCTGAAATTTGTTATATTTTGTGGAATTGATGTAAACATATTTCGACTTAATATGGTCTTAAATGACTTTATCCTCAACAACAGGATCTTTACATCCTGGGAAAGAGTAATTAATTCATTCCTGTTTGTCAAAAGGAAAGCAATTCAAATGAATAATTTCTGAAACTTTATCATTTATTTGAAGATAAGATAGTTAAAAAAGATTATTTTTATCACTTGCATATGCTATGTGTGTGAATTTTGATTATATATTTTTATTTAAATGTAAAATTTCAATTTAACCAACTTGCCTATTCTGAATATATATATATTTTTTTATATAATTAAATAATGAAAACAAGTGGTGTGAAGTTTAAAATTTATCACTCTCTCCAACAAATAATTGTATTCTTTGTATTTAATGAATAATAGGAAAATTTTATCATCATGGAATTACCATTTATGAATTAAAAAGTAGATTTTTTTATATTTATGCAAGACCTTTATTTTGAGTTAGGTCGCAGATGATATAATCTGATATAACCTATTAAATTTCATTTGAAGTTGAAATCTTTTTTTGAACTATTAATTACATTATTGTTATTGATTTTTATTTGTAGATTGAAGGTTTTTACAGATTAATAGACATTAATACCAATGTTAAAAATAGCAATAATAAAATTTTGCTTTATGATAAAAAATGTATAATATATCAAAATCAGAAAGGTTTGTTTAAATATCTATCATTAGGTAGTCGGTTAATTTTATAAGATTTCTTTTTAAGATTTTAAAAGTATCAATGTTATTATTTTTAATTCACGTGAAATAATTTTCATCTTGAATTTTATTTGAGTTAATATTGTGCATTTTCATTTCTTTCAAAAAAAAAAAAAAATGTGGATGAATTTGAGAAAATTTTTTCATAAAATTATTAATAGCCAAATAAAACTATGAAGGCAAACTTAGAGCATGGATTAGTGACTAATATTATAGGTACTTACGTATTAACGATACCTTGGCGACAGACTTGGCGGTTTTTAAGTGTCGCCAATCTAACAGTTTGTTTGTTTGTTTAAAGTGTTTTGAATTTTGAAAGCGTTTTGATTTTAAATGAAGTGTTTTATATATTTTATTATTTGGAACACACTTAAAAACCGCCAAATCTGTAGCTGCGGTTGGCGCGTGTGCTCTTTATTGGCGCAACTGCCGCCAAGGTATCGTTAATACGTAAGTACCATATTATATAGTATGATAGTGAATATTTCAGTATATGTACCAATGAAATACTTATTTTTCATTTGTATTGTTTGTCTGTAAATATTTTCTATAGTTCTTTTTCTTCCTTGAAAGCTTTTAACAATTATTTTAAAAAATCACTCAGCAAAAATTCTTGAAGAGATTATCAAATAATGAAGTATAATTTTTTTAAGTAAAGTGGTAAACAAAATTTTTTAGGATTTTTTTTTGTTGCATTTGCATGAGAATGAAATAATAAATGAACCTATATTTTAGCTGTATTGATTCATGAAATAATTGCTTTGGAAAATAATAACTGAATCACATGCAAATATAAGTGATTTCATTTCTGTGTTTTTAAGAAATTGACAGTTTCTTGTAAATTTAAAATCTGATACCTAAAGTAAGCATTTTAAGATATAGCGTTATGTAATAAAATGAATGTCAAATAAGTATTTTAATGGATTAATTGAAATGCTTTGAATTGAATTTGAGAAAAAAATATTTAAAATTTTTTATTTATGAAACCGTGTAGAAAAATGTTTTGGAACTTCTGTTGATTTAATATACATTTAAAATATTGTTTCAAATTTGTGGACGCAAGTTTTTTTTTTTTTCTAACTAATCAAACATTTTATTAAGTAAAACAGCTTTTGAAAGTTTTAGTACATTATTTTGATGCTTATGTATTTTATTTTATGAAGCCTGCAATTATATTCATGTTTTTTTTTTTTTCAGTATCAAAAATCAAGATGAAAAGAGTTGCTTGACTGATTTTACTCCAATGGATATTCCTAACAAAATGCAGCCTAAGGATGTTATTACTATAAAATATACATATTCTGTAAATTTTACTGTAAGTAGTGTTTTATGGTTATGCTAAGTTGTATTTTTCTAATTTATATTATATTGCCTATCTTTTGTTAAATATGTTATAGAAAGAAAACACTGTTAAATGGTCCTCGCGTTGGGATTATATTTTAGAATCCATGCCTCATACAAATATTCAGTGGTTCAGGTGAGAATATCTTTTTGAAATTGATTGATATTTGTGATTTAGAAAATTGAGCGTTCTTTAATGAATTTGATTTATTCTAGCATTTTGAATTCTCTTGTCATTGTACTCTTCTTGACGGGAATGGTTGCAATGATACTGTTACGGACATTGCATAAAGATATTGCACGTTATAATCAGATGGAAAGTGCAGTATGTATAGGATTTTATCTGATACATTTACTTTTGTAATATGTTAGTACTTAAATTTCTTTGAATTTTTTTTATCCATGTAGCATAAATTAAAATTTGCTGAATTTTGTATTGAAATTTAATTTATTTGTTTAAATTTCAATTAATGAGTGCCTACAATATAATTTGTCCTATTCAGTCTTATGGTTTACTCAATAAGATTAAATTTAGAAAATAGAAAGCTCTTAAATTGTTTTGTTAATGTTCTTCCCCCATCCTAAACCTTACTTTAAGTACACTTTTTCATGTGCTTGTTATTGATATTGGCTATGTAATAACTATAATTTCCTGCAATAATTTTTCCTGCCATTTAATTGAGGGTTATGTTACACAGATTAATTTTATTTGCAGTCTTTTTTAAATGTATGTAGAGATTTATTTACTGTTTATTATTTCATTTATTAGAAGGTATTTAATATGCAAACTTATATTAAATGTAATGTACTTTGAATATTTTTTTACATTTAATATAATGTAATGTAATGCACTTTTTCTCACAGATCACAACATTTGTTAATGTATATTATTGTGATTCTATTTATACCTTCTACCTTTGCATGAGTTAACATGCATTTTTGAATGATATATGTGTATATTTCACTGCAATATTATTTAAAATTTATTTGGCCTTGCTTTAAATGGAAATTATTAATTAAAGCTGCTGTATAATTGTTATAATCAGAATGAATCAAGAGTTGAGCATTTTTGGTTGAATTGGAGTCAGTTTAAAGACCCAATTCTTTCTTTTTTTTCCATAAAATTTTTTTTCCCCCAAAATTCTTAGTATGAATGTTAAAATTAAGCATTAAATAAATAAATAATTCAATTATATCCTTTAATAATAGAACCATGAATAAAGATAGTTACTGGTTTAACAGCAAACAAAGTAAGTGTTGAGAGACTTTTCTCAGAACTGAAGCTTATAAAAAGGTATCTTAGAACAATAATGAAGGGAGATTTTACAGAAGTTGCCAGAAGAAAAATAAGGTTTAATGTATTATAAATTTGGCATCTGTGTGTGTAAAATCTGCAGTTTTCTTTTGCTTGTTTTAATCTATTCTATAATACTTTGGTACTATTATTTTTATATGATATACATATTTTTTTATAAGTAAATTCAATACGAGGTTATCTTTTTAGTGAGTGTAAATACTATACTTTTAAAGTTGTAAAAAAAATGCTTTGTTGTGCAAAAACTGCTTTATAGATATGAGTTCAATAAAAGTAATTGGATTACTTTCACATATTCATCTAAATCCATTAGTAAAGACCATAGTACATAAAATTACAAAAAAAAGTCTGGAGTTGATATAACAAATCAGATGTTTTGGCCTGCTCCCCACCCTTATTATAATACTAATAATTCTCCATTTGCTATAATTTTAGCACCATTAACATGCTTTTTTCTATACATTAATTTAATAAAATTGCAAAAAGTTAATGTAATTGAAGTATGTTGCATTTTTATTCCTATCTCGCATAATCATTAAGATAGGATTCTGATATTTTTTAAGACCAATTACTAGGTATCTTAAGTATATAATATATTAAGTTTTATAACAAAGATTTTTAACTATAATTCATATAACTATAATTTTATTTGTGTAATTTTCTTACATTTGTTATGTATTATAAAAGGATGATGCTCAAGAAGAATTTGGTTGGAAACTAGTGCATGGTGATGTTTTTCGACCTCCTCGAAAAGGAATGTTGCTTGCTGTGCTACTTGGAAGTGGTGTTCAGGTTTTCTTTATGGCATTAATAACTTTATGTAAGTGTAGTATTTTAAATAGGTATTATAATTAAAATTTTAAATACTAATAATTGTAAAATTAGAGAAAGTGACCTGCTTATTTTTGATTTTCATAGTTTTTGCCTGCCTTGGTTTCTTATCACCAGCTAACAGAGGGGCTCTCATGACCTGTGCTATGGTGAATATGATATTTATGTGTGATTTAATTACAGTTTAAGGTTAATAAAAATGGGAAAATCATCAAATCTTTATTATCAATCAATCCTTTAATCACACTTATTGAATTGATCACATATAGTTACTGTATTAATTTTTAAAATACTTTACTATAAGGTATTGTAAATTTCTTTAAGCAGCATTTTTTCCCCCCTTATAACAAATGAAAACTGATTAAAATTTTGGCTGTCTTTTAACCTTACCATAATTATAATTTTTTTATTAATGGTTTAATAAATTCCAATAATTTATGTTGAAATTTTTTTAAATTTAATAAAAAAAAAGTATTAATTGAGAAAAATTTAGTTGACTTTTTAATTTTTCCAATATAATTCTTAAATAAAAAGGATACAGTAGATTTTAAAAGTTTTATAATTAGGGTAATTTAAAAAATTATTCAAAGAATTTTTTTTTTCATTTTATTCAGGCATGCAAATCTTAAGCAGTAATATAATTTTCAAGCAGACAGCCGTGAAATTGTAGAAAAGAATTTGTTGTGATCAGTACAATGAATACCTAATTCAGTAGAAAGGCAATTTGTATGCTTATATTGGTAACAAGACATCGCAGGTGATGCTAGGACATTCAATGTGTGCAGTCAGCATTCATAATGCAAGACTAGAATAAAAAGGACAAATGGGGCTCTTGAAAACCATGTGAAGGGGGGATATTGCAAAGGGGGATTGTATGTGCAACACGACTAGGAGAAGTTATCGGGATGACTTAAAATGTGGTATAATGGTTAATCAGCAAACTTGAGGATTTGTATAGTATGACAAGCATAGCCCAACAGTTTCGAATTGACTTTTGAAGCCGTACAGGTAAAGATGTAAGAAAAGTTGATGGTGGGTCGAGGAAAGCAATACCTATGGCTGGATATATATATTATTGATTGCAGTGTTGATTTATATATTTTATTTTTGAAAGTTTATTTCAATTTAATAGGTCTTATATGTATGTCTTGGCACACCTGCAGGATATGTTTCTGCACGAATGTATAAAGGTATTTTTTTTTTCTTTTTGAGATAATTAAACAAATTTTCAAAGCTTTTATTTATATTTTACAATAATATATTTATAAATCTGATTTGTTTTTTTAGCATTTGGTGGTGTTAAATGGAAGTCAAATGTTTTACTGACATCAACACTTTGTCCTGGGTAATAATTGCAATATAATTTTAATATTGTTTGCATATCATTCATGTTCATGCTTATTTAACATGCATTTTTTCTTATAGTTGTGTGTTCATTTTGTTCTTCATATTAAATTTGCTTCTATGGGCAAAAGGAAGCAGTGCAGCAACACCATTTACCACTCTTCTTGCATTGCTGGCCTTATGGTTTGGGATTTCTCTTCCGCTTACATTTGTTGGTGCTTATTTTGGATTTAAGAAAAGGGTAAGCAAATGTATAACTGAATAATCATTGGTAGAGTTTTACTTGAAACCATGCCTTGTTAATTTCTAACTTTAAATTTTAAATTTTATTTTTTTAAATTAATTCTTTTAGTATTTAATATTTTCATTTAATTTTGTTCAATAACTTCAATAGTATTTTGCAATAAT
Organism: Caerostris darwini; assembly: GCA_021605075.1. Lineage (NCBI taxonomy): Eukaryota > Metazoa > Arthropoda > Arachnida > Araneae > Araneidae > Caerostris > Caerostris darwini. The sequence goes on from BPLQ01003247.1 coordinate 133,587, forward strand.
ATCAGAGTGAACAGTGGCGCCATCCAGTGGATGCTTGAACAACCAGCAAATTTAAACTTCGTCCTTATCACAGGAATTTCCAAGGAGCTTTTTATTGTTTTTTTAAATCATTGTACTTACTTGTACGTATCATGTAATGTACCCCTAATTGTTCCAGCATTTTTTTTTTTTGCTTTTAATAGTTTTATTTTTTCTATAAATTTTTGATTTTGATGGTTGTATTAGCTTTTAAATTTTAATTTGAATCTTTTAATTTTAAGTGATACAGCTGCAACCTATGATATATTTATTTATGAATTAAAATATGGGGTTTTAGGGGTATTTAATATTTTGCAGGAACTCTTACTCATTCTCATTGAAACTCTTTCTTCAAGTTGACAAAAAGCCTTTTTTTTATTAGAATGTAGCCAAGTTGAGCAATTATTTTTTATACAAGTATACCAAAACTGTAATTTTTTTTTTGTGGCTGTCAGATTTTTTCTAACACTGGTTTTGTGATTACTTTACATATATGCTTAATTGAATGAATAAATAGATTATTTTAAATCTTGTAGAAGTACCGAAATTCGTCTTATATTTAATTATTATTATTATTTTTTTTATGAAATCTCAAATTTGTAAAAAAGTATTAATTAGATTTGTAATAGATTAAGTATTGTATTTGAGTTTTGAAATATTTTAAGATTTTTGTTTTATTTTACAAGCTCTTTGTAATCTGTAACTTATTTCTACTGTAATATGTAATAAAATGTATAGATCAATATTAGAAAAATGTTTTGAATTTAAAACTGACTTAATGAAATTTTTCCATTTTGTTGGCTTAAAGTGAAATTTTTTTTACAGACCATTGAACATCCCGTTCGAACTAATCAGATTCCGAGACAAATACCTGAGCAATCAATTTACACTCAACCAATTCCTGGAATAATTATGGGAGGTATTCTTCCATTTGGATGCATTTTCATCCAGTTATTTTTCATCTTAAATAGCATCTGGTAAGTTTTATTAAAAAGATATTTTATAAATTTTTTATCTTACAGTTAGCAAATTTTTTATGTCAATTTAATTACCCAGGATGCCCCTGAATTCATAGGTTAAACTTTAAAGGACGATAAAGTATACATAGAGGGGCATTTTTTGTATAGCAATAGCAATGTGGGGTTGGAAGTGATTGGTATTTGCAGCAGAGTACATTGACTCTGAGGGGTTTTTCAAATGTACTTTTCACAGATGAGGCTACTTCTACATGTGATTTAGTTTTTAATTTACAGAACTCACATGTGTGGGCCACCTCATATGCTACACATTCACATGGTTTTCAAGAGCAATTCTCAATTGATGTGTTGGCAAGTATTGTAAATGGTTTCCATATTGGCCCTCATCCACTACCCCATCCACTCAATGGCACAATGCATTGCATCTTTCTGGAAATGGTATTACCAGAATAACTTAGTAATGTCCCAGTTGCCTTTCAAAATGCTCTTTGGTTTCAGTGCAAGGCTCCAACCCATTTCTGCATTATTTTGCATAATTACTTCAAATGCCACATTTGAACCTCGACTGATTGGACGGGAGGGACCAATTGCTAGGCCAGCACATTCATCCAATTTATCAAGTAATTTTATGGAAACACCCCAAAGCACTCTTATGCCAGACTGATGAAAACCTGCAATTGTTCATGATTCTGGCATTTTTGGGCCTGTACCAGTATTGGTGGTGACACATTTGAATACTTGTTGTAATTGTTATGCAAATAAAAAGCTTTTTTCATTTCATAAATTTTCTTATTTTTCACTTGCATCATTCATTTCCGTTACATTGCTATACAAAAAAGCTTCTTTATGTTTTTACGTTCCCTTCAAATTTGGCCACAAATTCGGAGACACTCTGTGTATAATCATGTATGTAAATAACTGTTATTGTTTTTTTTTATTAGTCTACATTTTTAATATTCTTTGTTTTAAATTAGTACAGTCAAAGTATTCAAACATTATTATGTATATGGTTAAAAAAGTCTTCAATAAAGATGATTGTTTTGAAAATTCTAATTTTCTAAAGAAAATTTATTTACATTCAATTTTTTCTTTTATCTGTGAATATTAACGAGATTCTGTTTTATAACAATAATTATGGTAAAAGGGAAAAAATATAGGTGCTAATTTTGAATTTAAACATTGTTTTCTACAGTGTAGTTATGAAATGTAATTTAGCATTATGATCCACACGAATTTGTTCCTGCTTTTAAGTTTTTAAGGAAAGCAAAATTTTAAAGGGAATTCGAGATTTTAATTTGTGGTATTATCATTATTTTAGCCTAACTTATATTAATTTAACTCTGAATAATTTGTAAAACTGTACATTAATAAATGTTTCAAATTCAAAATGAAGTAAATGTGAACAGATTTTTATGATACTCATATTAATATTAATGCAGTATTGCCATTACAATAATTTCTGATATTTTTTTGTTGATATTGTTGTTTGTTTATAATTGATTTGATATGAAAATAATGAATAATTTTAGAGTATTCTTTCGGTTAATTGTGTTAAAATGGAATTGAAACATTTTGTTCTTTAAAATTTGTATGTAAAAATTTTAAAACTTAAGCATATAATAATGTTACCAATAGAAATTACTGTATTTAAAATTCTGGCATAAATAAAAGGTCTTTAATTTCATAGTTAAAATTAATTTGAATTATATATCATGTGAATGGTAAATCAAATTATTAAAATAAAATTATAAAGTAAATTAAATGTAGTATAATCAAAAATTGTTACTTGAAATAACTATCTTGAAGCCTATATTATATTTTTTACTGAAATTTAATAATTTTCAATGTAAAATTTGTTGAAAAGGGTTATTGGAATTATCTGTTTAACATTTGAATAATTTCTTTTATAATTAAGGTCAAGCCAAGTATACTACATGTTTGGATTTTTATTTTTGGTATTTATCATTCTTATCATAACTTGTTCTGAAACTACAATTCTACTTTGCTACTTCCATTTGTGTGCTGAGGTATGTATATAGAGTTATAATTCTTTTATTTTTATGGATTTGTTTATATTTTCTTTACTCATCTTAAAATCAAAATACTTTTTTTCTCTTGCTTTATTTTTCTTGAGTGAAAGCTTAATTGAAGCATAGCTAAATGTTTTTCCTGGTTTAATTTTTTTGTTATTAGTAAATTCTATTTAAAAATATTTCAGTAGTGCTTTCAACCAATAAATTATAATTCTTATATAAACTAAAAATATAGTTGAATGAATATAAAGGAAATATGGGTTATTGATTTTTGTGATTGTAATATAAACACTGAGGAAATCAATGTTATAAAATTTTATAATTGCAAATTATAAAATGTGATTGATACAGACTTTAAAAGAAAAGAATATTGCAGTTTTCTCAGTACTTATAAATTTTAGAAATTTCTACTAACATATTCAGTTAATGCTATTTTGTACTGATTGTTTTAAATTGAACCAGTGAAATTTTATGATGTGAGGAATATGATTAAATTATACTGTATATTTCTGCATATAATCCAAGAATTTTAGAACTTTTTCTAAAGCTAAATGACTAGTCTGCTTATACATGAATCCGTTAATTTCGGAAAAATCTAGGCATTTTTCAGTTAGCTGGGTGCAAGTGATAAATCACCAAATAAGCACGTTTTTGTTAGTTTATATTAAGTTTTTGGGAAAAAACTAATTTTAAATGAAACAAGTTATTTGTTTTAAGAAAATGTTTATATTGCAAGTTTGTTGCATCATCACCAAAATGAAAAATCTGATTTTTATGAAATTTGCCCCTGGTTAATGGAAAAATGCCAGATGTCTTGAACTTTGGTAAAATTTTTTGAAGGCAAAATGAACCTTTGGTTTTTCCATGGACTGATTTATATTTGAGAATATATGGTACTTGTTAGTAAAGCTACAATTCTACCAACATTAGATTGTCAAAAAAGGCATTTCATAGGCAGTTTTACATTCTTGATTTATTTTATTTTCTGGGGTTTATAAAATAATACTGCAGATAATCTGTTATAGGTTTGTATAAAGTTTTAATTTTTCCATGCAATGTTTATCTTTTTCTTATAGAAAATTGTTCCTTTGTTGTAAAATCTTTAAATCCATACATGTCACTTTCATTTTCATTAAAATTTCCACGAGTTGTCACTCAGTTTCACCTATCAAACATATTTTCAGTCTTGTCATTGATTTTTCATGCTTTTTGCTATAAAGCCATTATAATAGATTAATATGAAAATTTAATTGGGGATATTTAAAGTATTGTAAAAGAAAGATATATTAAAACATATGTTTCACAATACTCCCTAAGATAAATTTTTTTATGAACAAATTGTTTTGTACCATTCAAACTAGTTTTCAGTAGAAGGTCACATTAATAAATTCAGTTATTCTAGAAATAAGGTAGCTTTTGGAAGTAGGATTTTAAAGCAAAACTGTTTAATTAGCAGCAGAGATGGACAGTCTTAGTCTGGAGTCGAGCATTTATGGAGTCATAATCAGGAATCTATTTAATACAACTATCCAGTCTTTTTTAAAAATAGCTTCTATTTTTCTAAAATTCTAGGAATTAATGTTATTGGATGTTAAGGATTCATTTCCAGTGTATTTTTCAATGATACATCCAGTAGAAAGTTATTGCTTTAGCAGTATGCCAAGTTTTGGGAATTTCTCAGCACTGAGGCTTATAAAAAGCTATATCTTCGATCAACAATGAAGGATCTTATTGAAGCTATTCCATTATTAAGAAAAAATGAGAAAATTTAATCGGGGATGGTCTAAATATTGCATATTTGTGCTTAAAATGTACAATTTTCTTTTGATTGTCTTAAGCTATCTTATTACTTTGATAGTTAATTTGGTGTAATTTTTATAGGATATATTTTCTTGTAAACTTTCAGTACAAGAATGCTTTTTATGTTAGTGCAAGTACTACACAATACTACATAACTTTAAACAGTGATAAAAACATTTTATGAAAAAAAAATATTTGCACATGAATTCAATAAAAGTCCTTGAATTTATATCACAAATTCTTCTAAATTCATTAGTAATGATCATAGTTCATAAAATTATGGTAAAGAGTCAAGAGATGGATATTTTTTGACTGACTGCTCTGTTGATTGGTAGTGATGTGTGTAATCAATCTATGTAATAACTGTTAATCATACAGAGTAATTAATGTCAATAATCAATTATCCATTCATTGTATAAGTTTTAAACAATTTAAAAATATACATTTTAAATAATTAAGAATCTTGTAGAAATAACCCATTTTGTTTATTTCAGGATTATCATTGGTGGTGGCGTGCTTTCCTTACAAGTGGCTTTACTGGTTTCTATTTATTTATATATTGTATTCACTTTTTTGTTACCAAGTTGAATATTACTGGCGTAACGTCCACGTTCTTGTATTTTGGTTATACTTTGATTATGGTTTTCCTGTTCTTCCTTTTAGCAGGTAAGAATTTTGGAAGAATTTATTTATAAACTTTATTATTGATTTGAAAGGGTTTTCTAGATAGTAAATACTTTTCTATCTTTTAACCTACGATATTGATGTTCAACCCTTGGAGTGCGATTCACAGGATAAAGGTTATTGCATAAATGGATAGAAAGAAAGGGGATTGTGTGCGTTTTCAACAGGAAATAAGACTGAATTACTTAACTATTAAAAATTAATAAAATGTAAAAAAAAAAAAAAAAAAAAAAGTACAAAACTTCATGAAGATGTGGTTTAATTATTATGAATATAAGACTTCTACTAATAACTTATTGTAATTTTACGAATTTTAAATTCCAAAAGCATTAAAGATTGCTTTTTTTTTTTGGATATAATTATTTCACTTAGACTGTTATCAAGTCGCATTTCAAGACCAAATATTTAAGATCCATTTTATGTTGTGCAAATGACATTCTCTATGTTGATGATGCATATGACATTTATTTTCCTCTGTTAATGGAACATCTGCATCTACTATTAGCTTATTTAATCAAAGTTATTAGTATAATTTGAGGTTGAATTAATAGTTGGATGTAATTGTAATTGATTGTGTAATGTTTTTCTATTATACACATAAGTGTTTTTGTTCTTCATATCAATAAATGAATAAAAAAATAATGCTGTTTCTTTACTTTTTTTTTTAGGTTCTGTTGGATTTTTTGCATGCTTCTGGTTTGTTAGAAAAATCTATGGTGTAGTTAAAGTAGATTAATATTGAAATCAAATTTGTTCACTATTTATAAAGGGAAATAACTTTCCTTTTTAAAAGCTCTGCATTTGCAAAGCTGGTGTGATATTTATGCTTTAGTTTGGATTTAAAAATAAACAAACGTTCTTTATTATTTTAAAGTATAGTGATTGTACTAAATTACATGAAATAATTGTTTAAATCATAATATTACAAAATATTTGTATATCACATATTTACTTTTCTGATACTATTTCTGACCTTTTTAATATATATATTATTGCTTTAAAATTTTTGCAGCTAAAAAAAAAAACTGAATATAGTTTTTCTTGGAAAAATGTTTATGTACTTGCCAGCCTTTAAAGATCATCTATAAAATTTATAGGTTCAACACCTAATATATCCTGATATCAGGAATGAGTGAACTTATCAACAAATTTCTTTCATTTTAAAATCATAATTTTGACTCTTATCTTAAAATCTTCTGTAAGTTTGACATTTTTTTGCATTGTTACTTCTAGTTTATTTTTTGCATGAATACTAACCTTGATGGACTATTTTCTTCTCCCTATAATGTGAAATTACATTGAAATTGAAAATTTAAAAAGTATCAGTGTTTCTTTTTTTGATTTCATTTACTCTGAATTGGTGTTGGAATGGATATTTCGGCAATAAAGAAAAAAAAAAAAAAAAAAAACATTTACAAAATGTACATTATCTCATCTAATTCATAATAAAATTCGTTACTGGTACTATATTATTAATCCCTATTTTTTTCTTGTATGGAAGTATAGTTTTAATTTTTACTTTAATGTTGCATTCGTTGTTTTCAATTAAAACTTTTGACTTAACAGGAGTAGATTACATCGATCTATAATGAAAGTTGACGATAGTATTTCCCTTTTTTACATCCACTGTGGCATATATATATATATATATTTTATTTTTCAATAATGTAGTATTTTTTCATCAATTTCTCCTTTTTAGTTAAAATTATGTATCAAAATAAACTTGAGCATTTGAGATGAATATTATGTATTTATTAAATTCATTTCATAATTTTCATGTCTCATTGTGTATGATTTAAAAAGAAATGTATTCAAGAGAATATGTAACACTTCAGTAGTATTTTTTTTGTTATAAGTTGTTTGTTTTATGAAATGGAAATTTTACAGCATGTGTACTAATTTACTGTAGGTATTTGAGATGTATATTTTCTTAATATTTTTTCTGTATTTATATAAGTAATTTGCATATTTTAATTGTGTATTGTATTAGCATTATAACTTTTGATTACAAATGATTAGCATTTATTAACAGATTTTTCAATTTTATTTTAGATAATGGTATATTTTAATTGTGCATATATTATGAGTTATTTTTTATACAATTGATCAGCATATTTAATTTTTCAATTTTATTTTGGATATGTGATAGTTTTACATATTTTAATGATATTATCAATAGATTATAATATTTTTTATTATGATTGATCAGCATATTTAATTCTTCAACTTTATTTTAAATATATTGTGAATAATTGTTTAACTGTTTTTAGTTAAATCAATTTAATTAAACTATTTATTATCTTTGTAACTAATATTCTGTAATGAAAAATGTTAAGGTACTTCTAATTTTTTAATTTAAGATAATTATTATTTTGAATTTTATAATAGATTGTAGATAAGAAAATTCAAGTGTAATTTAGCAATAAAGATGAAAAAATTAGAATTATAAATTGTAACATCTAAATAATAATAATGACGTAATTAAATATGTGGTATATTTGTGTGTGTATGTGTGTAGAAGTTGATTAAAAAAATAATGCAAATGAAATGAATTTCTTGATCAAAACGCATCTTCACAAAAAATGAATTTGAAAAAGAATGAAAAGTACATTTTTAATTCAGGTCACTTTTATTTATGCTTAATGTTATTTGTTTTGCTTTATTTTTTTAATAGTACATTTATTATTCCTGCTGTAGTATAAAGTTTTGAGATATTTCTTCTGAATATATAATGTTTTGTATTTGAAAGGATGTATGTGTATATAGATATATACAAATGTATAGTCCGATCATCGATTGCGTGGCAAATTAGCAATCGGCTAAGATAGACACAGCCTCATATGGGGAAAAATGTCATTTAGATTTTAAATTTTTAGTTATTGAAAATTAATTTTTTTTTTATTACATAATATTAAATGAACATGATGAAAACAATTCTGTACTAACTAATATGCTTTATTCTTTCAAAGCATTTTTGTTTCGACTAGCACCCCTAACAAACAATCAGTTCATCCATTTCACAGTTAAACTAGATGTTTACCATTTCACGCAATTAGTGGTTGGACTATAGTTGATTTACTGATTGGGAAAAATGTATATACTGTAGGATTTCATTGCTTAATTTTGTTGTGACCAAATTTCTTTTTGGACTTCATAATACAATACTGGTGGTACCATCATTTATTATCATGTTATAATTTAAATTATTAATTTTGATTTATAGTATTTTATGGAATTCTTGTAAGAATTTTGTATTTAAAATATGCTTAATTAATGAATTTGTATATTTAAGTATTCTTTTTTCCAATTGATCTTTTGAATCATTTTAATTTTGAATCTTTAAAAACTTTTTATCATCTAAGTAAATCTATTTAAGGCTTAGAAATATTTTGAATTAGATTAATAAATATTTAATCTCAATTAACAAATTTTTTTGAAACTATTTTTGTTATATTTAATTTTTTTTTTTGATGATTTTAAACTTTTAAGCTTTAAAATTATTGTTTAACACTGCTTTCATTTTGAAAATAAAGGCTTATAATGGAAGTTTTTTTTGTTGAAAATTTTCATTACTTTTAAACTGAACAAAAAAAATGTATATGTCAATAAAATATTGATACTAGGTTGTTTTAACATTATTACGAAATGCTAGATGAGTAGATTAAGTTTCAAACAAGAAGCAGAGCATTTTTCATAATTGAAATATCTCTTTATTAATTAGTTACAATTGGGTTGGGGAGTTAGCCAAAAAATTTCTGACTCTCGATTCTTTACTATAATTTTATCAATTATCTTTACTAATGAATTTAAAAAAAAAAAATGTTTAATAAATTCGTTGTCTTTCGTTGAACACTTATCTATAAACAAAGGTTTTGCACTAATAAAGCATTTGTTACAACTTTAACAATGTTGGATTTGCATTAACTTAAAATATATTTTTGTACTTTAAATTTGCTTTCAAATATTTATATCCTATAAAAATAACAGTATTAAATTAACAGATATCAAAGTCTTGTTGAATAGCTAAGTCAAGCAAAAGGAAATTGTCCATTTTATTATAAAGGTTGAAGAGATGACCAAATGACCAATTTTATGTAAATTCTCTGTTCTCCCACAGAAGCCCTGCATTTTCTGTCAAATCTTGATGGGTCCATTGGGTTTCCATAAAAATATAAATAACTCTTCTTGATAAGGTTAAATAATTACCATGTTTGATTATTTATCACCCGTTTGCTATCGCCAAACTCGCGTAATTTCGATGATTTGTGAGTCCTCAGAATTTTTCAAAATTTTTTATAAAAGAGTCAGGAGTCTGATTTTAATGTCGCCTGACTCAGACTCCTTCAGAAATGCCTGACTACCTCTGGTTATAATGTGTATTTATAACTTTTAACTTATAAAAAATAGGTAATCTTCTTTAGAAATTGTCAGTTAATGAAGAGGAGTGTGATTTTGTTTTACCTCATCCTTTTCTTTTATTACCTTATTAATCTATTCATTTTTTTCTCGGCATTAAAATTTGCTCCATGTGTTTTTAGTGGTATGTATATTGTTGTACTCCCCCCCCTCCGAAAAAAAATACCCTTAATAACTTTCATAATTATCATTAGATCTTCACATAGGTGGTAGCATTGGAAATGGCTCAAAGGGAACTAACTTGTGGTGAAATTCAATTAGCATGATAGTTACGATGATGGGTGGCAGTAGTGGTATGGTTACATGGCAGTTAACAGTTAATACGCCATGCTAATTAATTGTTAACACGAAAATTTTCCATTGGGAAAACCACGATTTTTAGCGCAATTTATTCAGCATGTGAAGAATAGTACACCCACCAATTTTTGTGACAAAATTCTCATAACTTTTAAAATTACAAGAAATGTCCCGTATCAATATTACAAACGTTTCCTGCAATAACTGAAAATTAGAAATCTTGTTATGATTACTAAGAAAAAAAAAATTTTTTTTTGATTCAATTGAAAAACATTTGTAAACAAAAAAATTGTTTATGTAAATAATAATTGCACACCTTTATTATTTTATTGTAATTATACCATTTAGATTCAATAAAATCTAATGATTCCTCCTAAAAACGATGGAGGTTAAGATGTTGAGACCCTTTATAAAAGTTACGTCTTTTTGTAAGAGTCTTAGTTATTTGATGTCATTGCCTTAGAAAATTTAACAATGACGATTGCTATTTGTTTCTTAACATCACTAAAGTAACTAATGAGCTTTAATTGAAAACAGTTCTATTAAGTACCGTTTTTTTTTTTTAAATTACTCTGACTAATAGTAGTTGTCTGGAGCAAAAAGGCAAAGCATTTTTTGCATGGTTATTTATTGCTAATTGATGAAAGTGAAAGGAATTTTTGCGTGATTTTGGTTTAATAAAAATCTGCTTAAAAGAAAAACTTATGAGAATTTTGGCTAAACGATTTTTTAAACCTTTTCAGAAAGGAATTGAATATAAAATTATTTTGCATTTTTATTCTTTTCATAATTTTCAATTAAAACTAATTTAAATACGAAAATTGTGTTAAGTGAGTTTTTCTTATTTCTTATTTGATGGTTTTACTTATTTTAGTATAACAACATTTCAATTGGAAAATAAACATTTATTTATTTTTTCAAATTTTAAATTCCGTGGGGGGTATGAGATAAACAAATCCAGTTAAAATAGATATAATAAGTTTTGTTTTGAAACTTTTCTAAATTCAAATTTTTGTATTTTCTCAACGGAGTGTACTAAAATCTTAGTTTTATAATTATTTTAATGTAACCTGCATAACGCTAGGTTATGTCTGCTAGTAGTAGACATATATTTTTAAGTCTGCTGGTAGGGCATTAAACTATATATTTTATACATAATTAATACTATTAAGTAATTCAATTTAATATATTCTAAATAAGAAATCCATAATTCATGATATATTGTATGAACATATACATGATATATTGTACGTAAATACATGAAATGTATAATTTCATTGTAAAAAGTAAAATTTTATTTTACTTTAGGGCAGAATTAGCTTTGAATTGCTATAGTTGAAGAGAGATTTGTTTGTTCATGTACTAAGCTTCTGATGTAGTCGAAGCACACACACCTGAAAGCGCCAAATATTCCTACTAAGAATAAACGCGATAAACCCGTAAGGCAGAAATATACTATATTAGATTTTACGAAAAAGAGTTAATAAATGAGCTACTCAGACCTCTAGGGGCATTTCTTCCAAATTGTAATAGCACCAGAGACCAAATTTAGCTTGCTAAACTGGCATTTTAATTGTAAACTGAACAATGCGTTACATAGTTAAAATGTATTCACTAATTTGAAGTGAAATCAATGGCTCAATCTTATATTTAATAATATATTCAGAATCAATCTTATATTATTATCTCATGGAAAATCGGACTTCATTGTTCCCCTACTTTGAATAATCTTTTGTTTAATAGAGTTGTTGAGTAACTAATTTCTTAAGTTAAAATAAATATACTATGTAAAAATTAAATTGTATTTTTAAGTAATATAAGATAAATGAAAATACGTAATCTTGAGAAATTAAAATCGTTCTAAAAGAAAGAACAAAAAAAAAAAAAAAAAAAAAAAAAATTTAGTTTTATTAGCCACTTAATTTAATTTAAATTTTCTAAAGCATTTAAATTGGATTTAGGAGATGCAATGCATGCTTCGTCAATCAACTATGATAATCATGGGTTGTTAAAAGGAAAAACTCGATAACTTTTTTCTACTCTGTAAGTCGCACAGTTAATGAATAATCAATTACTTTATAATTGTATTCTACACTACTATACTTCATATTACTTTGAAGAATGTGAATTTTAGAACTCTGATTCATAAAATCAAGAAATACTTTAACCAGTTTTAGCAAAGTTTTTTGCAGATTTGTCTACGGTCTACAATATTTTTTGTTCAATCGTCTTAGAATAATTAGAAACTATGAATTATTACATATTCTCCTCTTCTTCCTTTTAAAATTTTGATTTATAACAGATTTCTTAAGCTTTAAGATGATTTTTTTTTGTATTGACATTTTAGTTCCTTCTTTTTATTCGTTTTGTCTCACTAATTAAACTGAGATTTTTTAAAGAAAATGTCAAACAACATACAAGTACAATCTTTATTGAAAACCAATTACTTTAATGTTTTTAAACTGAAAATGTTTTAGTGGCACAAACAATGGTATTTGTGAGTAACAAGCTCATAATATCAATATGCGAAATGATAATTTTTTTAGAGATAAGAAAATAAATTAAAAAAAAAAAAAAAAAAAAAAAACTGTATGAATATTTGTAACGTTATCAACATTCTTTAATTATTAAGAAAATTTTATTTGATAATTTCTGGAAAGAAAATAAAATGATATTGAAATTAATTCTAGGAGTTATAAAAAAAATCCAGTGATATACATGGTACAAAAATGCAGGTTGAAAATTTTGTATTTCTTACTAGTTCAACAAAAATGAACTTGCTACCATTAAGTTGAACTATTACACAGATATATCATTTTTGAGTTAAATGTTATCTGGATGGTCACGAAGAAATTGCTTAGACAGAGAAATAATAAAGCTATGATTCTAAAACAATATTTTGTGCTTGAAACGTTACTATACGTGATGTATTTTACTTTGTCACATTCTAGTTAAAACAATGTAAGATAACTTAAGATACTTAAACATCACGATGAAATCAGTTTAATATGACAGCTACATATAATAAGATTATTTATATTGATTATTCATGTTCAAATTAAACTTGAAAAGAATGTAGTGCTATGAAAAAAAAAGTGTCAAAATATTTGATTTTTATCTGTGTGGATTCAAATGTAAGGTAATGGTTGTGTGTTATAGGTCGACCGATTCTGATTGGTCAAGTTGAGAAAGTATCATTTCTCTTTTTAACTCGAACATTTGTCTCATTTGTTCCAAGTTATCTACTACTGTTGAATGTCCTGTTAAATGATCATTTTCATTTGTAATACCACCAGGATATATTGAGCCTTCATTATTTGCGATGACACCAGTACCAGACGCTGAGAGTGTTCCATTTCCATTCGCCGAAGTTTTGTTCATATTCTTTTCTGTCGAAAGTGCTACTTCCGAATCGATATTGTTTATATTAGTAAAGCATGCATTCTCCTCTTCGTTGCTATTATCCGGATCTTGTTGCTTTATAGCAGAAGACCAACGACAATCTGATGTTTGTACTGTGGTTGGATTTAAAAAGAACTCGTTTAGTAGAGTATCAGCATTATCAGTATGGATATCAGATCCTTTTTGGCAATCAATGTTTTGGGTAGAAATATCACTGATAGTTGCAACCCCGATACTACTGCTACTAGATATATCACTAGCATAACTTCCTCTTGAAGAGAATTCGCAAAATGTAGAGTTGTCAGGGTCTTGGGAAAGACACAGACTTCCACGAGGACTACTTTGAAAATCTGTAAACTCATGAGGCGAAAGGCTCGCATCTTCACAAGAAGTATAATGGGAGATACCATTAGTTTCCAATGATTTAGTTTCGCTTTTACTACTGCTGCTATTGTTATTGTTAGAAGATGACATAAAATCCTCCAATGCTGTAGAAAAGGAAGTACTCTCATTTAAAGGAGCTGTTGTCCAATTACAGTCTGACTGACTGCTATTTCCAAGTGAAATCTGATTTAATGATATAGCAAAATTTAAGGATTCTTTAGAGTCATTTTGCCTTAGTTCATCACAATATAATGTAGGTTCAGATTTCATCTGCTTTTCTAGAGGACGTTGTAATAAATTTGAAGATGCGATGAAATAAGATTCCTTTGATATTTGGAGTGTTTTTGACTTGTTTAGAGTTCTATCGGATAAAGAATGCTTCATTTCTATTTCTTCAGGGATTTTAATTGTTGTCATACTTGCTCTTAATGTTGTGCAACTGATTTCTTTCAAATATTTTGGCTCTAATTCAACCTAAAAGAATTTTAAGGATTTTATAAACATATAATTTGCTAAAATAAAGTTATTATAATAACTCAGAAATATATTTTAGAGGAAAACATATTATAAATTTAATTAACATTAATAAATGATTTTAAAAGAGCACTGGATTATATAAAAAGTTTAAAAAGAAATGATCTCTTTTCAAATGACATGTTAACTTTCCCACATTTATATTTATTCAATAAATTTAACATTAAAGCGAATTTTAACTTAAAATTTTTGAATAGAATATTATACAAAGTCAGATACAAAAACGATCTTTAAAAATTACAGAAAATCGATTTAAAGAGACACTTTTGAAGTAATTTTAACCAGCCAAAACATAAATCAATAGATCAGCATTTTAAATATTCAGCTTATATTTTAAAAATTGATTACCTGTACAGAAAATAGATATTGTATCACCATATTTCTACTTCAAATGATAAATTATTGGACAACATGCATTTAAATATATAAACGGACAAGTTTTTAAAATTAAGACCGGGTGTTAATTTACTTATACAGATGTTGTCTTATTTACAAGGGTAATACACTGATACACTAAAAATACACTGATCTTTCTCATTTCTGGCGATTTTCCTATCTAGTCCAGGTATCAGTTTTCTTGTCTCAGAGCTTTCAAGGAATTATTGTTGGCAACAATGCCATACCGTAGAGCAGGGGTGGCCAATCCGTGGCCCGCCTTGAATATTTTCCCGGCCCGCGAGATTTATCACACTTTTACAGAATGTGTTTATTTTATTTGGCCAAAGTAGTGAAAACCAATGTATTAAAAAAATACATTATATGTGCATCCACATATTCAAAAATTAACTGTTAAAATTATGAGAAAAAATTAACTTTGATTTTAAAATAACATTCTTACAAATATATGAGACATATTCCTGTTTTATTTATGAGTTTACAGTTATAAGTTCGCAAAATAATCAAATTATATTCTGCAAACTCATGATGCGCTCTCATCTTGGAACATCTAATGTAACAGGTTCTATGTTTCTCTTTAAATGACCTCAGTGATGCAGTGACCATCCCTAGATACTTACAGTTGATAGCAGAGTCGTTACCAAACTCTTAGTTCAAGTTGTTAGCGGTTTAACTTACACCTGCGAATCATTTTTTTTCGAAAATGAAATTGACCAAACACAAAACACACTCAATCATAACGGACACTAACCTGCAACACCAATTACGATCTGCAAATACCCAAATTGAGATCGATTTGCAAAAGCTAAGTGAAAGAGTGGAGAAACAAATATCGCACTAGTAAAGTAAAAATTTTTTATGAAGAGAAAAATAATAGTAAACACAAAAATAATAACTCATTATGTTTCAATTTTTCACTCCAAAAATGTCTGTAGGGAGTCTAAATCTAATATGAGGATATATAATTTTATATGCGGCCCGCGGAGTTAGGATGAAATCCGAAGTGGCCCGCAAGCTCATTTGGATTGGCCATCCCTGCCATAGAATGACACCATGCCTCATTCTTTTCATATTCTGAAGATAAGATAATCAACTTCTTGAAGCCTTATTAACTGCTCTTTTTTAAACGCAATTAATTGATTATTGTAATATCATTACCGAACTACAGATATTCTTCATTCTTAATAAACGCAAACCAATAATTTCTGTAATAAAATGTCAGCAAGATTTTCAAGACCATTGAAGTCAACCATATTTGTATTTTCTATGATCCATTACAAATGGCATCTGTGATCTACGACTTTATGATTTGTTTAAGAGTCTTCTTTAAAATATTCAAATAGGGCACTTATATATATTTGTAAGTTTTACTTACTTAACTTGACTTTTTTTCTGATATTTGGGATCCTTCGAGTTCCACTAGTTCATTGACAGGAATGTTTTCTACCGGGAGGGTGAGCTAATTACATGTCGTACGAGAGGAAACCAAGAAAAATTCCACCATGCAATCTGATTGTCGATGCGAGATACTCATATACATTGTCATAATTGTTATTAAATCTCCTGGTTTCTGAAAACTGTGATTACACTGCAGAGAACATACACTACCAGTGGATTCGTACCTGTGCCTTTTTGGACATTCTGAGTCATACGAGTTAGACTCTTTTTTTAATGTTGAGATTGTATTTTTCATCAGTGTATTTTGGATAATTCTTTGAGGTAGGGGGATTTGGTGTGTGTGTGTGGGGGGAGATTATCTAAATTGTGTCCACGGTTTGTAAAAAGTGTATATTTAGATTTGAGTAGTTTAAAATAGTACATTCAGAGACATTTCTTTTTACATATAAAAGTAATATATGAAATAAAGATAATCAAAATACCTCGCATACAATTTCCAATTGACGTTTTTTTGATGTTGAAGGAATTTGAAGTGCTACATTATGGATAGCACCAAACGCAGAGGCTATAGTTGGTTTACGAGTACACCAAATGCCATCTGTCCTAGAAGCAGAGAACTCTTTATCGTCCATTATGCGAGCAGGTAAACCACCATTGTTTTCACCATCCTTTAAAATAAAATATTTACCAGTTTTCAAAACTCTTGTAATTACAAATACTTCATAAAATTTTGTATTTCTTTTAATATCATAACACAAATAATTTAATAAAATTTAGGATCAAAAGAAACAAATAAACAGTGGTTGTTATAACTGTGGACACATCTTGGAAATTTTATGTTTTGAAAATTTATGTTGAAAATATTGTATTTCAATAACACAAATACAGTTGTACCTTGGTATGCGTCTGCTTTGGAATAAGTCAAACTAGAGGAACTTGCTGTTCGGATTTTAAAATTTAGTTTGATGCAAGACTTTTGTTTGGAATATGACTTCGTGAGACGTCTTTGCCAAATGGATGAATGTCAATGATTTTGTGGAGAAGTACCTCACAAACGTAATAGCATTATTTGGAGTGACTAAAAAATGTCACATTTGCGAAATTTTTAGATAGTAGCAACGCTGCGATAAAATCTTTGCCGAATTGATGAATGTCAATGACTTTAAAAAAAAAAATACCACCCAAACAAAGCTCAAAGAAGCCGTAAAAGGATTGTCTGGATTGACCAGACAAATTCATATTTCCCAAATTTATAGATAAGAATACAGAAACAAAGCTCTATGGGACAAAGCTTTTAGTGAACGCCGTGACAAAATCTTTTCCAAATGGATGAATATCAATGACTTCGTTGAGAAGCCCAAACAAAATCCAATGAAGCCGTAAAAGCATGGTCTGGGATGACTAGACAATGTCACATTTCCGTAATATACAGATAAGTAGACAGAAGTAAAGTTCTTTGGGATAGATTTTTATGAACTGCACTTGAGTATAATTTTCTGAAACTTTTCATATTTTACAAATGCCAAATTCTTAAAATCCATATTTTGAAATTTCCATTTCGTGCTAATTTTCATTGTATAGAATTACAACGAAAAAAATTACTTATTTATGTTTGTGCTCTAATTTGTACAAAAAAAATTCATCATCATTTTTTAAAGAACATTTACACTTTGGTGGGACGACCGTTCTACTAAAATATGTCACGAAACGTCCAGCAATCGATGGCGATAGGGGGAACATAACTTCTGCAGCATAACTGAGCAGGCTGCTTGGAGAACACTTCTCCAGTCAGCCTGATTGTCAACCTTACAACCTGGGCAATACATATTAGCTGCGCATATTTCAAACTGGACCATTAGTCAAGGAGTTTTTAAACTTTGTGACTAATCCCCAGTTTCCTGCAGTGAGGGACGGCTTCCCATGAGTTAATCTATTCATAGATGGAGGCAGCTTCTGTTGTGATGGAGCACCCGTAGGTAGAAATCTAACTTGGCTTCATGATGCTCTTGCAATCATATCGGACAGAGAACTACGGCTTAAACTGGATTGCGAACCACTGCAAACATCCATGGCACCATGTCGAACCCACCGAGCCCTAGACACTCGGCCATACAGGTCCAATAAGGCCCTTTGAAATAAGTAATTTTTTTTCAAAAACTTTGTGTTCACGAAATTTAAAGCAACTGGGTCAATAAATTACAAAATAAAATGTTGCTTATATGCGCCACTTTTTGAAAATATTTTTGATTTTTTTAAGGTTTTTAAAATAATTTGTTTATTGAGAAATGGATTTCTCATCATTTTCCTTTTTTCAATTTTTTTTTCTATTTTCATGCACACAATTATATGTAACTAAAAGATATATTTTGAAAATCAAGAGGTTGTCTGGCCAGAAAAAATATAAATAAATTATTTCTTAACAGAAATATCCAGGAAAATTAAGTTAATAATATGAAAAATATTGATGTCCCTTTTAAGAGGTTATTTTTTCACCAGAATTAAGGTTAAAATGATGTTAATGCAACTAAAAATAAATATGGTTTGACATGGAAAATGCTCCATGACAAATGCAGCTGTTTTAGCAATTGATTACGAAAAAGGACTTTAATCCATTAAGACAGTTCTAATCCTCACCAAATGGCATGAAAACATGTATGGGTGTCTTCCTAAAAAGGGTATTAATGTCAACGAAACTAAATATAACTTAATACGAGAATTACGCCATGTTAGTAACTCCCACGACCTTTAGACGAATACGGTTTATCTTTCCTAAAAATAGATGTAAGACCTTATTATAAAAACGGATAACTAAATAAATACTACAAATGTTGAAACCATATTATTGCTAAACGAAATCTTGCAGTATTTCTCTAGTATCAAAATATTTTAAGTCAACTTATCAATAATAATAATAATAATAAAAAAAACAACTTATTACTGGTTGTTAGATTAGCCTTCGAGTCACAAATAAACATAAGATTTATTTGAAATCTAGAAGTTGTAAGATTAATAAATGAAATCAGATGGTATTTTAGTATGCTTAAGAACTTGCAGATGGCTTAATTCAGTGGTAAACAACTACTTAAGCTTGTAAGAGAAAATTGAATATGAACGATATCAGCAATAACTGATTATAGTGAGAAATACCGAAAAAACTTCTTTCAAAAGAAAGAGAAAAAAATATTAAACTTTGAAGCATTACAAAAAATAACCTAAATTTCCTTTCAAGAATGTTAGAAAATAATGTTAAGATTAGTAATAGAGCCTGAATAGCTTTGTCTAAAATATAAGAAGTTTATATCGAATTTTGGTTAATTTTAATATTAGGGCAATAGATTCTTAAATCTAATGATCTTTTTATAAAAGAAGTATTCTTTTATTAAAAAAAAAAAAAACTTTAAGTGTGCGTTTAAAATAAAAATTTTATGGTAAAAAGATACAAACTTTAAATTATTTTAATGCAAATGGTAAATTTATTCGTTTTTGGGATACACATGGGCCCGCCGACATCACACGTTTTGCGTACGCTCACGTCGCCTACGACGTTTCGTTCCTGATATTTGCATACGCATGACATTTCTACTGATTTACGTGTTCATTGTACTGATCTCCAGACCTCCTTTTCTGCAATTTCATGACTATCTGCTAAATTTTTACATTATTGCTTAAGTTTTGCACACCAGTGTACATAATAATAAAAAAGGATAACTAGCTTATGTTTGCATGGATTGCAACTCTTCTAATATTCAGGTATGCATTTAAATAAAAAAGAATAATTGAATTGGAATCTGCAGATCTGAAAATTTATTATGTTCGATTTGATATACATACAATAAATTCCAAATTTTAAACTATAATTTGAGACGTTGAGCTTGTGATGGGAACGAACGTTGTTCTGCAAAAGTGGACACATTCTCAAAGTTTCAGTTGAATATCATGGCGCAGGAAATCATTGATGTATAAAACTCTTGTGGCTTCGGTAGCAGACCTTGTCTACAAAATCGTTGTTGCAGTGGATAAGATAAACACGACACTAGGTGTTTTCTTAAGGGTGGGATAGTTTTTCTTTGCGAATTTGAATTGTGCAACTCACACTTGATCCTCTATTTTGAATCTTTCTTTAATCTAAATAAATGGGATTGTGTACCTTGTGATTTCATTAATTCTCTTTCTTATCATTGTTAAAAGTTCACCTTGGATATTTAATCTTACGCTTTTGTGACACTTAGAGTTGAATGTGTTTCACAATAAATATTGTTCGCTTTGATCACTACTATCATCCCTATCATCCTTTTGTCAAAACATTTTAAGAATACCCTATATAAAGTAGAAAATAAAGAAAACTTACTTCGTTGACCATCGCATTTTTGTCTGGGCCTATTCCAGCTTCGACCGCTATTTTGTAATATTTGTCTTCCAACTGAAATTCAAAAGTCACTCTTAGTAATTGGGTAAAAGAAATTCATTAAAATATAATTGCAATAAAATCAATTTCCTTTCATCAAATTTTCTTAAGCTTTTCATTTTTAATTATACACATTAAAATAGTTTCAAACAATTTCTTAGCTACTCCTTTAAAAAAGTGCAAAAAATTGTACAAAAGCCTCATTTCATAAAGTTAACAATAATACACTGCTCCTCATTATAGTTGTACTATGAAGGCTGTACGTAACAAACGCGAACTTTAAATGAAGGATACAACATGCCGGATATACAAATCACCCTGTTTCACAATAACAAAATTTATTTTTTCCATCCACAAAGACTTTTCAACTAATTGTTATAATATTTTTCAAGTTGAATTTGTTATTCAAAACTCTTTTTACTATGTCATAAGGATTCTTTTTGATGATTAAGCAACTTTACATATTAATATTTACACCAAAGAAAATTTGGTCTATAAAACTTTTTTCATTTTTCTTACAATCACTTTTTAGATTCCTTTTACAGCATTTTTCACGCTCAATTTGACAATCAAGACCGTTTTTCTCTATCCCATACGGAATTTTCTTAACTTTTTGCCATTTTTAAAAAATTTTTTGCCATATTTTTGAATGAAAAACGCATACGCATTTTTGAGTGATTCAAACTTCCTTCAAAATATTTAACTTTAGCAGTTCTCTTCGCAGTGCTACGAAAATTCTTTTTTCAATTTTAACTTTCATAATTTTGGAAACTTCTCTTTAAAAAAAAAAAAAATTTTTTTTTTCTCCATTTCTGTCTTCGGTTTTCAAAAATATTTTCATCCCAATGAATTTGATATGGGAAGTAGATGTTTGAAATCAATTAAAAATGAATTCTTATATTTTTTCATTGGGTGTAAGAGATTTATGTGAATACCATATATTTTGAAATGCTTTTTATGATTCTTGCTGTCCTAGTTACATATTTAGCAATGTTTAGGTATCTAGACAGTAAACCTAGCTGCTCAGAGACTTTCTTTAGGATTCTTCTAACTCCACACGTGTTTTCATATGTTATCATAAACACATAAGTATACACCTTTATACTGAATTTTGTCAGAAATAATCTTCACAGCTTTCATAGCTTTCTCATATATTAATAGCATGCTATTGAAATCGATGAGATTTCGTTTCTATTGTGCATAAGAACAGCTCTTAGGCTAAAATTTTCCAAATAAATAAACAAACACCATTCCTCCACGTTAGGATTACGGCCTAGAGTGTTCATACCCCATGTTATATCAATGAAATATGCTATATCCTTCTTGAGGGATGTATATGTATATATTCCAGCATAATTTAAAAGCTATAACATTTACATGTATGTTTTTTTCTCTAAATTTATTATAATTTTTAGCTGGTGCTCAATAACGATCGTGAAAACTATAGTTATATTTTTAATAAAAATATAAGAGTTAAGAGAGTTATTTTTTAAATAAAATTGTTACATTTTAATTGTTCAATATTTCGCACTTGCCGTCATCTGGTGACCTGATGATACTTATTGCTGATTACGCTCATTGGTGATATAAAAATATCGCCAAACTCACATTCGGTTTTTGAATTATTTTTTGGGGATTTCTACATTTTCGAATGGGCTGCACTGATGAACGCCGTTATTCATTTAGCACTACGTAGGACGCACGTGTAGCTTGAAGTATGCTACGGACGCGAGTAACTTGTTTCATCACTTATCCTAATGGACTTGCCCCGTGCAGTTTTTACAGCAATTTTCCGACTCTCGACAGGACATGATTTCCTTAATAAACACTTTCACCGTATGGATGTAGCTACTAATGATGTCTATCCTCTGTGCTCGTCATGTGAAGCCAAGGACTTTTTACATTTGACAACATGCACTGCACTTGATTTTATGACTTTTAATTCTGACAACTTTACTAAGGCTAAATTTTACTGGGCTGCTAGAGTTCTTATGACGAATATCACTATAGTTTGATGTAGGAAAAAAGAAAAAAAACATTCTCGAATGGTGAATTTAATATTATTATGTTAACATATTTTCATTAAATTTTTTTTTGGTGTCTTTGAAGTTTTTGCTAATATTTCTTCTTTATTAAATTACTCAAATTAAAAAAAAATTATAATTTCACAGAAGCCGGGAAACGCTGGGCCATATTTGATATTTTTCTGATATTAATTACACTGTACCAATAATTACCTGTTTCAAATCTTTATGCAAAGTTCTGTTATGTACTTCAGCGCGAAATATAGACTCACTGGATTCGTCAATTGGGAATCGGCGAGTTCTGCATTCAACTGTAACACCTGGCGTTGCAACAACAGTTTCAACATCTGGATTGGTTAGAACTGTGACAATCTAAAAACCGAATAAAATGGGTTTTTTAGTATTGAACAACGTGTTTTTAAAAAGTGTATTTACAAAGTGTTTGTTAAATTGAAAAACGTGCATACTACTTAGTTGTTGAAATTGGACAGCAAATGAATAAGTAAAAACTGAAGTGTAACAATTCTATATGAACAGGAATGCTTCACATGAGCTTGGCCTGTT
Organism: Caerostris darwini; assembly: GCA_021605075.1. Lineage (NCBI taxonomy): Eukaryota > Metazoa > Arthropoda > Arachnida > Araneae > Araneidae > Caerostris > Caerostris darwini. Next base: position 156,919 of record BPLQ01003247.1, read on the forward strand.
CGATGAGAGTTTTCTAAATTTTTATCATACATCAAATAAATGAGGGTTAGGTCATCCTAAAAGTTTCTCCATAATAGATCTCCCCTTTTTCTTAACAAGATTATCATCTATATGAATATTACTAGAATAGAGGTTTCTGAGGAATTATAATAAATATTTTTTAATGAGATAAGGGAAATTTTAAGGCAGGTGTGTCCAATATAAAATCGTCAATTTCCTTCAAACGTTATTCATTTTACGCGTTTATTTCTATCGCTTGTTTTTTGGTATTGTTTTAATTATTTCGTGAAATTTTAATAACACGAAAATACAGGGTTTTCAACTGAGATCCTTTATTCGATGGATCTCAAGTCCAATGCATTATCCATAAGACAGCTGCGATTATTATAAGTAAATTATAAGAAGTAAAATTCCTTTTCTCAAAGTAACAAAAATACTCAATTATTTGCATTTCTATTAGCTCCATGACATAGTATAATACCGTCCAATTTTATAACATAATAACACAGTAACAACAACAACAACAAAACTAAATAACAAAGAACACTTCTTAGGAACAATGTCTTCAAAGTGGACCATATAAAAATAATGAAATGAAGACTAATATTCATGGTATTGATTAACAACATCCCATCTGTATTAATGAAAAACTTAATTGATAAACGTATAAAATTCTAATAGTTTTACATCAATTCTTTAAATTAAAATACAATTCTGGAGAATAAGGTATTAAAAATTTACCTTTGGTACGAAGAGTATACAAAGAGTGGCCGTCGTTGAAAGGAATATCAAAATAGACACCACGACATAAGTCAAGGTATATCTCTCAGCTGGAATGATATTCGATAGTGTCACTACTATGACACTTGTGATAACAACATTGTAGACACTCATTCCGATATGATGGGAGTCATTGAGAGCTGGAACTTTGACGCCTCTGGTAACCCATGCCATGTAGCTTCCAATACCTAGTAGGAATCCTTTATATATGTATAATGTCCCTAACCATTTAACCATGTGAGTGGAGCTACATTGCTCTCGTAGGTATAGGTACATGATATTTCTATCATCATCACTAACCTGAAACAAAGAAGAAAAAACAATTCATGAAATTTTTATTTTACAATTACAAAACAGTTATAAAATAAAACTCAATGTACTCAAAGAAATCAATATCATAAAATAAATTTGATTCGAAATATGCCTGCAGAATAATAAAGCTAATACACTGGTGTGCAAAACTCAAGGTCGAAGGAAAAATATTTGCATAGAAGCAAATGACATACACCTAATCAGAACCCCAGGTTTGGTGAAAAAGAGCATGCGAATATGGAAAAAATTAAAAGTAATTAGTAAATTTTCACCTTCGGTTTGTGTATTGAAAGTGTATACATGGTATCTCAGTATTAGGTCTTAAACTCGACCAATTATTAACTTAACTATTAATTTAACTACTTTGATTATAATTAGCAGTCAATTACAGTGACACACATATGAAACGAAGAATTAACGGTTACTTTTAGCAGTAGAACTCGACCTCGACGCTAAATGATATTAAGAATAGACTACTTTTAATACCGAATGAATTCAACTCTTTGGATAGGGAAGGCTTTTAACAGTTGATTTCAGCAGTTATTTAACAGGGCTTCACAGCCTCAGCGCTAGGTGGAGTTGGGAGTAGCACAAATTTTAGCACTCGTTGATTAACTCTCTGGATAGAAAGGTTTTTATATTAGCAGTTGATTTTAACGGCTGTTAAAAACTTCAACTCTATGATAGGGACTGGTTGATTAGCGTATCGCCCAGATTGTATTAAATTTAACTCCAGTTCAATACTATTCTTAAGTGTGAAAGATTTTTTATTTTTTAATCTTGGCTATTAATTAATTGTCTTCTGAAATCCATATTATTAAAAGTAGGATTTATTATCTGAAACTAAGATGTCTGATTGTCGTATTTGTATCAAAATTTTCAGATAGTTTATTTATTCAGCTCAAAATTAGCCTTTTCTACAACAACTTTATCCAAATATTTTCGACAGTAAATAATTTATAGTTGTAGGAGCATTTCAGAATAGGTCTGTACCTATGTTCGTTGGTACATGGCAATAATATAATTTGGCAATAAAGACATGAATAAGTTAGCAATAATGACAATAATAAAAATTGGAAATAATGACACAATGGCAGTACATGACAATACTGTATCTTTTTGGATTGTTCCATAACAAGATTACAGCTTTCTATTGATGTGATTTAGGGTTCTAGATCCAGTTTCGAAAAGTATGTCCAGCCCTCTTTGTTTTTTATGATCAATTTTCAGGGATAGATTTCAATTTGAACTTTATCATCCAAATAATATTGCATGATTTCTCGTTAAGTAGAGGCAAATTGTTATGATTTTCATCCCAGTACTGTAGATAAATAATATTTGGTAAAAGAAGACATTTTAATTAGTAAATACGTAAATTTAAATCTCGAGTGAGTGTGAATTTGGTAAATAAATTTATGTAACTTAAAAATGAATTAAGAATTCATAGTTGCGCCAGTTTAATATATGATAAAAAGTTTTGCAGTTTGAATCACAAAATTCAAACTCAAAAGCTACAAAAGAGTTCTGATGTGAAGAAGCAATTATTATAGTTAACTTAAACTAATAAGTAATAAATACAAGAAAACAAGGTGAATTGAAGAATTGTACTGTTTAAAATTGAAATTATACTTTTCAATAACAAATGCATGGCTAATAATGATAACTCATCATAGAACAAACATTTATAATGGTACTAAGTCTGGCTTTATAATAGATGTCATAAATATATTTTTTACCTGAGTGAATAAACTGACAAGTTTTCTTTCCATCTGGTCGATATTCACCCATAAAATTATGAGTAAGAAATCGATAAGGAGAAGAACACTCACCATTCCAAGTAGTTGTTGATCATGTAAAAGCTTAAAATATAAACACTGCAATGAGTTTCTTGTAGAATAATCCAAATAATACTACTACTAATAAAAAACTGTATACTTACAGTGGTACTCAAAAGTTTTTGGCCAGTTACACGCTTGCTGATTTGACTAAACAATGCATTAAAACCCTAACGGATTCAAATTAGTACCCTTGGTGCATAAAATGGCCATTAACTGTTTAACAAAAAGGTCCAAAGAAGTGATCTTTTTTTTCTAGTAAACAACATTTTCACAATTTTGAATTTAAAAACATCTTATTTGAAATGATACACAGTTTACATTTTTTTATTTAATTAAATGTTTGTAATTAATAAAATATTTCACCGTTTTTGCTGAATTTCTGCAGAAGATATTAAACCAATGTTATAATGAATACAAACTCCAAGAAACGTGATCTACAAAATTTCCAATGAAATCGATGTAGTACAATAATTGTTGGTCTAAATTCAGTTTTGTTATACACAGGAAGGAATGTTAAAAAAGTATGTTAAAAGTGAATGAATGTTAAAATATTAAAAAAAAAAAAAGATTTTTTAGTACGTTATCCTTTACATACTTAAAAATATCATAATTTAGAAGACCATGAAATAAAGTTTGAAGAACAATCTTTTCCTCGTTAAGTTTAAGAATAATCTTTTTGGTAGAAAAGACTGACATTCGTATAAAACCTTAAAAAGAAATGTCTAACATCTTAAAATAGAATGCCATAAAAACTGATATTTAAGTTTTCAGTAAATTATCCTCCATAAAGTATGCCAGGCCTGACTGATAAGTGTACCGCCAACTTGTATATAGTCTCAAGTTAGATTTCGCAGGTGATGTTCATATCAGAAACAATGAGACTCAATGGTGATTGCAACAATGTATGTAAAACTGTCGTTAGGCTGCCTGGTGGGATTTCTTCAGATTTTCTCCCATAGACACGTAAATGCTGGGTAGTTATCCCTAAAAGTCTTTCCGGAAGACAATGGTGGATCCCGAGGTCTACAGATGGTAAGAAACGTATGGAATAATTTGGTAAGGGTTTTGTGTGAAAAACGTTTGTGAATATATAAGAAATATTTTAAGAATGAAATCTCTATTATCCATAACTTGTCTCTCATTTTTTTTAAAAATAGGATTAAATAATTTTTTCATATTGTTTTGATGAGAAAGGATTTTTACAATAACTAAACAAAGACAATCAGTGAAATTTAGTCGCTTACGAATTAAAATGTCTTTTAATCAAATTCTTCAACAACAACAACAACAAAAAAAAAAACCCTCTGAATAATACTGGCTGGAAATTTGAGCTCCACTGTAATTATAACAAAGATGCATAACACATTTTTCTTCTGAAATAGATGTAATATTTCAACATCTGTGATAGATTAATATAACATGAAGTGCAGAGTAAAATGAAGTCATAAAGTGCAATAAACATTTTTCAGTATTTTAAAAGTCCTCCTCAAAAAATAGTAAAAATTAATAATAAATACTAATGAAACGACTTAAGAGTTTACGAAAGAAGTAAAGGTTTACACAGCAATTGAATTGTTCATTCGCCTGAATTTGAAACCTTTTAAGGCCATTGAGATACATCTTTAGTTTTTTTTCAATAAAATTATTGCTAGAGAAAAAAATTTATTTATTGGAGAACTATTTGCTATAATATCTGAAAACAATAAAAATTTAAAATTCTCCGCATGATAGCGGTAATAATATTTTTTTATGTATAATATTTTATTTTGCCTGGTAACATTACTTTGTAAATACTGTAATGTCAGAAATACTGTAAATGAAACCCAAAAATCCTACAACTGACAGTGAGAAAAGTTATATAAAGCTAAAACTACGTTTATGAAAAATGTAAATAATTAGTATAATTGAATGTATGAAATCTTATCATTTATAGTTTACCATTAGCATTTGATAACAGTATAATGAGGATATTATTATTTCATATATTAATTGTTTTGCCGATTTACTGTCGATATGAAATGAATAAAACAAAATCAAGAAAAAAAGGAAATCTTTCTTTCAAAGTAGTTTGCCAATTAAAAGCGAGTAATTAAAATTTTTTTGAATAATTTTTTTGAATCTGTAAATTTAAAGGAGGTAAAATATTTCTTGAAATACACAAAATATATATTCAAATAATTTTTTTTATAGAAAGCATTGATTTTAAAAACTTTCCAGTTATAGTCGAAATTCAAGTAAATATTAATAGAAATTATGAAGTAATTGATGAATTATTTAATATTTGAAGTTTTTAAAAGCATTGTAAATGCTATTTTAGATTATTTCTAATGTTATCTAAGTTCTTTATCTTAGCTTATAATTTCGGCGATTGATTGAGTTCGAGAAAGTTTCTATTGTTAGAATAAGTCAACAGCAACAAAATCCCTATATTTCCAAAACTGAAATATTTTTAGAAATTATTACTTTCTTCAGATTCTGAATTCGAAATTTTCTGATATTTTAGAGTATAAATTTAAATATTTACAAAACTTAAAATTTTTTTATGATTCGAATATTAATTAAAAAAACAACAATGAACAGAAATTTCATCTAGATATTTAAGAATCCTTCCACGATCATACTAAAATTAAATATTTCTTATATTCAGAAAAAAATCACGACTACTCTTTGGAATACGTAAATTATTTTTACAGTTCCAAAAATCATTAGAATGTGCCGATTTACATTTTGATTTAATGATCGATTCTTGCTGATTCTATGCTCCTATTTCATATGAAAAATATCCTAATGATTTTTTAAAAATTTACGTAGAAGTTAAAATTTCTACATCATATGGATTATAAATAATGTTTTTCAGTATCTGATTAAATATATAACTAATTTACTCACTTTACTTCTGACAATTCCAGCTCGGGATCGAACAAATATGTGATAAACACGGTAGGTTTTGATGAACAAGCTGCCAAATGCGAGAGAAAATCCTCCAGATAATAAAAATGCTCGTGCCTTTAAAGATACAAAAATTCTAGTAATCGTCTACACAATCTATTATAATGTACAGTTAATCGGTGCTGAAATCGTTTTAAGCGATAGTTTGAAACACATAGACTACTGCAGAAATATTTATAAACACATACATCTATAAATCTTACACAAGTATCTATAAACACACACATATAATTATTTTAAATTTTTTTTCATAAATTTCTGGTTCGTTCATTATTTTTGTTTTTGTGTAGTATTGTACAGTAAAAATAATCGAAATTTTTCTTGAGTTAGAAATGGAATACACTTGGCATGAAATCATAGACTAGTAATGCAATTGAATGTAAATAGAGGTTGTCAGTTTGAAGTCAACATGCTTGTCACGTGACGGGTGTCAGCAACTCGCTTGGTTAATCTCCCATTAATTTGTATTGAACTAATAACTTTGTCTACATGCGTTGCACTGAAAAAATGGTTAAATAAGGCTCTGTATCTTCTTGTACAGAAAAATTTGTGAAAGGAAAGCCTTATTCTTTCCACAGTTACATAGGAATTGATTTATTTACTATATTGAATGAATATAGAATGCTATATAATGTAGAATGTTTGAAAAGCATATGCAGTTCATATGATTTATATCACAGCCAGTATCATAATGTAGCATGTTGAATAGAACTTTTCTATTTTAATGAATTAGACCAATTACCAATTTAGGATTAGTTTTAAACATATATTTCAGGAATTTGTAGCTTAATATATATCAATTACAATAATAAGGAACGATGTCTTTTTTTGAAGAGTCAATTTTTACCTTACTTGTTGATTTAAAAAATCAACAACCTATTTTAATAGGTGTTGTGGTCGAATTCAGTTATGAGTTGATTATTAGTAATATATATATTATTTGTACGAAGTATAAAAAATAAATTTCTGTTGTCTGTTTTCTTATCTTTCTGGCTTCTTAAAAATAGGACACCCAATTATTTTTGTTTAAAAAATATAGACTTCTAGAAATATGTAATGTGATGCAAATGATTTAAAAAAAAATATAATCATTTAAAAGAAGTTTTATTTCACAAATTTATAAACAATACTCTTTATGTAAACATAAAATTAATGCAGCTTTTTGTAGATTTCGAGGTAATTTACAATTTTTTAAACATGATTTACATCAAAGCTAATCACATTGACTTCAAAGTATTGCATACCAATGCATACTTTAAAGTAAATTGGCTTTACTTTGAATGCCGTATTTTGAAATCATATGGACAAAATTGAAAGTAATATTTATTTAAGACAAGAAATCTAACATTCTACATATTTCATGTTGTGCTGGTCATGAATGAAGCATTCGTTATCTTTCTCCAATAGAATTATCTATCATCCCAAACAATAACAGAATTAGTCTGGTTTCCATCAGTTAAGGAAAACATAAGAAGAAGCGCTAAATGTTAATTGTTACTTTTTAATTTAGTGATTATACATAAAAATATGGTTTTTGTTTGAAGCAAAATTTTTTTATGAGCATTTTTTTCCCAGCAAGCAATAAGGTTCAGTCAAATTAGAATATTTATTACTTCAAACACACTTACCGTCTGTACAGCAAACTTCAAAATGGATATTGGAACCTGTTCCTGGTATTATCTAAGCTAGGGAAGGGTAATCATGACTTACTTGCTAATGCCAAGTCTCTCTGCAAGTGACATTAAATCTCAGTCATAATTTCCCAGTATTTGAAAAAATGATAACAATGCTGTACTACATCATATTTCTAATGCAAATAATTTTTGAAATTCATTAATCAAAAATATTTTTTTGCCAGAAAATCATTTGCATTCCTCGAATAATGAAGCTTTCTATCCAAGTTTAAATTTTGTTCTTAAGTTAAAATGGGTCAACAAAGAAGTTTTGAGTTCCAGGCAGTGCCTTCTGATTCTAAAAAAATTTGCTAAATATTACGGAAATTATCGGATAAAAGGGGTAGATGAAGAGATTAATTGTTTTGAATATCTTGTAAAAGAAAAACTAAAGTAATTGGAAATCATAAATATGTTTGCTGAGTTAAAACAGAATTAACTGATGTTCAACAGAATTAACAGATATTCAATTAGAAATCTGAAAAAGGACAAATTTACAGGAGGAAATTACTTAAGAATCATTAATGAACACTTTCGCTGCCGGTTAGTGATAATAGTTATTGCCTCGCCGTAGAAAAGGGCTTTTACCAGAAGGTGACTTACTTTTTATAACGAATATAATTGAAAAGTTGTAATAAAAAACATTATGTGTATTATTATTAAGTGATATTTAAGCCTTTTTAGATTACGCGCAAGTGCTTGAGAGGCACTTAAAGTAAAATTATTTCCAAAATGCTACATTATGCGATGGCGCGTGAAAAACTAAACAAAATAACAAAAATAAATGACAAATGCATTGTTTTTGTTTGATACTTTATCACTACATGTTTAATATAAATGAATTATTTTAAGTTGATGCACAATCTGAAATATCACGGGCACATTGGGGAGTAATGAATTCTTCATCGCTGTTATAACTAATATCACTCGGGTACTCGTTCGAAATCACAGCAAATAGATTTGCAATTTCATGCTTTGTTAGAGGCTTATCAGATTGCATATACCAACAAAACTATCGTCTCTACACCTTATATTACAAGATTCTTTTAATAATTAATAAAGCTTTAAATTCGAAACTACATGCATTTATAACTGGCTTCTAATCTTTACTCCACGCAATCCAAACAACAGACCAATCCAACAGACACACCTAACATGTATTTTCGATTGAAGCAGCTCTTCCCTTCTAATATTTTCTCCACGCCAATAACAACAGACACACCTAAGATGTATTGTCGATTGAAGCAGCTCTTCCCTTCTAATCTTTACTCCACGCCAATAAAAACAGACACACCTAACATGTATTGTCGATTGAAGCAGCGCTTCGCTTCTAATCTTTACTTCACTTCAATACCAACAGACACATCTAACATGCATTATCGATTGAAGCAAAGACGAAATGCTGGTGCGTAGCTCTTCCCTCGCGACAGCGTAACTGGCAAATGAGAACCACACCTCACGCGAGGCGTGATGGACTTTTTAGCGTTGACGCTACAACATGCACTGGCTTAAGATCGGCAGTGAAAGTGTTAAAATTGGTTGCATTTCCTTAATCATAAATACGATGTAGTTAAAATATCACTATTTTTTTTGAAAAACATCATAATATCCCCTTTACCGCGTTCTTCAGCTGCACAAGTGAGAAGTTCACAAATTACTGGCTATATTGCAAAAAAGCTATGTATAATGAAGCTTTTTAAATGCAATAAAATTTGATAGAACTTACCCAATACCAATAGCAAATGAGGTCTGTAGTTAACTCGAAATTCCTGATAGTAATTCTTGGCTTTTCTTTACTGAGCGTTTAAAATTTAAAACTGTGTTTAGAAAGTCTTTCCATGGTTTGTGGAAGAACAAAAGGATTTTCATTCAGCTATCATGCCATTTTTGACCGAATTTGTTCTCCCTCAAGACGAACAATCCCTCTCGAACCAGTTCTTCATTGAATGAATTCTCGCAGTCAATTCTACAAAATGGATATTTTTGATTTTCTCGTTCATATTGAAGACAAGATACATTTCACTTTTGAAAACTCATTTTTAGACTATTATAAATAGATATACAGTGTTGAAGTTTAAATTAAGCTTCGTGCTGTATACCATTTTAAGAATACTTTATTCTTTGTTTATACTTTGTACTGTGCTCAATGCTGACAGTTTTGGGGGGTGAGTTTTCCTTAATTTTTGGAAACCAGAGTAAAGGTTTTTTTTCTACTTTTAATTTTAAAATATTTTCTCTGTTTCATAAATCTTTATTTTTCCACCAAATTAACTTGTCTCTCTCTCTGCTCCCTCTTCGTCAAAGATAAACTGGTCTTAAGCGTCTATCACAAGGGCTTATATCGTTAATGTCAGCGTAAAGCAAATCGGCCTTGTAAAACAATAAGTTTATGATGTGAAGGACCTTTTGTGAACTTGTTTGCTTAGGATAAAAATTATGTAATCATAAGCCACACTAACCTCATTGGTTCCGGCGAAATAAGAGATACAATGCTTTATGTAATTAAGGTATAGAGTATAAAAGTTCTATATGCGCACTGCGATGAACTAATTATTTGAGTGGAAACTACTCTTTGCTTTACGCTGAAAATAATGAAATAAGCTGATCTGATAAGGCGTTTACTAACTTCGATGGCCGAATGACTCTTGAATGTTTTCGTTCATTATTAACTAAATTCAGAATGCTGGGATTTGAAATAGATTTAAAATAATATTATATCAGCTTATTTACCTTTTATATGAAACGACATTGTCATTAATAAGAATTCACTATTTTTTTGATAAATTTCACATTGAATCGCATAATTCAATCTTACATTTATCTGTCGCCCCTTTAGTGATGTATACATCGCCAAATTACACTTTATCTACAAATGCAAAGTAAAAATTTTGTTAAAAAAATCTCTCGGTTTTATATACATTTGAAATACATGCTTATATATTCTCGTTACACACACTTTACTGGCTTTAGAGTTGTGAAAAGAACATAACGGCGGACTTCAACTCTCCTATATAACGTAACCAGCGTAAAAGTTGAGGGTTGAATTGTAATTAAGTAACAGTTGAAGAACTTTATTTTATTTCCAATTTAGTAACAGTTGAATTGAACTCCGTTTTCAATGCAGTAATGGTTGAGTTAGTTTCACTCAATTTAATAACGTTTTCACACAATTTAATAACGGTTTCTCCTCAATTTATTAACGGTTGAATTATACTTCATTTTTAGTTTAGTAACGGTTTCACTCAGTTTAGTTATGGTTGAATTATATTTCATTTTTTAAAATAATATTAAATCTATTGTAGTAATTTCTGTCTTGTTCTAAACTAGTCATGCAAAGGCTCTCATTCCCAGAATGCTTTTCAAGGGACTATCAAATCATCTAACATTCGATTTAAAAGCCAATATTGTAAGTAAGATGTTATCACAATCTTAAAACTTACAAACTTACAAGCAAGAAAAATTATTAATTAAGTAATGACAACATTTAATAAGTTGAAAAATAATAATAATTTGTTTAAAAAATCATTCTCTATAGAAATAGTAGAAGGAAGTATATTAATCTGATTATTTTTTAAAGCCAACAATAAAAATAGTTGGTTTTAAAAATAATGATAGTATTTATTTGATAAAAGTTTATATAAATTTCTGTTAAATTTAAAAAAAAGTTTACTAAAAAAATTTTTTAAAGTTAATTATTTTCAAAAGTTAAATTTTTTAAAGTTAATTATTTTCATTCAGTCAAATTATTATTAGACTGACTTTGAAAAAGTCAAATGGAGTTTTCTGCAATATACCACAGAACAGATATAACAGTTCACCTTACTTATCAATTTTCATGACAACATGTGACATATATCATTTTTATGTTTTTAACATTTGTGTATATGAAACAATATAAGCCAGTACGATTTTTTTAGTTAACATGCTAAAATTGTAATGAAAACACTGGCTGATTCAAACAAATTTATCGGATTAAAATTCAAACTAAAGATTTTGAAAAATGCTTCTAGTTTTTGAATATGTCATGTCATGTTTAATAACAATAAAAAAATTCAAATATTGAATACATTAAGATGAAGCGAATTAAAAATAGCAGTATTTGGAGACAATTGTAAAATTCAAGATGTCCAGTAAAGTCTTTTCTCACTTGTTTCACTTTTAAATGTTTACGACTGCAAATATGAAAAAAGTGCCTGGATAACATTAAGTGGCAATGCGTTATTTGACGAGTCTATTTACAGCGCCATCTTATATCAAAGCCAAGAGTTAGTCATGATCTCGAAAACTATACGACATAAATGAAAACAATAAATTGCTTTGTTGTACAATAGTATCGATTTAGTGGGAAAGGATATCTTGTGCATATAAATGCTATGAACATAATGCATATTACTCTCGTTTACGATTTCTAATAACGTTACTTGAGAAATGAGCAATTAATTGCTACAGAGGCATGCAACCAACAACAACAACAAACTTAAATGAATAATGTGCACCATGTGGTACACAGTGAAGAATGTTGCACGAAAACATAAGCTGGTCGAAACATACGCTGTGAATGATAGCTGGTCGAAAATGATGTTCGAAAGAAACCCCTTTGATTTGAGGGAAAAACCAACTCTGCTTGGAGTAGGACGAGACAGTTGACTCACTCCGAGGTTTTGTGAGAACAATTCCTTGTTCGCGAGAACAATTCGTTTGTCCGGTACTCTCGTCTGGACACGCGTTTATAAGTAAAACAGAAGAGAATTCCAATGTTTTGCTATTGCATGTGTATTTCAATGTATTGTGATTGTTATTGGACAGAATCCTTGGTGTGAGTCAACTGTCTCGCTCCGCTCTAACCAGAATCCCTTTTTCCGGCACATCAAACAGATTTCTCGTTGACACCATTTTCGATATAACGAGATTTGTTTCTCGAGGTTAAATTGCGACAATCGGAAACGCCTCTTAAAGTTTTACATAACATGTATTTTTCACTTTAGTTTATGTATTTACGCTGTATTTAAATGTGTTTGTTGTACGCGAGGTGCTCGTCTATTCTGATTCACTTTGTGACGTACGTGTTGGATATCGTTGACAAGCAAATGAGCGTTGTACACTCTCTATTCATACTATTCACTAGTGTAAGAAGTCTCTAAATTGATGCTGTTTAATTAACTAAATTAGTTTTGTAAAAGCTTTTTAATCGTAATTAGCTTTTTTAAAGTATCTTATGGTCGAAATTAATATGCTAACTCCCGACATTATCACAAGAGCGTGCTTTAAGCAATCTTCCTGTATAGCGCATTGTCCCTTTAAGCTGGATTCCTACAAGGTGCTAGAATGAAACGTCGATGGGTGTCGTCGTTTGACGTCGATGAACACCATCTAATCAGAATTTTGATTTCCTTCACACTCCTTCCAATTGGGTGACGTTCTGTGACATACGATCTTAGTATTTGGTTTCAAACGTTGAAGGGAGGGTGGAGGAAGAAAAAAGACTTTGCTGAGGGTCAGAAAATCTAAATTTTTTTTCTATCTAGATTTCAGCACATGGTACATGGAGAGAAGTTCTGAAGTCATGTGATTAAAAGCGAAGAAGTTAGGCTGAGATTTACGTGAATGTTCCTCAGTAAAGTAATTATTTTTGTAAAAGTTTTGTTTCCGTTTTTATGGACAGAGTGACGTCATAAACATTGTCAACGTATGTGACACAGTACTCTGCATAATTTCTTAACCTATTTTCTTTTACCTTTTATGTTTTCTGAAATTGCTGGAAGTCACAATGTTATTGCACGATAAAAATATAAATTAAAAACATTTTTATCTTGATTCATAATTGATTAAAATAACTTAATTTCAATCGAGAAATTAAAGATATACATTAATGAAAAGTTTAATACCTTTTTGAATATGTATTAATAAAATTGTAATTAGTAACAATAGTTAAAAAAACTGAAACATACTTACCGAACACAAAAAACTAAAATGGCTGTCACTAAACAATGTTGCATGATCCATGCCAGATAAAATGATAGTTAAATAAACCAAAATGCAACCCAAAATTACAAAATTGTTTAAGTTTGGGCTTGACAGTTTTATGAACCTGCAAAAATAAAATACATAACTATAAATTGAATTCTAGACTAGGGTAAGGCTATCCTGAAATTAAAAAAAATAGTCAAAATTGGTTTGCTTATAATTTGAGATATGTTTCGCATCATTAAAGAATTTATAAATGATGAATTTTAGATGCAAAAAGTTTTATATATCTCTAATTAATAATCAAAAGAGATATTCGAAAATTTAGACTTATTTTTGTATTAATAAAGAAATATTGACAAAGGCGATTTTTGCAATATCTGAATCAATAACAAAATTTTTAAGTTTAATAGTAATGATGTAACCATGGTTTCACATATCGTGTTTCCCCCTGTAACTGTGTTTTTTCCTACGCACTGCAAGAGCACCCCTTACGGCGGTACGGTGAAAATTTCAGTTGGTATCGAACCGCCAGTTGGCACCGCCCGAGAGGACGCGAGGCACAACTGGCGCAAAATAGCAATTTCTCAATCCAAGAGCTAGAATTGGAATCCTTCCACTAAACCTCTAATTGAATGTTCTTTAAATATACATGCTGTGTGTTAAATATTGTTTAATATTTGTATGTAATTGTGGTAATCAAAATAAATATGTTATTGGACTTGGGAATCGATTTGATCTCACCCAGATCTAGCTACACCAACAAACGACGACACATCGATTACAATCTGCCCTGCCCTGTACTTGTCTGCTACAGTAATAAATTTAATGAATATTAATAGTTTGGTATACAACAATAATAGTTGTGCAAAACCTGTTGTGTCTTTGCTAATTTCATTACCAGACTGTTAATCTTGTCACTTTTTTTATTTACTTAATTAGCATCAAGGAGCTTTGCTTTTGATTTTTTAACCTCATAAAATTAGTAATACAAAAAAAAAAAAAAAAAAAAAAAAAAAAAAAAAAAAAAAAAAAAAACACCCTCTAATAAAGTCACCACCTTAAATGTTTATATTAAGCTCAACGATTATCCTTCAAAATCTGTCAACGAAACTATATTTCATCTTTTTCTGAATAATTCATGAAAAAAATTGTGCAATAAATTATTTTTTTATCGTTTGAATATTTGACGCTTGCTAATTTGATGTACGTGTACGATTAGTTAGGATATGTTGAACAGTTAATATTTATTAATGCTATGTTGGACTGGAGGGAAATCAAATTATCACTTTTAGTTTTATAATTTGATATTTTCTCTTAAAAATCAAAAATTTAAAAGTTTTGAAAAAGGATTGAAAAAGTTTTCTCCTGTTTAAATTTGCTTCTAAATATAAATTCCGCTTTTAAATATCATGTCTTCCTTCTAGTTTCCTCGGTATCATTTATTATTATAAAAAATGATCATTCCTTTTTAGACAAGATCCGATAAATCGTGCTTTTTTTCAAATGGGTTTTATAAAATAAAAATATTACTGTAAACCATAATATCGTTTCAATATTTTTTAGTGGGGGTCAGTGTGATTAATTATATACAATTTTATTCTTTATTCTTTATTGCTTCCAAATTATGTTAGAATACATTTGCCAGTGAGAAAAATGCTTGTTAGTTTTTTCGGAAGTTTATTTTCATAAGGAAGTAATATATAAGTAAGTTAATAAGTAATCTAATCTAATAATAATAATAATAATAATAATAATATATATATGTAATATAACCTTTAACTGAAATAAATTACCAGTGGCTCATTAGATGAAGCTACGAATACGTGCAGAATGAGTGAGATGATATAAAAGGAATTTGTTTCGTGTCAGGTTCCAGTCGTTTTCCCCCTCCAAATTTTGTAATGTCTGAATGCCGAATATTGGTTCATTCATAGACCGAATGAATTTCGTGTTCAATATTTACGAGTGGACTCATGATTGCAGCTTCTGTTCTGATGGGCATAGGTGTTGTCAATATGAGCAATGTCTGAGTAGTTTTCCCCCCTCCAAATTCGTAATTTGTGTATGAATTTTAGTAAATATTTTTATGGTAAAATTCTATATTATTATTGTATATGTTAGACTATATTCTATGTGTGTCCCTTGGAAGGGGGCTGTGTGTGGTCTCCGCACTCTGACCGGATGGGTCAGAGCTGGGGATGAAGGGGATATATGTGGAAAGTATTTTAATTGGCAGGGGCCATAAAACACTTTGAGGCCAGATGGTCACGAAATCAGTTGATCACGACGGCGACTTGGATTTATGGACGGAGGAGCGTCTGCCCAACGGATATAGACTCTAATACGGTGTCGGCAATCGCCTCCCCTGGAAAGTATTTTAATTGGCAGGGGCCATAAAACACTTCGAGGCCAGATGGTCAAGAAATCAGTTGATCAAGACGGGGATTTGGATTTATGGACGGGGGAGTGTCTGCCCAACAGATATAGACTCTAATACGGTGTCGGCAATCGCCCCCCCCACCGAGAATGAACTATAAAATGGAGGTGATGGACATCGCAAGAGGACAGAGAGAGAAAGAAAAGAGACGAGGAACGGAGACTCCGGAGCTTGAAGGAAGGTGCCTGAGCGAGGCTGAGAAGGTTGTACACCACCAGCGCAAAATATAGAGATATAAACTGGGAGTTTGACGGCGATTCGGAATGACTGGCTGCTCTGGCATACTTCTATGATTTCACTGGTGAACCCCTGGCAGCAGCGTGACTTGAAAGAAGAAAGTATACAATCCAAGCTACATTATCAAGTCAAGTTTCCCTTGGTCTCCTGCTGACACAAGAGCCCCATGAGCGGTTGGACGGAGCACCCTTGCTGCCAAGACTTTGATTTATGGTGCGTATAGAGCATTATTATCACTAATAACATTAAAATTAACAAAGAAAAAAAGGAGCCCTTCTTCCCCAGCTGTAGTGGCAAATTATGAAACTGTAAGGTCAATCACCTTGTTATTATATTATTGAACTTTAATTTAGAATTGCAAGCAACTGTATAAGTTATATTTTATTTAAGGCATTGTCTGAATTATACTTTTATTGATAACATTAATTAAATGACTTTAATTTCAAGCTTACTATTGTAAATATCAATAAATACATTTTTGTTTATATTTTAAATTATGAAATTTTCGTCTGTGTTATTTCATGTATGTTTCCTTTTCCAACTTACATAAGTCTCTGAAGGCATGCGAATTAGTTGATTTAAAATGTGGTATGGGTTATTGCGGAATTTCATAATGGTTATCGTGTGTTAAGTAAACGGTGTAGGTAGTTGTTTATAGGATAGGGTATTATTAATATGTATGTTTAAAAGTAAATGACAACACCACATAAAAATTGGTGCCGTGACCTACCTTCAGAAATTTATTGACTTATATTGGAGAAGGATTCATGTTCGTGAAATAAATGTATTATATTCTATATATATTTTACCTTATATATATTTTTTTATTTTATGTGTTAATGTGCGTTATTCTATATCATTTTTATACATAATTTTATTGTTTCAAAAACTGCAAACATGTTGTCAGTACAAGGAGCACAGAATTCGGATCCAGGAGCGAGTTTGCTCCAAAATGCTTCTCTTATGTCGATGGTACCTTCTTTATCGGGAAAAAATGTTTGTGATTTTTTTTCTTCTCTATCTCAGATTGGGCAACTGAGTGGGTGGTCTCATAGTCAAATGCTAATTATCGCAAAATTGAAAATGGAGGGAAATGCCAGAAAAGTTTATGAAGCCTCTTTACAGAATGATAAAGAGTTGACCTACGAAAAATTTAAGGAGGCAATGACGTCGCATTTCAAAGAAACTCCGCCTTTTGCAACAGAGTTTGCCAAGTTTTCCTCAGCCGTGCAGTTCGAGTTTGAGAACGTCAAAGACTTTTCAATAAGAGTGCAAGGTCTTAGTCAAAAATGCCTTGAATCCGATTCGGAAAACGAAAAGGTTTCAGAGAGTTTCAAAGAGAAACTTCTTCTTTCTAAATTTATTTCTGGTCTAAAAGCACATATAAGAGCTCAGGTGCTAATTGCAGACCCTTCTTCTTTTGCGGAAGCGGTGGACTTTGCATTACGAGTTGAAAGGTCTTTTGAAGTTGCCTCTCCAAATGTTAATGTTATTTCTCAAAATGATTCGAATGCGGTGGAGGGCGTTAAGGAGGGCTTTACCAAAACCTTAGATTTGGTTTTGAAACAGCTCGAACACCTTAATACTAGAATAGATGAACTAGATCAACATAAGGATAGACCCGAAAATAGCTATACAAATCAGCCACTTTCTCAACGAAGAGATAGAAAGCCCCTCAAATGTTTCTATTGTGGGCGTCTGGGTCATATAGCCTCTGAATGTCAGAGAAAAAGGAGAGACTATCAGCAGGGTGGTCAGCAAAATAAATTTAAATCATACAATCAAAGGACTTTTGATGGACAAATCCAAAAAAACTAGCTTCAGGGGGAATTTATTCCGGGTCTCTAAATTCCAGAAAAACCCACTCTGACCTAAAAGAGGAAAAGCCCAAATTATCGTCATGTACAATGCCTATCATTGAGGTTCAAATAGAAGATATTACCTGTAGGGCTTTAATTGATACAGGCTCAACAATGAATCTAATGAGTATAAATATTCTGAATAAGTTAAAAAAAATGCATATTTGTTGATGCACCAACTGTAGAAGTAAGAACAATTACTAATGCTACTATGCATTCTGGTTGTGTCATTAATAGTAAAATTTTAATTGATAAGTTTGAGTACGAGGATGATTTCGTTGTCCCGCATTCCAATCTTTCGCCGGTTTTTGATATTATACTAGGTTTAAATTTTCTTAACAAAAATGAATTTATAATCGATTGCAAAAATAATTCCTTGCGCAATGAGACAACAAGTATAAATTGGAATTTCAAAAGATCATACTATAATGTTTTTGGCCATATCGACGGAAAAATTAATGATAAATGTAGGGAGAAATTAAATACATCTGTGCAAAATGAAATTAATAGGTCTCAAATGAAATTAATAGGAAAATCAGTAAGTAAAGTCAGGATTCCCCTAATTCTCAAAGATATGTAGACATAAGCATCCAACCAACTAATGTAACTCTTCAAGTGGGTCAACCTCTTCTAATTGAAAAGTATGTAAATTCGCATTCTTCTTCCTTCTTAGTAGCTAGAGCAGTATCAAACATGAATACCAACAACAGATGTCTGGCCTTAATTTTAAATCTAAACGATTCTACTCTGGTATTAAATAAAGGAATGGCTTTGGTTTCTATTGTACCAATTGAACAAGTTGCAGTCATGCAAAATATAAATTCTATAAGTGTCAATAACTCACAAAATGAAATTAATTGGGAAAATTCAATAAATCTTTCTCACCTTAATCATTCTGAGCGATCAGACGTGATATCCTTATTGAACAAATATAATTCTGTTTTCGCGCAAGAATTGTCTGACTTGGGAGAATGTTCTATAATTCAGCATGAAATCCATCTAACAGATAATATTCCTACGAGACAAAAGCCTTATCGAGTTCCATATAATTTAAAGGCTGAAATGAAGAAGCAAATCAACATTTTGCTCGATGCAGGGATTATCCAGCCTTCGACTTCAAGTTACGCTGCCCCTGTTTTACTAGTTAAAAAGTCAGACGGGTCTTTTCGCCTTGTGGCCGACCTTAGAAAGTTAAACTCTAAGACTATTCCGGATAATTTTCCATTACCAAATTTGAATGAAATGATAGATATGTTGTCCGGATCCAAATTTTTCTCAACGTTGGATTTAACTTCGGGTTTTCACCAGATGCAAATGAACCCTAGTCATGCTCACCTTACTGGCATAACCACCGAGTTCGGTTTATTTCAATACAAAAGACTACCGTTTGGTCTTAAAAATGCTGGTGCCAGTTTTCAAAGACTTATGAGCATTGTCCTTGCAGGGTTAAGTGATTTGAAAATTGCATGTTATATCGATGATATTATCATTGCTTCGAAAACCTTTGAAGAGCACATGAACCGGCTTGAAATCGTTTTCAAGAGATTGCAATCAGCAAATCTAAAAGTAAAGCCAAGCAAATGTTCTTTCTTGCAGCACGAAATTACTTATTTAGGGCACACAGTCAGAGAAGGACAAGTTCTTCCAGATGGTAAAAACCTGGATTCAATTCGTAAATCTTTGCCGCCAAAGAATAGAAAGCAAGTTAGATCTTTTTTAGGGTTGACGGGGTTTTATAGAAAATTCATCCCTAATTATTCAAAAATCGCTTTGCCTCTTACCCATCTTACTAGGGAAAATACACAGTTTTGTTGGGGAGAAAATGAACAAGAGTCTTTTGAATCTTTAAAGAATCATTTAGTTTCAGTTCCCTGTTTAAGCTTGCCTGATTTTGACAAACCATTTGCCATTTGTACTGACGCGAGCAAATATTCTTTAGGCGCCGTTCTGGTTCAAGAGGATGAATCAGGGTTTCAACACCCAATTTCCTTTGCTTCTAGAAAACTTGGACCCACCGAAATAAAATATTCTGTGGTGGAAAAAGAGGCTCTGGGAGTGGTTTTGGTATAAATCACTTTAAAAATTACTTATATGGTTCGCATTTCATCGTTTATTGCGATCAACAATGTCTTTCTAAGTTAATGAAATTAAAGGATCCAACGTCGCGTATTGCCAGATGGTTACTTACCTTACAGCAATATACATACACAGTCGTCCATAAACCAGGTCGTTTAAATTTAATGGCTGATTATCTGTCTAGAGCTAAGTACTCCAATAATAATGAAAACGAAAATAGATTGAATGCAGTAAACGCTTTAGATTCCAACTTTTCCACTTTCCAAATTAATTCAATGCAGATCAATGATATTATTAAACTGCAAAATCAGGATGGGTTTTGCCAGCAAATTAAAGAAAAGCTAAGAAATAACTGGCATTTTTCTAGACGATCTCCAGCATTTTTGTAAAAAACGATCTTCTTCTATGTTACAGAAATAAAAGGAACAGACATGATTCCAGAGCAAAATTGGTTGTTCCGAAATCTATGGTATCTACTGTACTACAGTTTTGTCACGATAATAATTCCGTTGCTCATCCCGGTCTTGCAAGAACACTGAAAAGAATCGAACAAAATTACTTTTGGCAGGGATTATACCTTAATGTGAAAAACTACATAGCTTCATGTCACTCCTGCATTCAACGTAGAGGATTTTCAAAAACAGTTAAAGCGCCGATTCAAAAATTCCTATCGCCGAATATCCTTTTCAAAAATGCGCCTTTGACGCTGTTGGTCCCTTTGTAACCTCTTCCTGCGGAAATAAGTACTTAATTGTAATATCCGACTATTTTACTCGATACGCCGAGGCTTACCCAGTTGAAAATATTCAAAGCTCTTCAGTAGCACGCGTTCTTATTGATTTCATTTCACGTCATGGGATAATGCAGACTCTTTACTCTGATCGAGGTTCTAATTTTATTTCTGCAGCAATGAATGAAGTATACGAAAAATTGGGTATATCCAAACAACAAACGTTGGCTTATAACCCTCAGGGAAATGGTCTGGTGGAACGTCTAAACAAGACATTAATTGATACACTCAGCCATCTCGTTTCGGAAAAACAAGAAGATTGGTGCCAACATGTTCCTTTAGCTTTAATGGCCTTTAGAAATGCACATCACCGTTCAATCCAGGAAACGCCGGCTTTTCTCGTTTATGGTCGAGATCTGCAAATGCCTTATGATCTTATATTTCGTGATCAGGTTAGGACGTACTCTGATACGCCTTCTTTCGCAACTCAACTGGTTAATAGGCTTCAGTCTTCTTTCGCCTTAGTAAAACAACATCTAGAAAAATCAGCTGAGGAAGTTAGTAAACACCAAATTGAGTTACCTAAGTCCAAACAAATTTCGGTCGGAGATCTAGTATACTTACACACACCAAAAATAAGAATTCACACCTCAAAAAAGTTGGCTAAATTAAATGATGGTCCTTTTAGAGTCATAAAACAGTTTTCCCCCGTGATGTTCGAAATACAACACGTAAACAAACCCATAAATAAGCAAAGAGTGCATCTTAACAGATTGGTTAAAGTCGCAGTGAGGGAGATTTTCCCCGACGTAAGTTTAGACGAACATACAGTAAATCTTTCAAACAGTCAAAAGATTGATGTCACTCACGAGAACGTTGATAATGAGGTACTAAATCAGTTCCCTCCCTTTTGTAGACCGTATCAGAATTGGGGTTATCCTGAAGAGGTTCTGGTAAGAAAAGACCACAGTACTGGGGTAGGCGAGTCACCCCCTCAGGCAGTAGATGACCATTCTCCCCTAACTCTTCGACCGCACAAGTAGCCGTATCTCATAGATATAATTTGAGACCGCGGAATGCAATGGGTTTTGTGAAATAATTTCTTTTCTCAACGATGCAATTCAATGAAAAATTTGGGTCTATCTTCTCTTTTTACAACTTGGTGTTATTATATTTTTTCGACACTTTTATTTATATATATATATTTTTTTAAAATTTTTTTTTATTTTTAAATTATCCCGTTCTGCCTTAAATTGAGAGTGTACTTCTTGAAACGATTTGAATAGTACAAAATAGGTGACAGCCAAATAGGGGAGCGTCGAGAAGAATTTTGGCTTGGGATTTTGCAATGTAAAAAGGTTTTATACTAGAGAATAGGGAGGTTGGTTTTTATGTGTGACTGTAGATTATTCATGTGTTAGGGTTTATTATTAATATTAGTAGTATTGTTATTATTTGATTTCGTATCGAAAATCTCCGTATGACTATGGAATATTCTATCAAGGTGGTTTTTACTAAATTTTAGAGTAACTGGGAAAGTCTGTTAGATTTTTGTATTTTTAGTTGTGAGAGTCAACAAACTGTTTTTCGGTATGATAATATTTTGTTGCCTTTTTGAAACTGGGATCTTTTTTTTTTTTCCGTCACATATATTAAAATTGGTTCTTGGGTACAATTGTTTATTATTTTTTAGGTAAAACTGAAGGTCGGTACATAATTTTTTCTTTCTGCTTGTATAAAACACATTTTTGCAGTTTTATTGTACCTGTGTGTATAGGATGTCTATATAAATATAATCTAAAGAAAATACATTGTGTTTATATTTATGGTTGCCTGCCTGGAAAATTTGTAAACAAAAAAAAAAAAAAAATTCGTAGAATTTTTTTTTTTTTATCCCGGGCGGTTGGATATTTGTCGTGTCAATATGAGCAATGTCTTTTAGTAAATATTTTTATGGTAAAATTCTATATTATTATTGTATATGTTAGACTATATTCTATGTGTGTCCCTTGGAAGGGGGCTGTGTGTGGTCTCCGCACCTGACCGGATGGGTCAGAGCTGGGGATGAAGGGGATATATGTGGAAAGTATTTTAATTGGCAGGGGCCATAAAACACTTTGAGGCCAGATGGTCAAGAAATCAGTTGATCAAGACGGGGACTTGGATTTATGGACGGAGGAGCGTCTGCCCAACGGATATAGACTCTAATACGGTGTCGGCAATCGCCTCCCCTGGAAAGTATTTTAATTGGCAGGGGCCATAAAACACTTCGAGGCCAGATGGTCAAGAAATCAGTTGATCAAGACGGGGATTTGGATTTATGGACGGGGGGGAGTGTCTGCCCAACAGATATAGACTCTAATACGGTGTCGGCAATCGCCCCCCCCACCGAGAATGAACTATAAAATGGAGGTGATGGACATCGCAAGAGGACAGAGAGAAAGAAAAGAGACGAGGAACGGAGACTCCGGAGCTTGAAGGAAGGTGCCTGAGCGAGGCTGAGAAGGTTGTACACCACCAGCGCAAAATATAGAGATATAAACTGGGAGTTTGACGGCGATTCGGAATGACTGGCTGCTCTGGCATACTTCTATGATTTCACTGGTGAACCCCTGGCAGCAGCGTGACTTGAAAGAAGAAAGTATACAATCCAAGCTACATTATATAGTCAAGTTTCCCTTGGTCTCCTGCTGACACAAGAGCCCCATGAGCGGTTGGACGGAGCACCCTTGCTGCCAAGACTTTGATTTATGGTGCGTATAGAGCATTATTATCACTAAAAACATTAAAATTAACAAAGAAAAAAAAAGGAGCCCTTCTTCCCCAGCTGTAGTGGCAAATTATGAAACTGTAAGGTCAATCACCTTGTTATTATATTATTGAACTTTAATTTAGAATTGCAAGCAACTGTATAAGTTATATTTTATTTAAGGCATTGTCTGAATTATACTTTTATTGATAACATTAATTAAATGACTTTAATTTCAAGCTTACTATTGTAAATATCAATAAATACATTTTTGTTTATATTTTAAATTATGAAATTTTCGTCTGTGTTATTTCATGTATGTTTCCTTTTCCAACTTACATAAGTCTCTGAAGGCATGCGAATTAGTTGATTTAAAATGTGGTATGGGTTATTGCGGAATTTCATAATGGTTATCGTGTGTTAAGTAAACGGTGTAGGTAGTTGTTTATAGGATAGGGTATTATTAATATGTATGTTTAAAAGTAAATGACAACACCACATAGGTAGAAGCCTGACTTTTGCTCCGTGACGCTCTTACAGTCATAGAAGACCGGGACCTACGGCTTAAAGTGGATTCCGAACCACTACAAACATCCATGGCACCGCCGGGATTCGAACCCGAAACCTGTGGTACCGAGCGCCAGAGCGCTAGACACTCGGCCATTCAGGTCCCAAATTTGCCAACGGCACGCAGTGTTCCCAGGTGGTCACCCACCCAAGTACTGACCGCGCCCAATGATGCTTAACTTCGGTGATCTAACGAGAACCGGTATATTCAGCATTGGCCACCTTCTTCATCAAATATGAATCCATCCGATTTTTATCTTTGGGATCTTATGAAAAATTTGGTTTACAAGAAGAATCCAACAGATCTTATTAGCCTAACCGACGCATTTGCGAGCATTAACAAAGAAACTCTTGAATCTGTAACTGACTACTTTGTGATTTAGTTGTGCTTTGCTCTGAAAGTTATCACTTTGAAAACCTTGTTAATTAAATCCCTTTTTCACATTCAAAAATAAAATGTTCAAAAATTCATTTCAATAAAAAAATGTTTGTAGTGCTATCTGCAGCGACTCAAGAGTTAGTTTAGTTAAAAGTTGTAGATTATTCAAAAGTCACCCTGTTTTTATATATAATATATGCTGATGAAATTTTGTTTTGTTTTGCGAATCATAACATATTTTTTTCATGTTAAAGCATTATTCAATGATTTTATAAAATTCTTTGGTGTCATAATAAGACATCTTTTAAGAAATATAAAACAATATTCACAACGCATTCGAATGTCTAACTTCTATCACCCTGTTATTAAATGGGAGTTTATAGATTCCTCAGAAATTCTTTCCTTAACATTAATAAAAAGTTAATTAATTGATAATTTAAAGCAGTAATTATGGAGCTTTACAGACAATTTATTCAAGTATTTAGAAAAGTTGATTCATTTATTTGGCTATTAAATCTTTTTTTGCAAATTTGGACTAAGTTATGACCCAGCTTTCATGATGCGCCATATGGCTCCATCTGGCGGTCCGTAAAAGTACTATAAATTAAACTACAAAATATCAGAGCTTAAGAACAGTAAAACTGTTATATAGTTATACTGACACTCAAAACACCAAAGCTAATAGTTAAAGCAACATAGCTAAAAGCAACGAAAAATTATAAGAAAAATCATATTTCGTATGAAAGTATAACAGCAGCAGTCAAAAATAATTATTCTAATTTATGTGAAGACACAAATGCTTTGAATAAAAACCAATAAAGAACAGGAAATATAGCTAACTTTAATTTATTAATCTCAATCATTCAAGTTTTATATAATTCAATTTTTTTTCTTCTGTTGATAAACTCTACGTTATCAATTATCAAACCAAAGGATATTACTGGCATCAATAACTACTAAACTCAAATTAATCACCATTTTATTAATTTGAAATTTTTTAATATGTAAATTAAATAAATATTTAATTTTAATTATACAATATTTTTAAATAAAAATAAAGTTTTGATTAGTAACATTTTGGAATATATTCCTAATTATATATTACTAGTTAAATGTTATTGAATTTATTGCGTAAAATTTAGATATTGTTTTCCTTAATATCTTAATATGTTATGTACTCTAAAATAAAGGCTGATACAAAATTTAACTGTTTTATAAATTATAACAAAATAATTATGCACGAGATATATATTTAATATATAAATTTTTTACTAACTAAATTAAGAAACAAAAATTTGATATATATTTTCAATAAATAGACTTATTTATTGGATATGCAATTATTTATTGGAATTATTGAAAATTATTGATACTTTAGATCTTTTTATTCCTTCACTTTCTTGAATGTGCTTATCCGAGTTAAATAAAAATATAACTATTAGTATGCATACTGACATCATTTTGATTATTAAAAGATTAAAATTGAAGCAGATTTTATACAAATATTTAATCATCAATTTTACTTTAATCGAGAAATATTAATAATTAAATATTTTAGAAGATATTTTTATGTTTTTATTGACATATTTTCATGTCTAGAACATGTTTTCATGTTTTACTGTAATTCCTTGGATTATAGATTAAAGAAATTTATCACATTTTATATATTATATTATATCACATTTTATTTATTATAAAAAATTATCGAAAATTATCAGGTTTCTGATTTTTAAGGCATTTTATTTGTATTACAAAGAGAAAATATATCTTAAAGTTATTTAAGATATATTTTATTGTTAGATTTCTAGATTAGATTTATTGTTACATTTCCATAGAACGGTGTTTAATTTAGTATTGAGTCAGAATTGTTTTTACTTCGCTTACTTTTCATTGAAGAATAAAAGATAAAAGAGCAATGGTTTTCTGAATCTTTGAAGATTAAATCTTAAGGGAAATATTTTCAATAAAATATAAATACAGTACACATGCAAATGAAATGGTTTAAAATTAATTTTAAAAGTAAACAATTGTTCACATTTTATGTATTTGAAAGTATTATGGTGCTCGAACTAATTGTAATTATGCTACATCCAACCTATTTTACGAAATCATTATACTTTAAATACTAATATTATTTCAATCTTGAAAAAGTACTTACTTAACTTTCCGGTAGTATATGTTGAAAGCCAAAAATATTAGAGCAAGTATGATTCCAAAAATACACCAAAGTGACACACAGATGAAAGCTATTGGGTCCACTGTGGCGATTCGCTCAACAATGTAACGACTAGAAATGGGTGGACTTCCACCTATAATAAAAGTTTTCACACACATTCTTTATTTATAAGATTTAAATTAAATAGTACATATATTTTGTAGTTACTTGATAAAATTATTAATGCAGTTTGTTTTAACCTTCTTGTACTTGTTTCGTGGTTTGTGTTTGTCATATATTCTTAGTTGTCTGAAAGAATTTTCCGAAGGGCAACTCACATGATATTTAATGCAATCCATTTTTAATATTTTTTCCTTTCGTAGCATTCAATTTTAATATAATTTGTTTTACTACCCTTCTATTTTTATAATTTAAACCAGGGGAGGCCAATCCAAATGATCTTGGAAATGCATCCTAACTCCGCTGCCGCATATAAAATTATATATCCCCATATTAGATTTAGACATACTAAAGGCATTTTTTTGGAAGGAAAA
Source organism: Caerostris darwini (assembly GCA_021605075.1). Taxonomy (NCBI): domain Eukaryota; kingdom Metazoa; phylum Arthropoda; class Arachnida; order Araneae; family Araneidae; genus Caerostris; species Caerostris darwini. The sequence goes on from BPLQ01003247.1 coordinate 184,181, forward strand.
ACTGAAACATAATGAGTTATTATTTTTGTGTTTATTATTATTCTTACATGTAAACATAGATAATATAATAATAATGAACTTAAACGCACATTGTAAAGAAATATATAACACAAAAAATGAAATTTAAAAAATATATAAATATAAGCGAAATAAAAAATGAAATCATTAAAAATTATTTATTTTACTAGTGCTATATTTGTTTCTCCATTCTTTCACTTAGCTTTTGCAAATCGATCTCTATTCGGGTATTTGCACATCGTGATGGGTGTTGCAGGTTAGCGTCCGTTATGTTTGAGCGTGTCTTGTGTTGGGTTAATTTCATTTAAAAAAAAAAACGATTCGCACGTGTAAGTTGAACCAAAAACACTAACCACTTATTAGATGTTCGCGGAATATAATTTAATTATTCTGTGACAACATGATCTCGCTAAGAACTCTCTGCAGAACTCATGCAGTACTCTCTGCAGAACGCATTCTCTGAAGAACTCATAACTGTAAACTCATAAATAAAACCTGCAATATCTGTCATATATTCGCAAGAATATTATTTTAAAATCAAAGTTAATTTTTTCTCATAATTTAGACAGTTCATTTTTGAATATATGGATGCACACATAATGTATTTTTTTAATACAATGGTTTTCACTACTTTGCCCATTATAAAATAAATATATTCTGTAAGAGTGTGATAAATCTCACGGGCCGTGTATTAACTTTTCACATTTACAGTCAGTCGGCTGGTAGAAACTTTCCACCTATTCTCCTATTTGACATGAAACAATGAAATAATTACCTCTAAAGGTCAAATTTGAAGGTGCTATCGTTCCTTCATCACCTGTCGGTGGGGGATTGTCTTATACATAAATAGAACACAAGGTGCGCCCATGTATTAAAAAAAAATCTCTTTTCTGGAAAATTTTAATTAGTTCCAAATTTTGCGGATTACAACAACGCTTAATTATTATTCTCATGTTAATATATTTTATATGTAACACATCAACACACATGCTGGTTTTGTGTTGTGTATTATAAATTCAACAGGATTGATATATGAAGTTTAATATATCAATGTCTTCATCAAATGCATACAAAAATTCTATGCTGAAAACTATTTATAAATTTAATTTAATGTTTTTTATAGCACGTTTTATAACCATAATGAATCTTTTTTATGGAAATGACATCTTAGTTTAGGTTTTCTATGAATGGATCTCAATAAGAACATATCTCACGTGAATAGTTCGCAGCAAAAAACATTGGAGTTTTAATCCACAGACATGATAATGTAGTGTCAATATCAAACTACCGATTTTCAATAGACTACTGACGATAGTCTGATGTCAATTATGGCATAAAATATAGCATGCTAAAAGTTATATGGGAAGTAAACTGTTTTATTACATAAAAACTGTTACTTTTCAGTAATTAAAATATTTTAGCTATCTATAATCCGTTATGACAAAAATTACAAAATAATGTTGACATGTATGAAAAAAAAAAAAAAAGGAAATTTACTTCTTTTCCGCCACGCTTAATAGGAGGCTATATAAGATGAAAACATAAACCATAATTATGTTTTTAAGTCATTTCTCTCGCGTATACACTGAAAATTCAGAATATGACAAAATATATTTATAAATTTAAGTTAATGTAGATGAATAGTTTAAAGGAGTTTTAATCCATAGACAAGGCAAGTTTCCCAGGTTTAAATATAAAATAATTCTAAGACAAATTTTAACAAAAAATTGTATAACAGAACAAAATAAATAATTAAAAATTAGGAATTTATTCTATAATGAGGAAGTTTCAACAAAAGGAAAAAGAATATCGTGATATACAGCAAAATTGGGGCTGAAATCAAAATAAATAAATCATACACTGTCCAAACACAGATCAATATAGTATTTCCTTTATTATACGGCTATTTTAATTCTAACTCCTAATTGCTTTGCTAAGTTAACTTTTAAAAAAATTATGCAAAGGGTGTTAAAATGTTAATAATTCTAATTTAAGAGTAGAAAACAAAGCGAATTTGGCCTTCCTTTAAAAGCCAATATCGTATTTCTTTTGGAAGTTTTTTCTGAACAGTGCCAAGTTTTATAAAAATAATATGAACAAAGAAAATTAATGGACAGACAGTTGTAGAAGGCAAACAAATCAAAATCGATATGAGGTGAGAGAAAATTATTTGACGTACCGAAACAGATTTTGCTGAATCAGCAAAGAGTGATTTGTTCAGAAAGTAAATCATTTTCTAGAAAAAATAGCTTTGAAATGGTTAGATGAAAAGTGTGAAAAAATAGTTATCATGGTGGAATACATACACTGGATCAGCAAATAAATAAAAGAAGATGATTTGCTTTTAGAAAATTAGTTAATAAAGATTTAGATCCAAGAGATTAAACAATAAATCAGTATTTGAACTTGAAAGGCTCTTCTGAATTATGTGAGGGTAATATCCTGTTTGTCTGTAATATTTGAAAATCTAACCGTTTGCATTAATTAACAAGCAACTTGGGTTTGTATATTTATTAAAAATCAATGAATATTTGTTCTTTTGCTTACATTATTTACAATTTCTACTATAAAGTTTGCTTACTAATATATCTCATATAAAATCACAAAGGATTTTTAAAAAATCTTGATATCACTCAAAAACTGGATGTTAAGCAATTTTCTTAAAAACACTTTTTATTCCTAACAGATTTTGCTGAATAAGTATGTATAATTTGTTCAGAATTAAATCATTTTCTGGATCAAAAAAGTTTTGAAATCGCTAAATAAAAAGGATTATAATGAGCTAATGGATACCTTGGAGTAGCAAACTTCTATATTACATTTACTTCATTAAGTTTTCTTACTAATAAATGTCATATAAAATCACAAATGATTTTTTTAAAAACTTGATATCACTCAAAAACTGGATGTTAAAACAATTTTCTTAAAAACACTTTTTATTCCTAACAGATTTTGCTGAATAAGTATGTGCAATTTGTTCAGAATTAAATCATTTTCTGGATCAAAAAAGTTTTGAAATCGCTAAATAAAAAGGATTATAATGAGCTAATGGATACCTTGGATTAACAAACTTCTATATTACATTTACTTCATTAAGTTTTCTTACTAATAAATGTCATATAAAATCACAAATGATTTTTTTAAAAACTTGATATCACTCAAAAACTGGATGTTAAAACAATTTTCTTAAAAACACTTTTTTCTCCACACAGCTTTTGCTTAATAAGCATGTGCAATTTGTTCGGAAGTAAATCATTTTCTAGATCAAAAAAGTTTTGAAACCGTTAAATTAAAATGAAGATTATTATGAGCGAATGGATATCTTGGATCAGCAAATTTCTATATTGCATTTACTTCTATAAAGTTTGCTTACTAATATATCTCATATAAAATCAAAAATGATTTTTTAAAAATCTTGATATCACTCAAAAACTGTATGTTAAAATAATTTTCTTAAAAACACTTTTTATTCCTAACAGATTTTGCTGAATAAGTATGTGCAATTTGTTCAGAATTAAATCAATTTCTGGGTCAAAAAATTTTTGAAACCGTTAAATAAAAAGTATGAAAAAATGATTATTATGAAGGAATAAAATCAATACCTTGGATCAGCCAATAAATAGAAGAAAATGACATGTTTTTGGAAAAATAGTTGATAAAGATCTAGTTTAAAGAGTTAAAAATTGAATCAGGATTTGAATTGCTCAACACAATTATTGCTAAACATAAAATTTACGAGGAACTAACAGAAAATTTATGATAGAAAAGTGTCGTAGATAATTTACGATGGAATGGAAAATTTATGATTTTAAGTTAAAAAAGAAAACATTTCAAGGGGTGAATATTTTATATTATACAAGCAAACAGAAAAATGAAATGCTTCGTAATATATGGACTCCTGAGGTGGACTTTTATGCCGACTCCTGACTCTTTTTGGTAATTTTATGTACGATCCTCTTTACTAATGGATTTAAAAGAATTTGTTAAATAAATTTCAAGACTTTTATTGAATTCATATAGAAATATGTTTTTCATAACAAAGTATTTTTTTACAACTTTAAAGGTGTAAGTCACTTAAAAGGCATTTTTGTACTTTAAATTTGCTTACAAAAATGCATACATTCTATAAATGACGATGCCAAATTAAGAGGTAGACACAATCAAAAGAAAATTGTGCATTTTAATACCAAAGGTGCTATATTTGTAATATATTAAATCGTATTTTATCTATAAAATATCTTTTTTCATGTTTAATCAGAGATATTTTTTATAAGCCTCAGTGCTCAGAAAAGTCTGTTAACTCTGTCTGAAAAAGTCTGTTAAATGTCTGTTCCTTTAAATATCATTCCAAATATAAAGAAGGAACAATATTATGGCCTAAGAATAAAAACACATAGTGGAATGTAAAAACACAACTTCTTTATTCGAAAAAAAAATGCACTTTCCTGGTGTTACATTTCTTTCTCCTTCCAGCCAGCTCCCGCCCACGCTGACAGGATGTTTATATTATTGGGCGCTGACTTCCACTTATATATATATTTTTTGACTGTGCACGTAGAGCTATTTATCCATAAGACAACAAACAAATTTCTTTGTCATTATCTAGGGTATCCAAAAAACTTCTTTACAATTTTAAAAATTTATTAAAAGGCAAATGGATAGATAATTGAAAAGTATTACAAAATGTGACATATTTAAGTTTTTTGGCTTAATTTAATTTAATCAAATGCATATCTATATGGACTCCATCAATACACGAGGCACATCAAGATGGTACACGATTTCTTGCCATGCTCGCTGTAGTCATCGCCTCATCAATGGTAGGAATGCCATCAAGGATCCTCTGATTTAGATTAGTCATGTCCCGTACACGACTTTTTCAACATAACGCCATAGAAAGAAATCGAGGGGAATGGTATCTGGTGTACGAGGTATCCAGGGTTATGTTAAAAATATAGTGTAGCGAACTTGAAAACCTAAAGAAGAGAATCAATGACGGCATTTACACCAATGAAGATGGTATGCTACAGCGAACATGTCAAAAACTCGAGTAAGGAAGCTTGTTGGAGACCATTTTGATATGCTTTGTGCAACTAATGGTGCTCATATAGGGATATATAAAATTAAATTAAATTAAAATTAAATAAGACAAAAAACTTAAATACATATATGTTGATTATAATTAAAGTCCCATTTTCAAAATGCTGTAAAAAAAGAACCACTCGTCATGGTGAGTTCAAATTTATTATTCAAGTATTATTCCAGTACGGCATCAAAAAAATTTCAAAGTGTATTAATAGATGGCGCTGTAAGCGGCATAAAGAAAATGAATTCGGCTGCCAGTGATATTTCGAATCGAAATGACAACTATTTAACAACAACGTAACGCATGAGTTGCACATTAAACCAATTGTAGTGTTCAATGGGCTTGATTGTTTCGGTTTTTTGACGGAAAAATTACTTCCGAGTCATTCAACAATTGTGACACTCTTAGTGGAAAGCCCATCCACCACGTCATGGTCATACAAAATTCGATGGGAAAAATCGGTGTATTCGTATCATATATTAATACACACGTCTATTAATACACGTTTTTTGATGTCGTACCGTTTTCCCCTTCTTCAAGTATCTTCAATTCAAATTTGAACTCACTGTGACAAGTGTTTCTTTTTTTTTTTTTTACAGCATTTTGAAGTGGGACTTTAATTAAAATCACACTGTACGTCTAGTTTTGTTATAAATGCACTTATGTGCCTTTTGATCTGCATTTTTGAAATTACAAAAAAGACTTTATGGATATTTTGTGTAATGCACATAAATATCTTGAAAAATCACTTCATCTGATAAGAATCTTGAAGAAAATTCGTAAAGGGAACTGAAGAGATCAATCGATAACATTTCTATTGAAAAGACGAAAAATAAAGTAGTTTCAGACTGAATGAAACAAAAGTCTTCTAATATTAGCAGATCGAATATGTTTAAAATCGTCGTATCCTCCTATGTATTTATAGAAAAACGATATTGAACAAAAATTATAAATTTTAAGTTATGATTTAAGTTTTGAAATATTTATGTTATACTATTTTATTCATCTCTATCATATGTTATCTATGATATTCAAATTCTTAAATTATCCTGCGATAGAAATAAATACCTGCGATATCTTCTAATAGGATGAGATGTGTAACTAATTTCTAATGGGATTTTTAATTATAAGTAACCTCAATTTTCAGAAAGAGAGCATTAATAGTTTATACACATTTTATTATTACATGTAACAATAAGTTGATTAAAATTCCAACATGATAATGATAAGATTTTAAAATCGTAATAAAAAATGTTATGATAATTTTTTGTAAAAAAGTAGATTTTTACCAAATAAATACAAGTAGAAACACCTAAATTTTGTTGTTCATTATGCGAGTTAATATTATCTTTTTGTGTAACGTTTGAATATCTAACAGTTTATATTTATTAACCAGCAATTTGGGTTGTATATTCATTAATAAATCATTGAATATTTGTTCGTTTTTAACTATCTCCTAACTTCCTCATGAATAGTAGATATACAGGGTGATTATAATTAAAGTCCCATTTTGAAAAAGCTGTACAAAAAGAACCACTCGTCACAATGAGTTCACATTTGAACTGAAGATACTTGAAGAAGGGGGAAACGGCATGGTATCAAAAAAAGTTCCAAAAAAGTTCCACCAATTTTCCTCATCCAATTTGGTATGACCTTGCCGTGGTGGATGGGCTTTCCACTAACAGTGTCACAACTGTTGAATGACTTGGATGTCCTTTTTTCCGCCAAAAAACCGAAACAATCAAGCACATAACTTCGATAATTAGTTGTTTCAGTTATGTTTGCATCGCACATTGGCATACATTATTTACAGTTATTTCAGAAAAGTTTGTTTATTAATATATCTGTTGTTGTTGTTTCTTATCCCACTTGGTAGACATCTAAACCAAGCCGACAAATCCGTATGGACTCAAGGTTGAAGGGAAAGGTGCAACTTCTGTTGTGATGGAGCACCCGTAGGTAAAAGTTTGACTTGGCTTCGTGAACGTTCTAAAGTCACATGAGACCGGGACCTAAGGCTTAAAGTGGATTCCGAACCACTGCAAACATCCATAACACCATCGGGACTCGAACCCGAAACCTGTGGCACCGAGCGCCAAACACTCGGCCATTCAGGCCTATTCAGCCAATTGTTTTTAAAAATTTTGATATCACCAAAAACTGGATAATAAAAGAAAATTGTTAAAAAAAAACTTTTATTCTTTTAAAACTTTTATGATGGATTATATTTTTGATAGCACATGCTAGTATCGTTAGGAAATTGTTACAATTTTTATAACGTTTTCTCATGAAATCATTGTCACACTACTACAGGTACTGTTTTTATTTAATTACTGTTTTACAATAGCAAAAATCTCATTTCATCATATCCATAAGAATTGACACTTTCGAGGGGAGTAGCTGTCAATATATAATGACTCATCCATCCTAGAAATAACATTCATGACAATTTTCCTCATAAATATGACATATTATTCATTCATAAGTTATTTAAAAAAAACCCACATTTTGTGCTATAACTTTGATTCAGAAATGGTGAGATAAGTGCGAAAGAAAATGTATTAAAGCACTTAAGGCTTTTTTTTTTTTTATGGTTCTCTTTTAACTTTATATGACAGGCTCACCAAACATTTCTGTGTCATAGTTAAGTGGATTCTTTCAGAAATTTCCGTTTTTTTCTTAGGTTTTACCCATTACAGATCTCGATAAGTATATTTAATTTTTTAAAAGAGGAGAACAAAAGATTTAATATTTTATAGCTCTTTGATTTTATTTACAGATTGTTCATTTCTTAAAACTATTAACGATGTAAAGTGGCAGATTATTATTTTGTTGCATTGAATTTTTTTTTATTTCAAGGGTTAATTGTATCAAGAGAAATGAAAAGCTTGCTAGAAAATAACATATTCAGAATGCCCTAAAACGGCTGATGATTAAAAAAACAACTACAACAGAGAGAAATGGTCAAGATTCAAAAAAATAATTATCGGAGTAAAACTTTATACGCTAAGGTAAAAGTTTGTAATCGATTTAAATAAAAATTGTAAAGAAAATAAGTTTACTAAATATTACATTTCTAAAATATGATAAATATTATTTAATATAATTAAATTTATGCCTTGTCATATGATTTTAGTGCAATAATTATTAAGCTTAACCGTTTTTCTGTTTTACTTTTTTGAAAACTGTCAATCTTTTTCAGGGAACAATATATCTTATTACTTGAAGTAAGATGTACTTTAATTAGATTGAATTGTAAGTATCCAGTTTGTAAGAGATTATATTGTTATAAATAATATTTTGTTTTTAAAATCATGAAATTAAGAATTAGTTTAATTTTAAAAATCTTCAGAAAATACATTATCATTAGATTATATTATACATTATCATTTAAGAATTTAAAATTATAATTTTTTGTAAGCAGTTTTGCATCATTATTCGAAACGAACCGTCATATTTTATTACACGACTGTAACAAAAATGAACCTGTCACAAATTGTACACACTGGATAAAACTGAATATACATAAAAAAATATAAAAAGAAAGCACAGATTTCTAATGATTGCAGTTGCAGTAATTCCATATCTTTTATCAAGTAATCTGTCAAAAGGCAGAAGATGAAGTATACCCTTGGGAGGTACTAAGTACAAGCGCCTACTTCAGTTAAGTATGCTGGATGTACTTCAATAAGAAAATAAAAAAGGACGCCAAAATTAGAAGTCACTAACTGCTTACTTTAGATAAAGACTTTGGCATAAAGCTATTCACGAGAAAAACAATTATTTGCTTGTCAAATTAAAGTTACTAATTTTGTCCTATAAAATCTTATCTACTGAGATAATGCTAGACCAGGGATGACCACCCTGCGGTCCGCTTTGAACATTTTTACGGCCTTGAGATTTATCAGATTTTTACAAAATATATTGATTTTATAATGGCCAAAGTAGTGAAAACCAATGTATTAAAAAATACATTTATGCATCTATATATTCAAAAATTAACTGTCGAAATTATGAGAAAAAGTTAGTTTTATTTATGAGTTTACAGTTATGAGTTCGAGTTTACAGTTAGATTTTTATAACACTTATGTCACAAAATAGAAATTTTCCAATTTGAGAAATCTGGCACAAAAAGTTGTCAGCACTTTTGGTTCAACTTACACGTGCGAATCTTTTTTTTCGGATATGAAATTGACCAAACACAAAACATGCTGAAACATAACGGACGCTAACCTACAACACCAATTACGATGTGCACATACCCCAACTATTATTGATTTGAAAAGGCTAAGTGAAAGAGTGGAGAAACAAATATCGCACTAGTAAAATAAATATTTTTTAATGATTTTATTTATTTTATTTTATTTATATTTTTGTATTTTAATATTTTTTATATTTCATATTTAGTGTTATACATTTCTTTACAATGTGCATTTAATATCATTTTTATTATATTATCTATGTTTACAAGTAAAAAAAATAGTAAACACAATAATAATAACTCATTATGTTTCAATTTTTCTCTCCAAAAAATGTCTATATAGGTGTCTAAATATAATATGGCGATATATAATTTTATATGCTGCCCGTGGAGTTATGATATATTTCCAAAGTGACCTGCAAGATCATTCGGGTTGACCATCTCTGTACTAGACTATATAAGGCAATTAAATGAGTTTTAATTTATAAAGAATAAATTAATTTTAATACTCAATATAAAATAATATTGAAATGCAGATATGTACATCTCCGCCAAACTATTTGATTTATTTAACAGAATTCATTTCTTAAAATACAATTTTTAATTTTGATTTGAATTTGAGTATGATTAAAAGATTTCTATGAAAAATATTCTAGGAATAGTTGAAGGGGAACAATTCTAGGGAAGAAAGGTGCATTGGCATTTCCTATGCTATCTTCCTTTCTATGGCTTTACATAATTCCTTTCGTCCTTGAATTGATTAATTTCTAATAAATGGAATTCCGCTGAGGAATTTAGATAATAAGGATCTCATTGTGTTGATTCAGGTTAAGGATTTCTCGTCTTATTTAGTTTAAGGCCATCTCTTTAAGCTATAAGATTTCAGTTGTTAAGAGAAATCAAAGCACATTTTATAGGTTTAATAAGATTTTATAGGACCTCTGCAGATCATTTGCACGAAGAGAAAAATAGGACATTTGAATCTATTTTAGTAGAAAAGTGAAGGAATTGCAATTTTAAACTTAGACTGTGTATATTTGGGCAATATACAAAGATTCATATCCCATATAGATTCCAGGGCAATAATAATTAATCCATATAACTGGAAAAAATGACATGGATTCTAGATGCTAGTTAGCATTGTCCTAGGTTGTAGTTTGCATTGTTATAGATGATAGTTTGTAACAAGAATTTCTAAAAAAAAATAAAAAAAAAATCTCTTTAAACGATATGATTTCGGTTGTTACGAGAAATAAAATAGTTCTATGGGTTCTGTAAAACCGTTGTTGGTCATTAAAATTGCACGAAGGATAAACTGTGGAGTTTAAATCTCTCTTAGTACAAAGATGAAGAAATTATTATTTTAGATTGTTTAGACTTGAAGAATAACGTCTTACTTAGTGGTCTTGTGGGAAAAAATTCATATATCACACATAACCACCAGGGCAATTAAAGCTACTCCTATAAAACTGGAATAAACGGCATGGGTTTGGGATACTAGCTTGTATTGTGGACCATGAGTTTCCTATTTTTGCCTGAAGTATCTACAATATTTTCTGGTGAATTTGTCATACTAATTCTAATTTCTGTGAATCCATGATCAGATAAATGTAAGATCTTGAGAATGGAAAAGATGAAAGACCTGAAGAATGGAAAAAAAATAAGGATATCTTAAGGCTATAAGAAAACTGCTATCATTCAAAGAAATATAGGACATAAATTGGAAGTGCTATCGTGTTTGTCCTATATATTGTTTAACTAAGACTGTAAAGGAATAGGAACAACTTCAGGCATTAATACTTCGGATATATAAAGATGATTAGTTTGAGTATGCGCATTAAAAGCAATTTGGAGAAGTTGACAATAACCTTTCTTACCAAAAACAGCTATTATGGATCAACAATAATTTTTGAAAGGAGAATGTAAAATGAAAAATGGTACGGACGAAAATTCATGGATTATACAAGATTCGTCACATAAATATAGCTATCATAGTGTTTCATGAGAAAGTGGCATTTATTTAAAAAATGCCATGCATATTCATGAATCATGAAAGTTACTCAATATATTATTATGGCTATACACTCTTTTGCTGTACAAGTAAAGACAGGAGAATTCATAATCCTCTTATAAACGTTTCTTGGATAAATATAATTTATTTTTGTTTGTTTTTATATAAGGTTGTATTAAAACTTTTTCACCAGTTAAAGTGAAGTTAGTTCTCCAGACAGAATTTAATATTTGCCACGAAGAAACGCCACACAGTTCATGTTTGAAATTTAATCGAGATCTAATAGAAGAATAAGAAGGTTGCACTCCAAATGTTACGGAAAGAAATTTCGCAATTTGGTTCTGAGTATCTTGTTATGATAACAGGAAATTATCAATGGATAAAAGTCTCAGTAATCTGGCACCTAAAATCTTAGCTAGTTGCTCAGGAATAAGATGGTTTCTTGTTTGTGTGATATTTATTCCTCCAGTAAGCGAGATTATATTGAATTATAAATATAGAAGAAACCCTTTATTTGCTTAGCTGTGCTGAAGAATGTCTAGACATAATCCATAAATCTGTAGGATAATTTTCGATGGATAAGAGTTCCAACTTGATGTAGTCTATTTTAGTACATGTTATTGATTCCTTCAACTTAGATAATTAAAAAACAACATAAACATTTATTGATTTTATCATGCAGCTATGCACCGATTATACTATGTTAAATAAATGGCAATGTATTTAGCATAATCTTATCTGTATGAATTCACTTCTAGAATACGAAATAGTCTCATCAATAATTCAAAATAAGATTTTCATAGTATTTACAGGAAATTTATACTATTCTGATGTGACCATTTCAACATTTCAAATATTAATTTACCATTGTCATAGTTACATCCAATTACATACGGTCTTGTATCATCCTAAATACATCCAATTTAACTCGATCGAATAATTGATTTTATTGATAGACGATACAAAAATATTTTTAAGGAAGTTAACATTTATTCAAATTTCAAATATTTTTTCTCTGTATCAATTTCATAATTTAAAACATATACATTTACAAAATAAAAAAAATATATTATTTGTATAACGATAGACCTTGTGTTCATGTTTTGTTTGCCATGGGCAGCCCATTGACGGCAGACAAAGGAAGGAAATTGTTTTTCTGTAGGATTTTCAAGAATAACTACACAGAATTTAGGTAAAGTTTGGTAGAAAATTAGATAGCTCCCAATAAGCAACCTATCTGTCGATGTAAGACACTTATACATGCTATTCCAGTCTCCAGCGAGTCTTCTCATTTTTTAAAACAGTGACTGAAACGGTGGAATCCAGTAGAAAAACCTATGTTCGAATTGAAAAGTAATTATTATGTAAAAATTATAAGTATTCTGCAAAATTAAATTCTTTGTATCTTTTCCCCTTTTAATAAATTATCTTTATTAATATAAAGAATTTTTATTGTAGATTATAAAAAATCATTTCTCAGAACGCTTTGTAAATTGATGCGAATTAAGCGAGCAAACTTTTTCTGTATTTATAAATACGCTGTAAATATCAGATCTACAAACTACTGGAAGTAGATCTACTATCATCAGAACTATAAACAACTGGAAATAGATATGCTAAATATCAGATCTATAAGCTACTGGAAATAGATCTACTAACTATCAGATTCATAAACTACTAGGAGTCCTTTTTCATTTATGTTTGAATCAATTTAAGAAGCAGTTTAGTTTACAATTAGATTTTGATTTCTTTAAACGAAGAGCAGAAATAAAAACGTTAAAAAATACAAATAAAATTCTTATACTTTTATCTGAAAAAATTCTTCTAACTTAAGTTTAAAACTATTCTAGTGAACTAACCTTGCCATTCTGCTTTGCTGCAATTCGAACAATTGAAGTTCAACCATGGTGAATCAGGCGTATAAATGGCTATTAATTGCTGTTTATCTCCTATAAAAGAATTTTAATGTTTTTTTATTACACCAATGTACTTAACCATCTAAGAGAACATATTTTATTGCTACTGATGGGAGCTATTTGAAATAATTGCATTATTAAATGTGCACAAAAATAATTAGAGATTTTTTTGCTTTAAAATTATTCACTTAATCTCATAATAAAATTGATTCTTTCAAAGCTACCACGCAATACGATTCCCCAACACGAATTGTGTTGTAAATTTTTTCTAATTAAATTTTTAAATAACTTTTTTTGTTCAGTTTATATTGTTGAATGACATATTAAAAAAATCAGCTATTCGAAACATTTGAGCTTATAAAGACATTCAAGCTCTACTGTTCGCCATCCAAAATGCTATATCATATAAAAAACATTGCAAAAGACGTGAAATTAGCACCATGCCATTAGCTTAATAGGATATGCAAATGATTAGTATTTCAGTGCCTACACACATCATGGGCGCCTATAGCATTATAGAAAGTGAGAAATAAAGGTTGTTTAATCTGGAATTGTTTATTTGTGCGATTCATTGTATGGGAAAATTCAATATGTTTCGTAGAAGGATATGGGTGTCAACTGAGCATTCTTCTGAGTTTGACAGAGGAAGAATTTGGGCTTCTAGAGAACTGCAACTTATCCTTCCATGCAATCGGGGATTATGTTGGACGTATGTCAAGCTACAGTAATGCTGATATGCAACCGATGGCTGCAGGAATATCCGACGGAATAATCGCATCAGTCATGTAAAGTCCCACCATCACATGTAAATACAAGCATATTGTATGCGTGACACGAATAAATTATGCTGAAACATCAAGGAATAAATTATGCTGAAACATCAAGAAATATAGCTGAAGAAATAGAGTTTGTTGCACAGCAATCTGTGCTAGCTCGTTTGAAGCATAGATTGCTTCCATATGTTGGAGCACAGAGAAATTTCAGCAAGGTGTCCATTTCTGCAACTACATTTGACTCTAGATCACAGGCATTTGCGTTCTACAATAGTGCGATGAACACCGGACATGAACAAACGAAATTATGGAAATTATCTTTTCAGATAATTCATGATTCTGCTTAAAACATCACAATGGTCGTATCCGAGTCTGGTGTTGTTGGTTGTGTGTCTGTCTGTTGGTGTTGCGAGTCTGGAACCAGTTGTTTACCTTATTTCCAAGCGTCGCCTGTAGCTATATTCCTACAGGAAAATGAGAGACTGCGCATGGTATGTACTGAATAACGATTCTTCTTCACCTATTAGATTGCATTGTTGCATTAATCTGAACTTTCTCCCTATCTGTTGCTCATCGAACATGTCTAGTCTATAACTGTCAAGCGACTAGCCCAGAATACACTGTCAGTGCAGCCGCTAGCATGGAAGAGCATGCATACTCCAAATGCACATCAGAAGCCTTTTCATTCAAAGCCTAATTGTGTAGCGGAAATTATTGCCAATCATTGTGGCTAAATTAAATACTGAGTTTTTCGAGTTTCTTAACTACAAACGATAATAATTTCAATAATTTTTCCTTTGTAGCTTGTTATTTGTATAATAAATTTTTTGATTTCTATTGTCTTTCGTGGTGTTGCAATTTGGATGGCCAAGAATATAGTTTGCAAAGCAGTAGAAATTGCCTCATATGTTGACCCTATATTTATACAAGAAATCATCAGTGAATTTGAAAGGATTTTGGATTTACATATTAGTTAAAAATGTATTTCAAATCCATTGATGATGAGACCTCTGTATTATAGTCCAAGAAAATTGCAAGTATCTGCAGCAGTCAAAAACGATGATTATCTTATCATTTGCTCTAAAAGAATTGATAAGATAATTGGTTTTCTTTATTTTTAAACTCTCATATTTAAATAATTTATTTTGGATCATTCATAGATGTTTATTCCAAAGCTTGTGGTTAATATTTTGGAACTATTGCTATTTGATTTAATATTTTGAAGCTATTGCTATTTAGTTTGAATTATCAAGAAAAATAGAAAATTTTCATGATTTTTATCATTTCTGAAAGAATTATACGAGAGCTACAACGAAAGAATGCCCGAAAACCAAATTCATTACAATAAAATTGGAAAAAATGTGCCTTAAGATATATAATTAGAAATAGTTAAAAAAGTGTGTTCCAAAATTTAACTATAATATAGCAATGTACCAACAGTTTTGTACCAACAAAATAACTTTAATATGATATTCCAAAATTAATAATTATACAAGGAGAGGCCACGAATTGTCCGTTATCGATTTATTAAAAATTTATACTACATGAGAATCCTACTAGGATGCTAAATGACCAAAATAATAGAACTACCTCTTAATAATTTCCGAGAAAATAGAGTTTAAAAATTTTAAATGCTTTTATATAATTAAAGTACCACTTTACCATGTGGATTCATAGCAGTGTGGCTAAAGACATGAGATTGAAACTCATAGGGCATGAGTTCTACCTCCAGAGTCCTATTTTTTTCCCATTAAAAATTTTTTGGATTACATTCATTAAAATAAGAAAGCAAAGCAAGATATTGTTTTCTATTAGAAACACATATATAATGAAATGAACCTATAGTGAAAAAAAGGCGTAATTTTCTACAAAAATATTATTTAGGTCAAATGTTAATTTTTAATACATATGTGAAAATTGTGTACCTGATCAGTAACTGAATTTGAGAAATACACGTTATGTTCAATATTTCAGTTACTGAATTTATGATCGTGATACTATTTAATTACCTGATTATGAAATGAACTGGTCGATGAAGTGAGCCATAAGTTCCCTGTTCATAAGAAGAAAAACAATTGCAATACAATAACCAGGTTTTTATTTAAAGCTAAGGGGTTCAATGTAGATCTATCTCCTAGTGGTGCACCCTGGGCAATGTTCTATACAGCTAAGTGGTCTACAGTTTTCGATATGATTGTTCGGTTGGCCTGGTGATGGCCTCGATGCTGGTGACTTAACTGAATCGAAAAGAAATGATCTAATAAACTTCTACATCGCATTGGGATTTTCAACCAGCCATACCGCCCTCTTTGTGATTTGGCAAAACTAATGAACCAAGCTCATCTCCATCGTTGCTTGGCACTGCTTGGCGAATTCGAGACGGCGAGATACTGGCGAGCTAGGGAACTCTTAAGGCAATGACTTCGGTCAACTTTGCTGAACTCTTGTGTACACCTCCTTTTTTATTCTTAATTTTTCCCCTTTTTGTATTGCCTTGCCATTGGAAATAAAAAAAATTCAAAGTTTAAACAATAGGATCAATATACTTTAGTTATCTCGAACACTTAGCAAATACCGAGTTCTTTTACTGACGTATATTTTTGTATATATCGACAGGGAAATAGACTTTGCATACATTTATGAAAATTGTGAAGAATTGTCAATGAAAATACAGGCTCATCAACTTTCTAATTCGACTTTTTTATGTACTTTAACTCACTTTTTTCTGTTCCTTTTTTGTAACTTTTGTTTACTAATTCTGAAACTCCTCGTAAGTCAATCATTGCAACCAAAGTTATAATCGAGGTTTCTATTCAGACAGAATATTTTGTACCTATTACAAATATTTTTTGCCTTTTTAATGGAACGTGATCGTTTTATTGTGACTGATACAATCATGAATATTTCTCCAGGAGCACTTCTATATAAATAAACAAGTTAAGCAACAATAAAAAGTTAATATTAAGAAGGCGTTTTATAAGATAAAATTAAAAAAAGATGTATAAATGAAAGAAGGAAATACACTATGTGGAAGAAAGTGACGGGACACGACACTATAACGACATAAACCCATATTTATTAAAATTAATAGGAGGTAGGGCCTCCTTTGGCTGCGATCACAGCTGCAACCCTTCTGGGCATGCTTTCCACTAAATTAGCCCTAGTGGCAAGAGGAATTTCCTTCCAAATGTTCCATAGTTCAGGAAGTTCCATAGTTCAGGCTTGCTTTTGGGGAGTGGGGTGCAGGCCCTCAACCGACGGTTCAATTCGTCCCAGAGCTGTTCAATTGGGTTAAGATCAGGGCTCTGCGCCGGCCACTCCATGCGTTTAACGTTGTTGTTCACATACCAATCAAGAGTCCTCCTTGCAACATGGCATGTTGCGTTGTCGTCTTGATACCAGAAATCCTCCATACCGTACGTTGCCCACAAGGTAGGAAGGACATGATTGTCGAGAATATCACAGTATCTATCGGCATTCATCGCACCATCAACCTTCACCAGTGGGCCAGCCCCATATCAGGAGAAACAGGCCCATACCATCAATCCTCCTCCACCAAACTTTACAGTTTTGACGACACACTCGGGCAAAAGCCGTTCTCCTGGTAAACGCCATACCCAAACACGTCCATCGGAACGGAAATGGGTAAATCGTGACTCGTCACTCCAAAGAACGCGTTTCCAGTCATCCAGAGTCCAAGTACGGTGGTCTTTGGCCCATCGAAGGCGCGCTTTCTTGTTGGTTTTCGTAATCAAAGGCTTATGGGCCGCCGGACGTCCTGTGTAACCTAACTTATGGGCCTCCATACGAAGAGTCTTGGTCGAAACGGTCACACCTGTGGCTTGTCTAAACTCATTAGCGATGTTATCCATGGATGTTTGACGGTTATTTCGAATCTCCCTGCCGAGCACCCGCCGGTCCCTGCTGGGGAGAACTGTAGGTCGTCCACTTCGGGGTTTGTTCTGACAGTGTCCCTCAGTCTTGTAGCGACACACAACACGTGCTACAGTTGATTTTGGGCAGTTACGGAGACGGGATATCTCCCTAATTGACACCTTGGCAAGATGCAATCCAACCAACATACCTTTCTCGAACTCAGACAGCTCTTCCCGTGGCGGCATCTTGACAAAAAACAACTCTAGTCGACTCCACAGAGTATTTATAGGATATGGCTAACACATGATACCTATTATTGCGCATGTGTCAGCTGTATTGTCGACTTTTCTACGTTTCGAGGGGTGTCCCGTCACTTTCTTCCAGATAGTGTATATAAAAGTTTGTTCATAATTTTTCTGTATTATTGAAAATGAATGTAACTTGGAAAAATGAGTGGGAAAAAAAAATAAAATTAGAAGCAAGTAGAACTCGCTCCTTTGGTCGAACTAATGTCTTTAACCAACACACCACTTATAATTACAGCAGTTATTAGCATAAAACCGTTCAAAATGTTGAAACTCGATTTCCTCGAAAGTTATTGAGAGATTTCCTACTACTTTGCAAAATTAATATGCTAATCATGGCCTACAGTAGTATAAATTTCAATCCGATAGGTGAAGAGCAATTCGTGACATTTCCTTGTTAGAAGGATATCTGCTACAATCTTACCTTGTCTTTGATGAAATGCCGTAATTCCAATTCTGTCAGATTTATGGAATGATATAGGTCCCTAAAGAAATTCAAGAAAATATATAGTATATAACCTTTAAGGAAGCATTGCATGCATAAAGCACACATCAAGAGTATATTTGCATCTGTATATATATTAATATTTACTGAGTCACATAATTTTTAAATATAAAGCTTTTCTTGAAGTTTATTTATAATTATGATTGGATTGTTGCATACAATACACATGATATAATAACTATTTTTTTCAATTTTGATACTTTAACTATGATAAAGCTTTGGTTTGCCGCTCTACGGTCATCTTCTGCGCACGAATGCTTAATAGACGGGGGTCTACAGATTAAAGTGGATTCCGAACCACTACAAGCCTCCATGAACCCGAAACCTTTGGTACCGAGTGCTACCCACTCGGCCATTCAGGCCCTGATAAAGTTTTTAAATAATGTATCTTAATTACGGATTTTATTTCACTGCATTTCAAGTATGGTATTGAGATATGAAAATATCTGAAGGCTTACAATTAAAGTTGTTGTTTTTTCCTCCTCCAATCCTAAAACTATCGAATTTTACTGCTGGATTGCAAATTATTCTTATGATTATTCAATATAAAATATGACTAAGACATAAGATATATTATATCTCGCCTAAGAATTTATCCACCATCTACCGCATGCAAAGTCTCATTGGGTGTAAAAGACATCACGTGGAAAATTTGTGAAACACGTTACAATTTTTTCTTTCTGTTGCTTCTCTGTGATTATAAATTGATTTCACTTTTTTTCTTAGTCTGTCTAGCGTCGACAATTTTCATGCTACAGGTTTCTATTGTTATTTATGGTTTTTCCTATGGAGATCACATACCAATAAAAAAAAGGCGTTACCATTTCAAATTTCAAATTTTTGTCACTGTGACAGTTTAACTTTTGTTTTTCATATTTTTGAGCGCATACTTCAAAATATCTTAAACTAAAATTTCATTCAGTTTCTATGAAAGGTATGATAGCTAGGGACTCCTATATCTGGAAAGTTTTTCTTAAAATTACCCTGTATATTATATATAAGTTTCAGTAAAGTTAATTTATTATCGTATCCAAATTAAAAATTGAAAACACTATTACATACCACAGTCAAATCTTTGCTCTTATAAAAAGAATAGGATTGACAGTTTTTGTTATTAAAATATATTAGAAGTGGACGTAATTTATTATAATTGAACACGTTTCATTTTGTACAGAAAATTATCTAAATTTGTTTGATTAATTTATGTCACAAATTTAAAACTTATCTAATAGATAGTAAACTAATAGATTCAATTTCTGTTTTCTGTATACATCTACAATAATGAAAAATTTATAATTAATTATTAAGAGAATGTGTACTTACCGAAATACCTACAAAGTTGAGGTTCGATATTGTTTTTGCTATACGATCAGCTATTAAACTGTTATCATAAGTAAAGTCCTTCAAAGTTAGCGAGGAGTTTGTTGCTTTCCAATATTCCTCGGATTCCTTCAGGGCCAAGGCCATTGCCCAGACTGCATCATAAGTTTGAGCTATATATCCACTCGATTTAGAATCGGAATGGAATTCAATTTCTTGGAGGATTTCCGGCAGAGTCTAAAAATGAAAGTTTTTATTTTCAGATAAATTAATTCACTTTCTAAGATGTGAGTTAAGGAATTGTGAAGGGTACATACAAATAAAATTTTGTAAGGAACCAACCAATAGCAACAATAACATATATAAACTAGCAAATAACAAAAAAGACTACAAACGAACCTTTATCAATATTTTTGCTTCAAAATTCGATAGTAAATACTTTAAAATTTAATTTTACGCTTAATAATTTTTTATAATTTGAGTCTAGTGATATTGGAATTACCTATAAGGTTATTCAGAAAGATATTTTCGATTTTAAAATATTATAATTTAAAACATAAAAATAATCATATGATACATTGATATGATTGAAGAATACCATAGTTTTGTTTTGTAAATGCTTGATTTACCTTCTTTGTGACACGTACGAAATGCATTTCAAATAAAAAGTTCTCTCGATTATAAAAAGAATAGAAACAGAATTTCATTAATGGTTCCATATCCGTACATCTCTCCTAACGTTAGTCACCATTCCCTTGTATGTACTTTTTATGCAGTAACACAACCTTTCTTAGATACTCGAAATAGAATTTCACCGCCAAATACAGCTATGCAAGCGCTGATTATTTTAACTGTTGGGATAACGTTTTGAAGCTATTGACTCCATCAGATGAATAAAAAGACGGAAATCACTGGGTGCAATATCGGGGTTGATCAAAGAGTTTTAATGAGAAATTTTGAATCGTCAAGGTCATTGTAACTCACTTTCACATGAAGATAGAAGTTACTGAACTGAAAAAGTTTTAGATGAGTTGTCTTCACGATTATCAGATAGAGTGTCGTGGGGAAAGTCTCGGATCATCAGTTTCATCGAGAGAAAATAGATGTTTTTACAAAAAGTTTGGGTGATGATTGTTAATTTTTGGCAAGAGAATCCGCCTTCTCATTACCGAGGATCTCACAATGGCCTGGGATCCACTGCAGAACGATATCATTGCCCTTTGAGGCAAGGTATTCAAGACAAGAGATGCATTTTTCGATGGAAGTAGACTGAGGTGAGAGAGAGGAATTGATTGCCAAAAGTCAGACGGATGACTACACTAGAAAATTGTTCTGTTTGGCACTGCAATTGAGTTCGGGCAACATGTAAAGCTTCGACTTCACCGTCGTAAGCAAATGCAAAACGGCCGACAGGGTCATAAACAGAAATAATTTAATAATATGCAATACCACGCATATGATTTCATAGCTAAGAAGTGTTTTCAATTTTCACATTACCGTTTCCGAAACAGGAGTTTGCTCGTCTACAACATCATAAAGGCTTCCAATTGAGATAACTCCCTGCGTCGCCTCTTTCAATTGATCGTCGTCACATACTGGATCTGATACGTTGTGCCATTGAGATTCGGCAGAATCACCAATGAGGATCCACGCGTGGTCACCTCCATACATTCCCATACGGTGAGCCTACAGAAAATGACGAGAGTTCAAATTAAAATACTCACTCATTTAATTCCTTAATTAAGTCATAATTTATTTATGTAGAGTATTTATTAATAAATATTAATCGAAGTAATACTTCAAAAATAAATATTAATTTATATTGTTTAACTGATTTAATCTAAATAAACTAATTTATATTAATAAATAAATAATTAATTTTAGACTTAAAAAAACCAGGTTGTTTTACGAAAAACAACCTGGTTTACATCGATTAAAGATAATGGGGTCCCGTAGACCATAAATAAATTAATAAAAAATAATGAAAAAAAATCAAAAGAAGTGTTCTCAGTTCTTTAGCTGGACATGGAACTTAGAACAAAATGTCTGTTTAATATTATTTAATTAGTGAATGACAGAACTACCTTATAATGGATGAAGCATGGATCTGGTTGAACGATTTTATGAAAAGAAGAGAATTTATTACATAAAAAAAGGGGCAAAAATCTCAAAATCTTCATTCAAATAATAAAAGTATTGCTTAGACCTTTATTAGCGAAATAAAGTTGATAAAAGTAGAAAAGAATAACGAAATCCTCTGAACTTACTAGAAAAAAAGGTTATCATTCTTGCAATTCCTCTCAATCAGTTAGCATAATTTAAAAATAGAATTTTACTCCATTTGTATAAATAAAGAATGTAAGAATTAATACAGGATGATTATAATTAAAGTACCACTTTCAAAATGCTGTAAAAAAAGTACCACTGGTCACAATGAGTTCAAATTCGGACTGAAGATACTTAAAGAAGGTACATTTCGTTTGAAACGGTATGGCATCAAAAGAAGTTCCAAAGTGTATTAATAGATGGCGCTGTAAATGGCATAAAGAAGTGAATTCGGCTGCCAGTGATATTTTGAATGGAAATTACAAAGTATTTGGCATGAGTTGCACATTAAATCAGCTGTAGTGTTCAATGTGCTTGATTGTTTCGGTGTTTTGATGGAAAAAATGACTTACAAGTCATTCAACAGTTGTGACACTGTTAGTGGAAAGCCCATCCACCACGGCAAGGTCATAACAAATTGGATTGGAAAAATCGATAGAACTTTTTTGGAACATTTTTGTGATACTATATCGTTCCCCCCTTCTTCAAGTATCTTCAGTTCACATTTGAACTCACTTGACGAGTGGTTCTTTTTGTACAGCATTTTGAAAGTGGGACTTGAATTATAATGACCATGTACATAAAGAGAGAGAGAGAGTGAGTGATAATTCAATGAAAGGCACACTAACTAAGATATTTAACGATTTCATGAAATATCAACACTGAAAATTATAATTTCAATGTTTATAATGATTGAAATTAAAAATGAATCGAATGAAACCATGGATCGAATTCGTTATTGAAGCCAAATGAAGTTAACACATGTGACGAATTCTAGAAAAAAGAAAGTCGTGAAATCATGGGAAAAATAGCAGTCGAAAAGCTTAGCTAAAATGAACTGTCTATAAAGATGGAAATCCCACTGAAGTATCTAAATAATAGGATTTTTAAATTATGGAATATGAATCTAATTTTTCAATAATCGCATATTTCTTTTTCAATTTTAGGATCTATGAAAAACTATTTTTAAAATAAATTCTAGATAATTATAGAAACGAAAATAAAATTGTATGATGCATAATTTTCTGAATATTTTGAGTATATTTGATAAATAATTAAGGAAGATTATTGAAATCAATACAAAAGAAAAAATTACTAATTAGGTTGAAAGTTGAAATATTTTTGTCATAATTAACTTTATAGCTAATGAACTGCAACACAATAAATGTTTTAACATTTTTCTTCTGCAAATTTTGAAGAAAAATAACCAAATTTTACAAAATTTTTCTATATCCAATCAATGAAAAAATAAAGATGGAAAATATTTATTTACTCGCTATTTTATAGCATTATGTGCACTTATATCACGATCAAAACTGAACCATTTGCCAACTGAGATTTAAATTTGGGGGTCTAAAGAATTCCATCAAATAACGAACCGAACTAAACAACGTAGAATGACATATTGACGTCCTGGAATGCAGTTCGACAATCTAAAACCGGCAATTATTTGAAAGATGAAGAGGTATTGTTCAAGGATTTAACATTAAGCTCACTGAAGACCAATTGGTTGGAGCGGGTCTATATACAAAGATATTGTGATCACTACTCCTAATATTGAATGAGATCACTAATAGAGCATATAGCAATGGACGGATGGAATATATCGTTTTGGATGGAATTGCTGTAGATAGTGTAGGGCATGTAGTGTGGTTCAATCCAGAATCTAAATATTAGCCCAATAATGATAGGCTTTTATAAAATCAATGGGTGAGTAGAGTTGATCTTACTATACTTCTGAAATTCTGCACCATATCATTATTATTATAATAAGTATTATTAGTGAGATTATTATTATTATTAGTAGGATTATTAGAATTGCATCATATACGCCGGGTTCCCTATAGAGACTTTTAAAAGGATTTTCAGTGATAATTGACCCTAATTTGATTGCTGCATGGGGGAAAACTCGGAAACTCTGAACAGGTAATTTAACTGTCGATGTGAGATGCTTACATATGATATGATGACCATTGCAGAGTCTCATTGATTCTGTAAACAGGGATTGCTACTTAAGTCCCTTCGCATGCTGTTAGAGCCAGGTTCATAAACAGTTCATTACAACACAAAGACGTTTTTTAATGTCCTGTAACGATCTTGAAGGAATTATGAACTTTGAGGATTTCTTATGGTTAATTGGATACTGCCAATAACTCAACATTTATCTACCACATGAATACAAACATCCCGAATGGACTTACTATATTATAAATCATTCAACATATGTAATATGTAATTCAATCATTGAACATATATAATTTATATAAAATTAAAATATTATTTTATATGCCACACAATTTGAGTACGAAACATTGTCTCCTTGAAGTACTTTTTTGTAGAAAAATGCTTTTATATGTAATTAAGAAAGGAAGTTCTACTATAAAGCTTACTATTTAAGTTTTTTATTACCAGGAACCACTG
The DNA here is from genome assembly GCA_021605075.1 of Caerostris darwini. Taxonomy (NCBI): domain Eukaryota; kingdom Metazoa; phylum Arthropoda; class Arachnida; order Araneae; family Araneidae; genus Caerostris; species Caerostris darwini. Next base: position 208,938 of record BPLQ01003247.1, read on the forward strand.
AGCTTCAACGTTAAAATTGCTGACATGTGCGTTTAAGAGAGAATTCTAAAAATTAAAACGCGTGCAACGTACACACGCACGCATATATGCATTGGAAAAAACCACGCAAAATGTATTAAAGTGGCAGAAATAAAACCAGAGTTGACAAGATACCTATCAGGAACATAACAAGTTTGTATAACAAAGCCATACAATTGTATTTTCTGTACATTAGCAAAATAGCCTTTTTAGGGCTCCGACCTGATATATATATATATATATTTAAATTTACTACAATTAATATATAGGTTACTGAAAATAAACCTTAAACTTACCATAAAATAATAATAAAAACATTTTCTAAAATACCAAATTATCATCTTTTACATCAGTTAAACAATTAAGGTGACAACATTACAGAAATTAAAGGAATTAATTAATTAAAAAATAGATTAAATCAAAATGTTAAAAACTAGATCCTTTAAAACTAGATTTATTTATAAAGATTATAAAACATTCAAAGTATATCCACCAACATTCAGGAGAAAAAATCTGGCCAAGGCACAACCAAATTCCAAACTTTCAATTAAGTTACCCCTTCGCGGTCCATTACATACACGCCTACGCCCACACTCTTAAATAGAAAGTACAGCAGTGGATTCCTTATTCCCATAAATAAATAAATAACTCAATATCGGAAGAATTTCTTATGAGTAGTTGATGTACTTTTTATTGAATACCTCTTAAAAAAGTTAATGGAAGTTTCTTGTTTTCAAAGAATTTTTGACAGACTAATTTAAAATAAAGGATTTGAAATCTTGAAAATCCAGCCGTCTTTTGTAAACGTCGGTTCAAAATGTTTGCCTTTCCAATGGTTTAACCCTATTCCGACTTCAAAGAAGTGTGCTCAAAAGCTTTCTGAGTCACCAGACCGTTGTCTAATGACGCCCAGAGAAAGCGCGAATGAAGTAGTCATTCATCCTCGTTCCCAAATCAGACCTGGAGTGTATAATGAAGCATTTGGAGCAACTTAAAGAGAAAATATGGCCTGGCATTTTTTTTCAAGAGTATGGATTGCTTTGTAAAGAGGCGTCCGTCGCTCTGAATCAACTGGGAAAGAATGAGAAAAGATGTGAATGCAGACAGTCAAACAGGGCGGTGAAATAGTTATTTTCGGAGCGGTTTTATTTACAATAAACTGATTTTAATGTTTAATATTTAAAATTTTAAATAATATAATAACAAAAGAAAAATTAGAGGATAAAAATTTCACAATAAATGTTGAACTTTTTACTTTCAAAATTGCTTTACACTTTCGAGTATGTCTAATTAGCATACCTTACAAGTAATTGATTCTTACATTTCAGCCTTTAAGCCGGATGTTTACCTTTCCATACAGTCGGTACATGAACTATATTCATATAGTTAGATTTACATAAACATTTTATTCAAAACATTAATTTTTATAAATTGCAACAGTAGATTTTATACTTTAAATGCATTTTTTATCAAAATAATTATTTATATATTACAAAACTTCCAATTTGTCGTCATAACTTTTTGTATGAGAGCCGTCTTTTATTTCTTGAAAAAAGATTATTTTTCTTTTTATTTATTAATTTCTTGTATGATTATTTCTTGTTTTCAAAGAATTTTTGACCGACTCATTTACAATAAAGGATTTGAAATCCTAAATATCCAGCAGTCTTTTGTAAATGCCGGTTCAAAATGTTTGCCTTTCCAATGGTTTAACCCTATTCCGACTTCAAAGAAGTGTGCTCAAAAGCTTTCTGAGTCACCAGACCGTTGTCTAATGACGCCCAGAGAAAGCGCGAATGAAGTAGTCATTCATCCTCGTTCCCAAATCAGACCTGGAGTGTATAATGAAGCATTTGGAGCAACTTAAAGAGAAAATATGGCCTGGCATTTTTTTTCAAGAGTATGGATTGCTTTGTAAAGAGGCGTCCGTCGCTCTGAATCAACTGGGAAAGAATGAGAAAAGATGTGAATGCAGACAGTCAAACAGGGCGGTGAAATAGTTATTTTCGGAGCGGTTTTATTTACAATAAACTGATTTTAATGTTTAATATTTAAAATTTTAAATAATATAATAACAAAGAAAAATTAGAGGATAAAAATTTCACAATAAATGTTGAACTTTTTACTTTCAAAATTGCTTTACACTTTCGAGTATGTCTAATTAGCATACCTTACAAGTAATTGATTCTTACATTTCAGCCTTTAAGCCGGATGTTTACCTTTCCATACAGTCGGTACATGAACTATATTCATATAGTTAGATTTACATAAACATTTTATTCAAAACATTAATTTTTATAAATTGCAACAGTAGATTTTATACTTTAAATGCATTTTTTATCAAAATAATTATTTATATATTACAAAACTTCCAATTTGTCGTCATAACTTTTTGTATGAGAGCCGTCTTTTATTTCTTGAAAAAGATTATTTTTCTTTTATTTATTAATTTCTTGTATGATTATTTCTTGTTTTCAAAGAATTTTTGACCGACTCATTTACAATAAAGGATTTGAAATCCTAAATATCCAGCAGTCTTTTGTAAATGCCGGTTCAAAATGTTTGCCTTTCCAATGGTTTAACCCTATTCCGACTTCAAAGAAGTGTGCTCAAAAGCTTTCTGAGTCACCAGACCGTTGTATAATGACGCCCAGAGAAAGCGCGAATGAAGTGGTAATTCATCCTCGTTCCCAAATCAGACCTGGATGGTATAATGAAGCAACTTAAAGAGAAAATATGGCCTGGCATTTTTTTCAAGAGTATGGATTGCTTTGTAAAGAGGCGTCCGTCGCTCAGAATCAACTGGGAAAGAATGAGAAAAGATGAGACTGCAGACAGACAAACGTGAAAGGGTTTCGATAAGGAAGAACTGAGAAATACGTAATTAATTTCCATTGATTACCATTATCAGCCTTTTATAAGGGGTATCTTCTGAAGTCCAAATAAATTGATTTCTTCACTTTTCGGAAAATTTGCCGAGCATTAAGCTACTTTGGGATTTCTAATCTTGTCGAACTAATGAAGTTTAATTAGTAATGCTTTCGATTTTAATAATTTTTTATTTTGTCAATATTATCCAAAGATGAATTGGGCAATATTGACAGAATACACGTTTGACAGACATGTTTTATAGAGACTTATTCGATCTAAAAAACATGTCAAAAAACCCAGGTCCAAATAATATCAAGGGAAGTCGTTTACTTACTCAGTACTTCAAACACTATTGAGATTATATATAAATATATATGTTTTGATAGTACATCAATAGTAATTTTCGTAATAAATTTTTCTAATTTCAATTTACAGTTATGGGACTTTATTTCATAAATAAACCTGCAATACTATATAGAAAAAGAAATGGAAATAAAATTTTTATAGCTTAAAAAAATCTATTAATTAAATGTTTTTAGATCTATTTGAATAACTGTTCTGATAAAAGTATCCAGTAATAAAAATTCAGATGTTAATATAAAAATTCATTTTAGGACAATTATGTGTTGGGTTATTCAATATTTCATATGATAAATAACATTTATCCTTCTAAAATACTTTATAATTGAAAATTCAATTAAACATCCATTACAACTTTCAGAGAAAGATGATAAATAAAGATTTTAAGTTATTATCTTAAGCAAAAAACAGTAATATATGTTAGTTAAAAATAGTTTTTTAAATAAAAAATTTGAAGCTTAGTATTTTGTTTGACAAAAATGTTTTTTAGAGACTTATTTGATCATATATATATAGGTAAATTTAAACCAAATTCATAAATAAATATATAGAGCATAAATAGCATATTGAATATCAAGGGAGGTCGTTTACTTACTCAGTACTTCAAAAATATTGAGATTATATATAAATATATTTATTTTGAAAGTACATCAATAACAATTTTCGTAGTATATAAGATAACACAAAAGGATATTGCCTTTTTGTACCAATTTTCCCTTAGTTTTGACATTCTGCGCCCCTCATCTTTATTTTTCTATTTTGATACTTTTTTTCATTATTCTTCCCCATTTTTTTTATTTTTTTTCTACTGAACTGTTTTTGGCTTACATGAAATAAATTGGCGAAAACGCTAATTATTCTGGTAGTTCACGCCATTTGTGTGACACATGTTCAACTGGTACAATATTTTAATAATTATTTGATTATTATTTTTTAGATTATAATTAATATTTTTATTCCAATATATCGATTATTATTTTTGATAGACTACCAATAACATCTTCCGTAGCATATAAAATAACTTCAAAAGTCATTAGACTTTATATACCGATTTTCTTTTATTTTTGTCATTTTGCTTACATCAATTAAACTTATTTTCTATTTTGTTACTTTTTTTCATTATTCTTCCATGTTTTTTTTTCTTTTTTGATACTTTTTTTCATTATTCTTCCCCGTTTTTTTTCTATTTTGTTACTTTTTTTAATTATTCTTCCATGTTTTTTTTTCTTTTTTGATACTTTTTTTCATTATTCTTCCCCGTTTTTTTTCTATTTTGTTACTTTTTTTCATTATTCTTCCATGTTTTTTTTTTTTTTTTTTTTTGATACTTTTTTTCATTATTCTTCCCCGGTTTTTTTTTTCTATTTTGTTACTTTTTTTTTAATTATTCTTCCATGTTTTTTTTTTTTTTTTTGATACTTTTTTTCATTATTCTTCCCCGTTTTTTTCTATTTTGTTACTTTTTTTAATTATTCTTCCATGTTTTTTTTTTTTTTTTTTGATACTTTTTTCATTATTCTTCCCCGTTTTTTTTCTATTTTGTTACTTTTTTTCATTATTCTTCCATGTTTTTTTTTTTTATTTTTTGATACTTTTTTTTCATTATTCTTCCCCGTTTTTTTTCTATTTTGTTACTTTTTTTCATTATTCTTCCATGTTTTTTTTTTTTTTCTTTTTTGATACTTTTTTTCATTATTCTTCCCCGTTTTTTACTTTTTTTATACTTTTTTCCTTGTTTCAAAATACAGCTTAACATGCATATAATATGTTTTAAAACACAATAAAACTCATTAATTTCGAGGTACTACTATGCTTTATAACTTTATAATCTTCTGTAAAAATGAAAATTGCCTAAAAAGAAGAACCGAAAGACAGAGAAGGTAGACTTAATCTTGTAGCAGTTTGAAGACAGATAAAAATAGAGGTATTAAATAAATTCAACGGACATTCTGAAAATCCTTAAAGAGCATTAAATATTGCACTGTTATAAACACAATGAAATGTATAGTATGAAATGTAGTACCACCAATTGTTTAGAGAAGTAAACAACTTTTTAAAAGCGGAAACGGACGGATCGATTACTTTTACGAACAACGGATGGTCGAACGACTTATTTAGAGGTTCTAGTCAGACGTAAGCGGCGCAATTAATTTAGAAAGAAAAAAAACAATCTTAATAATAGTTATTGTTAATAACTATTATTAGTTATTAACAATAATAGTTATAATAGTTATTGCGCAATTTTTTTCATCTAATTTTTTTGATATTATGTATTTTAAAATTTTAAGTAGTAAAAATTGAAGCTATTTTTATTGCAATTTAAAAAAATCCTCCAAAATTACCTTTTTTCCTATTACTTCGCTCCGAATCGATAGTCTGCCAGTTTTTCACACAATCGGTGTTTTTCCTACACATTTTTATTTATTTTAACATATGGAAATGTTCATGGTGTTTTTATGTTTAAAAGATGAATAAAATAATTTTCACTAAAAGAATAGGGAGTTAAGATATAAAAATTTAAGCATTTAATTTTAATAGACTTTTTCCCACTACTTTCTCAAAATTGGTTAAATGAATTTGGTTTATGTGCGTGGGTTTATTGACTATAAATTTTAATAAACTTTTTCACTGCTTTCTCAAAACTGGACTATAATATTTATGGACTATAATTTTATTGACTATTATTTTATATATATGGACTATTAATGAACTATTAAAAATGGATTAAATTAATGGACTATTACTAAATATATGGACTATTATTTTATGGACTATAATTTTTAATAGAGCTTTTACACTACTTTCTCAAAATTGGTTAAATGAATTTGGTTATGTGTGCGTGTTTATTTTATGAATTTCATTCATTATTTGAAACATTCTTTATAAAGAAAGTAAATACAGAACATTGCCAGAAGTCTTTTATCAACCTCATGAAACTAAGTTATTATGTATTTGAATTGGCCACCAAGTACTGAGACAGACCAAACCAGTATCAGAAAGGAATTCGCAGATGGAATTCTTTAGCTACTCTTTACCATGGAACAAATAACCCCATTCTTACTATTCATTGCATAAGGATCAAACCTTGGAAAGTATCTTCTTGTCCCAAGAAAGAGAAAATCGAAGGGAATTGCCGAGGGGCGATTCTTTTCAATGCAGCACCAAGATAAAAAACGAATTCAGAACTAAGATATTTAATTACAGAAGCCTTTCGACATTTGCAATGCTCAGAGCGAAAAATTACCACGGTGTGATGACGATTATCATTCACTGGAAAAATTTTTGTGGCGTGTAATTAAATTCAACATGGCTAAATGTCTTTCGTTTATTTTAATTATTGGTAAAATTATCAAACTATGCTATTCAGAATTTATGCGACATTTCAATTCTAGTTGGTTTTGTTTACGAATAGTTTAACATGGTGACTTGAAGCTTTTAAATAAAATTTTATTTTCTGAATTTTTTAATTAACATGATCCAGAATTTCATAAGGATTATAAGATATTATGATGGGATTAAAAAAAGGAAGAAAAAATAAGATTTAAATAAGAGTTTACAATGAGAAAAAAGACGGGAAAAATAAAAGGTAATTATTGGTAAAATTACCAGCTATTCAGAATTTATGCAACATTTAAATTCTAGTTGGTTTTTTTTTACAACTAGTTTAACATGGTAAGTTGAACCTTTTAAATAAAACTTTATTTCCCGAATTATTTAATTAAGACGAACCAGAATTTCGTAAGGATTTTAAGATATTATAGTGGGATTAAAAAATGGAGAAAAAATAAGATTAAAAACAAAGTTTTCGAAAAGCAGTAAGAAGAGATAACTAAAAGGAAATTTTCTTTTAAAAAAATTTTATAATGTAATTTTAGAAATATTAAAAGTGATAAAACTACCGATAAATATTTTATGAAGTCTTATTCAGTTTGGTTATTGAAAAGACTATAACTAGGTGAATATAAGTGAAAATCAAATATCTTTCTTTTAAATAATATTCTTTTAATTAAAAAGATTCCTTCCTGTTTTTGCTGTTTATCTTGCATACTTTCTTACAGGTAAATGCCTTTTCTATTATTGAATTTTATGGCTCATAAAAGCTATATTCTCAATTAAGGCAAAAGTTGGACAAAAATTTCATTACCTCGCAAAATATTTTCCTGTAGAGGGAAGGAGAGAAATTGCAGATAATAATTCGGCAGTCTTGTGCCTAAAACAGAAAAAAAAAAAGTCAATTGCATTTTTATAAATACGAAATACTAAAGCACTAGCAAAGATTACTAGCATAAAAAAAACGCATATTTTTTTCAATATACAGGGGGATTGAAATTACAGCACCACTTCAAAATGCTGTAAAAAAAGAACCACTCATCATAATGAGTTCAAATTTGAACTGAAGATACTTGAAGAAGGGGGAAACGGTAGGCCGTTAAAAAAAGTTCCAAAGTGTATTAATAGATGGCGCTCTAAGTGACATAAGAAAGTGAATTCGGCTGCCAGTGATATTTTGAATCGAAATGACAACGCATTTGGCATGAGTTGTACATTAAATCAACTGTAGTGTTCAATGAGCTTGATAATTTCGGTTTTTTGACGTAAAAAATGATTTCAAAATCATTGAACAGTTGTGACACTGTTAGTGGAAAGCCCATCCTAGATCCATTCAAGATCCCATCCAAAATCCAAGATCCATGGCAAGATTTTACCAAATTAGATGGAAAAAATCGGTAAAACTTCGTTTGGGACTTTTTTTGAGGCCATATCGTTTCCCCCTTCTTCAAGTTTCTTCAGTTCAAATTTGAATTCTTTATGACGAGTGTTTTTTTTTTACAGCCTTTTGAAAGCAGGATTTTAATTATAATCACCCTGTAATTTTTCATCAGTAAACATCACGTGTACTAGAAAATGATAATTCAACAAATATTATCATTTGCTAGTACAAGTGATGTTTACTTAAGCAAAAGTAGTATGCGATATCAAAATTTTACGTTGTTTTTTGTTTTCAATATTACTTTGATTACCTTTTTTGAAATATTTAAAATTTAACTATTAATAAAATTTTCAATTAAACGATCTAAAATTTTAATATTTTAATTCAATTTTAGTTAAATATTCTATTATTATTTGAATTTTAAATAAGTGTAACTGAATATTTACTAAGAATAAAAGTATGTAGGTAGGTATGTGTTGTTTTACAGCATAAACAACATATTCGACCAAGTTGTGTAAACAATTTGCTATACCTTAAAAAATAAATCTATAAAAAATATTAGATTGCAGAATACGTATTTTATAAAAACAGTTAAATTATATCTCATAAAGGGAGAAATAAACAATTTTTACAGTTAAAATGAAAATAATATTAGAAAAAGATTGCATAATATAAAAGTGACAAATATCAAAATAACATTTTTCTCGCTATATCAATTGTTTCCTTTATTGAAAAATGCTCTATATTGAAGAAACTTTTATTCTGAATATAGAAACTCTGCAGATGAAAATACTATATGCCAAATGACGATCCACTGATACCCATCGAATTGAAAAAAAACTAATGCTTCTTCTATGTAGTTGTTGTTGTCGTCATCGTATTTCTCACTTTTGTTCGACTCGTTCTCAGAACTCTCACCTTTATTTTCCCAAAACCTCCCTTTAAGAAAATAAGTCAAGAGGAGGGGGCGGTTCAGCTTTCCTCACTTCTCATTGGAGTAAACATTTACTTAGCTCATGGTCGATCACAAATCCCGATGGAACAACTCATAGTGTAGTCCATATTCCCTATGTAGTTGTTTCGACCTGTGAATGTCCCACAGACAACCGCTAATTTCATGAATATCATTATGCATGACACTGAATATCTGCTATCAGATTTCAGTGACAGGTTGTTCTCATCAGTACAAAACATTAATTGCATATAATATAACTACCCACAATACACAACGAAGCACCAACCCACAATACATAACGAAGCACCTACCCACATACAATACGAAGGGGAGCACCTTCTATTTTTGATGGAGCATACACAAATTACACAATCCTGCAATAAATTGCTTCTAATGACTGATGGCGCTCGGTACCACAGATTTCGGGTTCGAGTCCAGGTATGTGCCATGAATGTTTGTAGTGGTTCGGAATCCACTTTAAACTGTAGGTCCCGATCTGTATAGCCCTCGTGAGCACAAGATGACCCCAGAGCGACTAACCATACTTTAATGACTAATTTTTATAATATTTGCAATGCAAATTACAATAATGAAATCCTTTATTTTCATATCATGTAATGTTTTTAACAAAGGGATTGCATATTTTAATACAACCAAACTCATGAAATTTTAATAATCAAAGTTAGCTTTATTAACTTATAAAACTGTGCAAATAACAACATATAATAACATATTGTGCAAGTACAATGCTAATAATAAATTATTAACAAAATTAATATTATCTAAATTCGAGTCGATAATAAATGAACAATATAAAGAAATCTATCGACTTACGCAATCGAGCAGAAAAACTTTGATCTACCTTTAGAATGACCTTTTCACAGTTCATATTCATTCTTGTAATCTATTCTAAATTATTCATAATAGACGGAATGAAAATAAGAATATTCTTTGATACGGCTACGAAATGATATATGCGCCCGCGTTATCGCGGCAATGCCGAAGAAAATAAATTAAGAAGTATCGAACTTCGCACGGTAGCCCGCCGATCCACGCACTTTGGAAGGGATGCAATCAATAACCCTTTTCTAAGAGTGATCTTACATACTGATGAAGGTAATAAATCGTGCTTAAGTAATGAGTTACGTTTTTTCTTACACCTCTTAAATCTAATTTCTTTTGTCACTCTTTTTTTTCCTGAAGAAGGCGAAAGGAGAAAAAGATGCCAGAATTAATGTGAGCTTTGGTTTCCAGGTAATCAATTAAGACATGAAGCTATCCATTGTAACGTAAGTATCTCTTATAATACATAAAATAGACTAAGCAGGAATTTTGTACTATGTTAACATTTAATTCAACAATAATATTATTTTGTAATTGTCAAAAATGGTGAATATATCTGGAACTTTTCGAATTATTTACCATGTGAACTATTTATCACTCCACTTAACTGTAACAGTACTTCGGTGTAAGAAGTTTTTCTCCCTGGACTTTAGATCTTCGTGGTAGACGCGGGTTTTTTGTGTCTGTAATTCTGTTATTTTATGTATCCTATCGTCATTGTAATGTGCAAATAAAAGTATTGTAAATATATTTGAATTAACTCTCTATTTCCCGTCCATTTGGATATCTCATTCTTACAGTTCGTTTTGCTAGAAAGGTAAGAGAAATTTTATATGAAATTTTCTAGCTTGGCGGATTGTTTTGGTGAGGTAAAAGTAATATTAAATAAAACCAGTTGCTTCTTTTGTAGATAATACGTACTTCTTTAAGTGAATAAAAAATGTATTTATTTTTTTGGATGTATCCATGAAAAAAAAGGAGAAAAGAAAAAGAGTTTCGATCTTACAAAGATTAAAACTATAAATACCGCAAAGCCTCTGTATCAATAGAATCACAGATATTTGCAACTAAAGAATGTTTTTGTAATAATTTTGTAAATCTAGATTCCTTGAATGTTTCTCGCTATACATTGTATTCTCCAGTTTAAATTTCCTGTTTACATTTGGATACATTTTACTGAGAAGTAAAAATCAGAAATGGTAGGATTATGTAAATTATGTAAATGGATTTTGTAAATCTAGACTTCTTGAATGTTTCTCACTATACGTTGAATTCTCCAGTTTAAATTTTATGTTTACATTTCGATACATTTTACTGAAAAGTAAAAGACAGAAATGGTAGGATTAAGAGCTGTAAAAGATATGTTGAAAGGATGTTTAAAATATCGTAAGAACTACGATGAAAGATTTTATGAGCTGAAAGTCTATTGAAATATTCTTTGCTTTGCAATGCAGAAGACTACACTGAATCACAGGAGAATAACCTATTTCTTTTCGAGAAATTGGATGTTACATCTTTTAAACAGTGGAAAAGATTTAAAATAACTTTATAAAGGAAAGCAAAACATCATGTGAACACATACTAACATCTAATATTGAGAGGCATTTAATATATAATTTATCTTCGGCAACAAGATTATATAAATATTTCAGAAAAGATAGGATACTATATTATTTGGTGATATTTTGGTGATGTGCACTGTTAAAAGGCGGCTTATATAAGAAAAAATATATTTGATTTTGTAAAAATGAAGTATGTTATTGTAGATTAAAATTTCATAAAAAAATTAAAATTTAAAATGAATATAAAATATATTTGATTTTGTAAAAATGAAGTATATTATTGTAGAATCTTTTTTTTTATGGAATTTAATTGAAATTTGAATTATAAAAATTAGTTAGAAACATAACGAACACGTAGAAACTGAAACATACGTTTTAATCAGGAATACTAAAGCAGGTTTTTTTTAGTGTTATAATAGAAAATGTAATTAAAAATTCATAAATTAATTAAATTAATTTAATTATTGTAATTTAATTATGTATTCACACAAAATTTAATTATTCAGTTATATATTCATTTATTGAAGAAAAGTCTTTTTGCTATCATTTAATTAATGACTTACCCTGATCAGTTGAAGTTGATTTTTGTAATCTCGTTCACTCACACTTCTGGTCAGAGCTAATGTAATATTCACTCTTTCCAAATCCGAGTACAGTTTCGTCATAGACTGAGGAAAAGAAATTTGAATTAATGAATGAAAATAATTGAAAAATGAATTAAATATTACTTTAATTAAATTATATGAAATTTAAGAGCTCCTAAATTAACTTTTTATCATTTCTTTTATTAGCATTTTTTCATTTGTAAATTAACTCAGAAAGGAGCTAGTAATTTGATTAGAGATAATTACTTAAGAAAAATAAATAATTTAAGAAGGATGATTTATTTTGATACTTTCACGATTAGAAGATATCAATTACACAATTCTATTTAGACTTGAATCAAATTTTAAACAGTAAAAATAATCTGGATAAATATTAATAGAGTGATTTTTTTAATAAAGAAAGTATTTCAGAATATTTTAGTACGTAGCAAAAGATTTTAAGAAGATTTAATTTGGGCCTCCAATAAATTATTACAATACACGGTTTCTGTTAATACTTTTGTAGTTTTTTGCTAATACAAACATCTTAAATAAAATACATTTAGCACGTAATTACTTGCATTATTTAATCGAAAAAACCTTTAATGAAATGCTAAATGTTTTTCTTGGCAAAAAGCATATATTGTAAGGATTATTATATTTATTATTATTATTTATTTATTTATTACGTGATTATATTTTTTTTTACTTCTTGTGAGGATTATTATATTTTTTGTAGAGGAAGCATTTCAGAATACTTCAGTATATAGTACGGAAATATTTCAGTACGTAGCAAAAGATTTTAAGAAGATTTACTTTCGGCCTTCAATAAATTATTCCAGTACACGGTTTTTGTTAATAATTTTGCAGTTTTTTGTCAATGCGAACATCGAAATCGAAATAAATTTAAATCGAAACTTAAATTTATTTCGATTAATAAATTTTTAATCGAAAACCCCTTTAAGGAAATGCTAAATGTTTTTCTAAGGGTATGTTTTTCTTAGATGGTATTAATCCTTCTTGATGGTATTACTAATAATCTTGATGGTATTAATTCGATATGTGGCAAAAAACACATATGGCAAGGATTAATACCATCTGTCATCTTTAAGTTAAACTCATATATATCTGCCAATCCGTCTGTAGAAGAAGGATTAAGTTACAAATATTTTCTTTAAAATAAAATAGCATATCTAGGCAGAATCCTTTCATATCCATCCATACATTTTCAAGTCAACTTAACTAAGAGAACTAACTGAAATGCTTATTGGTTTTATGATACGAAATCAATTTATTAAGACTAATTTAAGTCATTAATTTATTTATCAAAAAAAGTAAGAGGGAAATAAAAGTGTTTAAGAACTGAATATTTTTTTTTGAATATTCAGAAAAATATTGTATTACATACAGATGTGTCTTTAAGATTGGAAATAACCTTAAACCTTTGGGGTTACTGTTTATATTGTTCGGACATGAACTTTTATAGTCATTGAAAACTCAAAGCTATTGCAATAAGATGGTTTTATTTTATTTCATCTACTTCAGAAAGAAATCAATAATTCTCACAAAAAATTTCAGATTTTATACGCTGATTCCCTTTTTATACCATCGGCAGATTCTTATTTTTTTGAAAATAAGAGTTTGCCAGTAAGAACTATTTTAAACAGACTAAATTCTCTCTTTTCAGATTAATATTTTCAGTATTTAGCCAAATTTATGATATTAACATTTTAAAATATTTTAAAGGGAGACTAAAATGCATTTTATTATACCAATAAAGTTAAAGTAATATCTCTATAAGGTGCTTCTTCATATTTTATTAGAATTCAACCTCTCATTGAAATACAAGTGAGTTTCATTGTCTAAGTGAATGAAAAGCTTAAGAATTATACTACTATTATACAACATATACATAGAATGTGATACACACAGGTATGTTTTTCTGGAAATATCCTTAGACCTTTGGACATGCTGTTTATATTGATCAGCCATGAACTTTTACATTCACTGAATACTCAAATCTATTGTAACCAGATAGTTTTCTAAAATCTCCTCTACTTAAGAATGACATTGATAATTCTCACGAAAATTTCAGATTTCATACGCTAATTCTCTTTTTATACCATCGGCTGATAACCAAGGATCACTATCGGAGTAAATGAAGATTTTGTTCGACCATGAACTTTTACATTTACTGAATACTCAAATCTATTGTAACCAGATAGTTTTCTATAATTTCCTCTACTTAAGAAAATCATTGATAATTCTCACAAAAATTTTCAGATTTCATACACTAAATCCATTTTTATACCATCGACATATAACCAACGAGCACTATCAGAGCAAATGAAGATTTCATATTTTTCAAGAAGTCTTAAAAATATATTACAAAACGATCTAACTCGACTTAAAGAGTTAAGTTCCTAATAAAAAACGGAGAGTGAATCAATTTTTAAGAGCTAAAAAGTCCTAAGAAAATGATACTCTAAAAAAAAAAAGATACTCGATAAAAACTCTCTTCCCGATTTAAATTAAAACAACTTCATCTTCAAACTGTCATCCTTCAACAGCAACCTGGAATTGGAAACTTATTTCGCTGTAATGCAAAAATGATTCGCCATCGCTCGCTGACGGTTGCTGTGATGATTGGAGAGATGGGCAACATACTTTCCCAGAAGGTAAGAGGATATTCTTCGACAAAGTGCTGAAGATTATTGCGAGGAAAATTTCGGCATATTTTTTTAAAGTGAAATATGAGTTTTTAAAAGTTCTTCAAGAATGTGGAATGTTTTGAGGATTAACATGTTAATACTTTGAAGAGCTGAATCAACGATGTTGTTGGCTCAACTAGCTTTTGGATTCAACTTCGAGTGCACACGGAATTGGTTTCTCTGAAACTGGACTATTTGGTAAACTTTTTCCTTTAAGAAAAATACATTTTTCGAAGGGGGAAATAGTACAGAAAGATTGCTTGATTTATAAAATCATTAAAGTAGATTTGAAATTCATTTCAAAGAAGAATTTTTAACCAGTTATGCAGTTTTTCTATTGCTAGGTCAGGATGTAATCAATAAAATATTAATGGTATTAGTGGATGGAATACACACAAAAAATACAATACAGAAAATGATGAGATGCTTTGTTTAATGATGAGATAGTTATCTTTTGAAATTAAAATTGCTCTTCACAGCATAAAAAAGTTTTTTTGCTCATTCCAAAATTTAATAATTAAAGTCACAATTATTATTTACAATTAAAAATCTATTAATTAATCTGTAAAAGCTACTGAAATTTAAAAAAATTTAAATGTTACATGAAGTTTGTACATAAATAACTAAATGCCATGTTTAACTTTGAGAAATAATATTTAAAATATAAAAATTGTGTTTCGATGATAAGGAATGTTCATTGAAAACTTTCATAAGTCAGTTTCAATTAAGATAGAGCTTAGGAAATAAAATTTAGGCCTCAACTTTTAGACCTCATTTAATTAGAAATTATAACAAATAATTTACATAAGTAATACATAAATAATTTGCGAAATGTTCCATTTGATAAAATAAAAGTGAAAATTTACCATGGAGTATTTATCATCTTGCTCATGTAAAGTTGCGACTTTATACCATTTGTGGTGAAGAACAAACGCTAAAAGGGCTGCTGTGTGGGATGAATCAGGTGACACGGTTCTGAAGAACTTCGGAAAATTTGTTCGATCACTTAAAGCAGGAGAGGTAGCTCCATACGATATCTATCAAAATAAAATAGAAACAACAAAATTAAAAAAAAATACAAACACTCATAGATTGAGGTAAAATATCGACAGGAATAAGACTAAGTATTTTGCAATACATTCAAACCTGTTTTTGTGCTGGAATAGAAACACCATGAAAAAAATATCCTGAAACTTCATAAGTAATTATAAAATATATTGATTGCAACAGAAACAATAAGTTTTATTGTTTGTTACACAATATAAGTTTTATTGTTTGTAAGAAACATTCTTTTATGTTGTCAATAGGGATAGCATAAAAACAGTCACCACATAGAAAATATATGAATCAAAATTTCACGATGGAGTTAGAAATTAGTTTTCTAAACAAGGAATAATTGAAATTACACATTGTAATATTTTTAAATGTTTTATTTGCTTATACAGATTCCAAAATGTGCATTCAAATCTATTCATCTTAATCAAGATTTTGTTGTGGAGAACTGGTTCAAAATCATTTTCTGTACTTGTACATGCTACCTTTAAACTAGTAAAATTCGTGGTAATGTGATGATATAATTTTGGGTTGGACATCTGTTTGATTCTTTTTAATTTGTATGTTATTTTAATAGTCGTCTGTAATTTTCTTTTTAAATTACATTTTTAAATTTATTTTTATTCATAATATACATATGACGGAATTTATTTTTTATATACAACACACAAAAAAAAAAGGCATATAAAAAAGCCGCACAAAAAAAGACAGCACAAAAACAGGTTTGAGTGTAGTTACATACACGATGATTCAATAAATTGATATAGGAATTGAATAAAATTGCGAATTCAAAAGATAAAATGCTTCAAAATCAATATGAGAAACCTGTTTTCATTGTAGTTGCAATGTTAAACGTGTTTAAATACAAAACAAAATTTTTATATTAGAAGCACATTTCTTAAAATATACGAAAAAGAAGTTATAAAATTCTGAATAAAACTATAAAATTCCAAACAAGCATTCTTTTATTCCATATAACCTTCAATATTTTATAAATTTGGAATTTGTGTTTAGTTTAAAATAGAAACAAAATTTGTTTGCTTTAAAGAAGAACGATGTTTCCTGCAGCTATTACAATTGGTTGCAAAATTCGGTACCCGGTTTTCAATAAGAACTCAAAGAAATTGATTTCGGATAAAATATGTATAAAAATAATATTTGTTTGAAATTTCGTGACTTACTTGAACAACGTTCTTCCCTCCAAGAATTCTTGCAAATCTTTCTGTTATTTCTGAAGATCCTGGACCCAAAATTGTTGTCATAACAGGTTGGTAGTACAGCGAATGGAAAAATGCACTTATGGCAACTCCAGAATCGCACTGTTAAAAAAAGATTAATAATGTGAAAAAAATATTATGACACAAAACTTATTCAAAGTTTCTGAAAAATAGTTTCTTCAACAGTTTCTTTTTAACAGTAAAACTATGAGAATTATTTAGTTTATATAAAAAATTTTTGAGTGTTTTTCGAATCCATGAAAATGCACGTTTCTACAATTTATCGCACAAATGGATGAATGTTTTGAAAACTGATAACAAAAAAAGTTGATTTTTGTAGTTATTTACAAAGTATTTTAAATAAATGAATAAATGTTTGATGTATTTCAATACTTGAATATTTTCTTGAAGTATATTTTCCTCTATTTATTTAATTGAATGCTGTTTTTGATTATTATTATATATATATATCACAAAAAAAAAGAAACATCTTAAATTTTTTGCTTATAAACGGCCTGTAAATATTTAAATTAAAAACTTATAGATAGTAAAAAGAAAACAAACATATGCAATTATCTGTAGTATTACAATAATAATGTATTATAAAACTATAATATTTGATTTTCCTACTTTTCTTTTAAATGTTTCTTGCAGTTTTACGAAGTAAAAATTCCTTTTGGAAAATTTAAGTATAAAAGTTATTATAACAATTAAACGAATGAATTCATACAGAAGATATATAAATTTATCTGCAAAATTTCTAACATTTTAACATATTTCTCCACTCTAAAAAAAGAACAGAATCTTAATGATGCAAAATAGATATTTTCAACATTCATATACAGGAGGACCATAATTAAACTCACACTGTGATGACATTATGATATGTGAGAATACGTCATGTTACTTTTGGATTGTGGGGATATTTCAACTGACAGTCGATCTTATGTGAGGACACTGCTTTCCGGAATGACCTTTAATATTTGATTGTGGTACAGAAAAAAATCTGGAAAGCACCTATCATTAAGTGTCAATGTGAGATCCTTACACACGCTGACACAATCACCATCCAATCTCCTCATTTCTTAGATGATGATTGCAATGGATGCCACCAGTAGATTTGAATATGAATTTTGCTGGATGCTAGCTGCTCAATTTGTAATTGAAGAAGATGTTACAGAAGATTCTAAGAAGATTTTACATGGCCAGAGACAACTCTGGCCATGTAAAATCTTCTTAGAGTGTGTATTAAGTGTCTTTAAAATCGATTTATATATGTGTTATTAGATTGAAATAAATTGTTTGAGCTTTAATAAATATTTGATATTTCGGAACGTATAAAAAATATCTTTTTAAATCGATTTCAAAAACTCGAATCAGAAATTTGAAAAAATTCAATTAAAAAAATATTTTGTTTGTTCAAATCAAGACATTTCCCTTTTCTTCTTCTATCTAAATAAAAATAAATTACTTATTTTATTTAATATTGCATATTGTATGCCAAATAATCTCAGGTCAAGTACCTGGCATTTGAAAATAACATCTACTATATATTATGAATTATTTTCATTATATTTCTTGTTTTGCATTCGAAAAAACATTTTTAAACCAGTTTATTGCTATCAGAGGATTTGAAACTCGTCATGTGAAGAATATCAGTCGGGGCTGTTACGAGAAATTTGTTTAAAAATGTCTTTGTGTCTCAACGCGTCACTATATATATGTCAAAAGCGTATATCCTCAATATATGCCATTATATGCCATAAATATATATAATTATATCATATATCAATATATGTCACTTATATCACTCATATATCATTAATATATGTCAAACGCTTCACTATATATGTCTCAACGCGTCAACGCATACATTTTATACCGATGATGATTTTTTGATGACCGAATGGCTAGCGCTCTGGCGTTCGGTACCACAGGTATCGGGTTCAAATCCCGGCGTTGCCATGGGTGTTTGTAGTGGTTCGGAATCCACTTTAAGCCGTAGGTCCGGGTCCTAGGATCGTAGAGCGTTGCGGGGGCGTTGTTACTCCACGTCCGTGGCTTACCATCAAGTAGTTACACGTGCCCCCTGGGTAATGCAAAGTGAGTAACATCGGTGCAGCCCTTATGGCATAAAAGATCACAGTCTATTTGCCAGCTGCATCAGAAGAAAAAATAAGCTTTACCACCCCTAAAAGTGTGTCACATGATTGCTGAATCATTCTTTATACAACAACATATATATATATACGTATAACCGAGAAAAACCGAAATAAATAACCGAATTTTTTATTAAGAAATTCAAAAAAAGAAACTAGAATTTATAGTTGAAAAACAATATTCTTGCAAAGCATTAAAATGCCTAGAAACTGGAGTTCTGTAAAATTTTAGCCGTGGAATGTTTTTACAGCAAGGGGATTATAAAACAACTCAAACCGAAACATATTTTCTTGATGATAGCAAGTGAGGAAAATTTTCATTTTAACAAAAAATATTTTTCTTCAAACATTCCCTCTGGAAAAACCAGCACAAAAATCCATCTGCGCTTGAAAATTTTTCTTCGCTTCAATTCTGTTAAGTGATTTCATACTAAAAGGTAGTCTTGATTACAAACGCATTTTCAAATTTGTAGAATTACATAAGATATTTTATAAATGAAAAATAAAAATACTCCGAAAAAACATTTAACAGAATTTTTCTTTATTTATATTCATTATTATTGGCATCTTATAGTTAAAAATATACTACTAAACAACATATTTTCATAGTATTTTAGAAAAAATACAGATATTTTAAGAATATTTTTTTGTTTCGTCTGTGTAATTTCGTGATCTTTTTCAGTCAAAACTTTGAAAGATATTTTTTTCTTATCGAATCATCCAGAAGAACACATTTAAGTAAACAACTATAATTTTTTCCTACTTATTATATTCTGATTTTTTACTACTTATATTATTCTGATTTTTTGCTACTTATATTATTCTGATTTTTTGCTATTATTTTTACAAACATTTATAACAGCTATTTTTTGTGCATGTAAATACTTTTTCCTATAACATTTATTGTTATCCATTTACATTTATTTCTAACTGAGGATCCATGAAAATTCATTCTTTTAATTTTGTAATTTAAGATCTGAAAATTTTTTACATAGGCCTTCGAGATCTTTCTCATTTCATGACTTCATTAAACTGCTTCCTCAACGGTGGCGTATGAAATTGTTCGTTTGTGATATTTTTCTATAAGACTATAGAATTCAAAATACTCACTGAAATACATAATCTATATTTCTCTACTATTAGACCATTATTAATCGAAATTTTCTAATTTAAAATATTTTAATGTTCAATGCAGTTGTGTTCATTTTTATGCTTACTATTGAAATACAAAAAGATAAAAAATATTATGATGTGATATAAATAAATAATATTTATTTATGTAATCAGAAAACACTAGATAATCTAAAAACCTAAAAAATATTTGACAAAAATGTTCACTGTAGTCCTTTATTACAAAAAAAGTTACTTATAGTAGAGAAAGATATGTGGTATCAAATATTAAATATATTAACTTAACATAAGCAAACTGTTTTACTTCATTTCATTTGATTTATATGAACATAAATTATATTTAAATGCGGCAATGCAAAGTTAATAATAATGCCAAAATTGATTGAAATTTCTGTTTATGAAAAAAATAAATAAAGATACCAATTACTGGACCCCATAAAAATGTCTTTAAAAATTCAAGGATAATTCTAGAACCCTCATCTTACAAATTTTTAAAAGACAGAAATGTAATTGAACAGACTGAAATACAAGTTTTCCTTCATAATATACATTTTTACATTTATTCGAAAATTATGTGGTATACAGCTTATTCGTTTCAGTTAGCTCCATCTATACAACTATTAATAAAAGTACTGCATGCTATACATAGGAAAGAAAACAATCCTTTTAGTGTTTCCAACATGCTATCGTTATCGTAGAAGCATTTTATCCAGCTCTTTCCACTAAATCTGGTAATTGCTCTAATTAGACTCGTTATTTCTGGAGATCCTGGTAATGCAATTTTGCGAGAAGTATTATTAATTCTGGAGCTTCTCACTCGAAACTTTGTTTAGAGCATGGTTAATCATTGACAAGAGCATCCAGAAAGCAATTCACGTAAAGAACCTCACTAATGAACTTTCAGATACCAAGTTTGATTGTTAATGATGCACGAAATCATATTTCATTTAATTCCAACTCAGATTGTTCTTTACCGTTGCTTTGAATTGCATCACAGTGAACATTACGAGTGTTTTTTTTTTTTTTTTTTTTTTTCATTTGGAGATCTTGAAATTTGCAGCTTAATTTTTTTGTTTTTGTCCAAATGTAAGAAAGTGTTTTGTGTATTAACGTTAAAGTTGAAAAAGTAAATTAACGCTAAAGAAAACTAAGTATTAAATGTTATTTATGAGTAGTGCAATTAAATGGAATGACCACTTAAAAACAAAAATTATTTTCTGCTAAAAAATGCATTGTTTGCATTTTATGAAAATAAAATCTTTCAGGTTTTAAAAATTGTTTTAATTTTGTTTTTACTATAATCAAAAATCAAGATATTTTAATTTATTTGCAAGCTCATCAATTTATTTTTCTCATTTTTGATTTTTACTGTTGTGTTTGCTAGAAAAAAAGTTATATTTAAAATTTATTCTATTAAAAAATGAATATAATTTTGAATATATATGTAAAACTGCATGGAAAATTAAGTGAACCTTAAAAATTAATTTATTTAGAGTTTGTTGTTTATTAATTATTTAGAGTTTGTTGGGCATGAACTTGGTATAAAAATTGATTTTAAATGTTATGCATTGAATTTTAGCCTGACTTTTTGAAATTCATTTAGAATAATCATACTGGATTATTTTATAGCAATAATAATTTACATTCAATACATTAAACTTTTTTTTTATTTTCAGCTTTTATTGCTTATTTTTCACTAAGTTAAAATTGAAAAAAAAAAATAAAATAAGTTAATTATTAATATTTTTTTATCAAATAATTTATTTAAATAATAAACAATTCTAAATTTAAAAATTAAAACAAAAATATCTACAAAGGTAATCCTCCCTCTTTAATGACTTTTACACGTGCAAAAGTTCCGCTCAACTACTATTAACAAGCAGATTACAGATTTTAAATTTGAAAGTTTTTAAATAATAAATTTATGCCATAAAATAAAATCACAAACTTAGTTTAAAATATTTAAAATGAAAGTGTTTTTTTCACAGCATTTTTTTCTTGGAGATCTTGTATATAAAATATGCCAATTTTTATAGAAAAGACCTTGTATTCGTTATAGTATATAACGAAAGGTTCCTGACAGATACAAATGGTTTAATGCCTTATAGTAAATTCCTTCAGGCCCGCATTTGAGGGATCTCAAGGGATAAAACCATAAAAATAATCTTTAGATATTTTTGAACAGGAAGTTTACAAACTTGATGCAAATGTACATGATGTGGCTGTTCAGATAGCACATACTGAGACAAGGTTAAATTATCGGGTGTGCAATTCAATAAGTTCCAAGCGGGACTGCCAATGCTTGGATTTTTCTGCAAAATCGTGAGAATTTACTAGAAGTCTTAGTTTCTAGAGTTTTATTTCGAAAATTAAATAAAATCTTGGGTTTTGTGTCTTATTGAAGAATATATACAATAGATATCATAATGCGAAAAAAATATATTTATGCTATGCTATAGATTTACTAGAATAACATAGTTTGACTAAAAATTCTCCAAAGTGTCTGTTCCGTTACGTTTCTGCAATATTGTCAGTTTTATCGTTGCTTTTACTTCTTCAGGGAAGAATTTTTATACTGAGACAAAATAACTTAATATTTGTTTTGTTAAGATTTATTTACTTTATACTGATAGGAATTAAAAAACAATAAAAATACAAAAGCAGTAAAAAAACCATAACGTGCACATTTGTGGAAGCCTGAGCGTTAATAGTAATTTATAAGTGAAATAATTTCATACATTCTGGACATAAATTATTCATTATTATTCCGGGTATTAATTATAGCAACTTAATATATTTAATATATCTGATAATATTTTTATCTAATATTAACGATTTGTTAATAATCCAACAACACTGACAATCGAAATACTGTGTTTCCATATTCCTAACAATGCACCGTAAATACCATTATCAGTACAGCCAAACTATAGGATTTGCATTTTTCTTGTTTGGAGATTCTGTAGTGAATATTTTTTTTTTTTTGTTCTTTTCATTAATAATAGTAATTATAATTATAAAAAACTAAATGTCCACATATGTGGCCAAGGACGCCAAGAGGTTAAATGAAAATATTTATATGCCAACCCTGATGCTATCTACTGCACCTGCTTCAGTTTTCTTTAATTTATTTTTGCTGTTTTGTATTGTCTTAAAACGTGAAAATAAACTAGCTATAACTGGTGAATACAATTTAATTCGAAATGAATGAACAAAATACACAAGCTTGGATGATATGCTAAATGTTTCAAAATGGGATTTCTTTTATTGCAACATGATTTAAGAATTGGCTAGAGCAGGATAAAAACTATAAGTATTCTAGTTACTGTTTTAAAGTGACTCTCATAAATTAAAAAAAAAAAAAAAAAAATCATGCTATCAAACACGAGGATTCTATGAAGCGTAAAAGACATTTTAAGGTTGCTAAAAAATTAACCAGAATAATGATTTTTGATTGGAAGCTTTGATTCCAATTAAATAGTCAAGCAGTCGAGTTTAGTTGCAAAGAAAAAACTTGAAAAACTCTTTCCAGACAATGGGTATGTTGACGGGAAAGCCCACACAAACTCGTCATTGGGTCTCTCCATTTCTAAAAGGAGGGTCTGTAAGGTATCAAGGAATGGAATTCACGTTTCATTAACCCACCTTGCGTACATTACCACTGGGTAACAAATGAGTCAAACCTTAATATTAAAGATAATTTTTTCATTCCTTCTTCTGAAATTAGCAAAGGCATGCAATGTTTGCAATTGTGTTTTTATTCTACTTATCCAAGTTGTAGAAAATGTAACATTCTAGCTCTTTTTTTATGAGTTCAATTTCATCACCTTCTAAAATGGGAAATCTTAGTTCTTACCCCTCGTTGCGTGACAAAGTTTAATCTAAGAACAGATTAGATGTAAGAGCAAACCTTTGATAGTTTTGGCACTGTTTGTTCTTACTCGAAGTAAGTGAAAAAGAATGATAGATCCGAGTAGAGTTCTTTGATTGGACATGACCAATTAAGGTGGAAAATCTAATTGGAGGTCACCCATTTAAAGTGTTTCAAAGTGACGTTGAGGGAGACTCGCCGGTAATTACAGAAAAGAGTAAGTGATCCAATTTGGGTAAACCAAAAGGTACCAGATTGTACAGTAGCGCTCATTATCAAATTAAACCAGGATAATTACGGGATTAGTTCGTAGAAAACCATGACTTTCACGATATCTTATTAATTCATGAGAATATATGTGTAGTAGAAAATTCTAACTAGATAAAATATTTCACGTATTTTTTATTGCTTTGATACACATAGAATTTAGTTTGTAACAATTAAAATATAATGCAAGGTGAATCATAAATTTACATTAAACAGATGATTCTGTTTATGTGAAGAATTTACCAATGTTTTTCCTGAAGAAATTACAAAAAGGATTAAAAACTTTTAAGAAGTGCAATATGTCTTGTTAAAGCTGGAGTTTAATGCACTTTATTACTTTTTTAGAAAATTTATTACGTTGCTTTTGAAATTATTTGATATGATTTCGTATG
Source organism: Caerostris darwini (assembly GCA_021605075.1). Classification (NCBI taxonomy): domain Eukaryota; kingdom Metazoa; phylum Arthropoda; class Arachnida; order Araneae; family Araneidae; genus Caerostris; species Caerostris darwini. The sequence continues at coordinate 233,643 of BPLQ01003247.1, forward strand.
AATAAAAAAATTCATATTAATTCTATTAATGCTCATGTTAATAATGAAAGGCAATATAGAGTAATGAATATAGCACTCATTGTGTTATTATTCCTATTCTTTTACACAAGGGTGAATTATCTTTGAAATAAGTAGATCACATGTATTTTTGAAGACTGATAACTCTCAGATAAATTAAATATCATTCCATTTTTAAATTGATTTGTTTTTAAATGTCTTTTGTGTCTAGTATGATGAATGTTTATCATCAAAGTTATAAATTCAGTCCCAAAAGTAAGTAATATAGTAATAAAGGATAATTTTGAGGAGAAGCAAGAGGAATTCATGTAAAGAAACGTAAATCCTTCTACTATGCAAATTTTTCTACACCTAGGGGAGTACCTAATTTACTATACAACTATACTTACAAGTTCTGAGTTATAATTTGAAATTCAGTTTCTTTTCTGAGACTGTATCTCATGTAGAGGATTTTAAAAGTACAAGCCAGTTTTTATTAGGACTTAAGCTAACATATATTGCTGGCTTAAGTTTGTTTCTCTGAAATTGGTTGTACTTGGAAAGTGCTTTGTGATAAAGTCCAAGAGTAGTTTAATATTAATTCACAGGTTTAGGAGAGATTTTCTTTGTAATAAAAGAAGAACTTTGTATGTGATCTTTTACTGGAGGACAATCCTGAGGATTTTGAGGAATTATGACGAAAGTAGAGATAACGATAAGTGTTGAGGATAACAGAATTAGATCAGAGTTAATGATACTAGAATTAGCACAGTCAGAATATTTAAGTTTTTTAGAGGAACTTGGTTGAAGTTTCTGTTGCAAAGAACAAGCAATACATCAGAATCTAGATGCGCCTCCCGTCTACCAGAAATGGAGTCCAAAGAAATGTGTTCCTACTAGAGCCGCAACACCATTTGGATTCAGATACCAGGATCCTCTTTTCCTGGGACAAGGGTCACACCAAACGCGTAAGTCAGAAAACTGACATTGTTACTGAATACAAATATATATTCACATTGTTAGTAAATACAAATATATATTCACATTGTTAGTAAATACAAATATATATTCACATTGTTAGTAAATACAAATATATATTCACATTGTTAGTAAATACAAATATATATTCACATTGTTAGTGACTACAAAAGTATATACAAATATATACTTGTTAAAAAGAATAAAACAAACGATAAAAAAGGTATTGCTAGTCAAATCAAAACTAATAACATTTTAAATAGAATTATATAACAATAGTTTCAATTAGTCAGAATTATAGAAAATTCTAAAATTTTTATTGAATGAAAGATAATATGAGGTTTATGAAATATTCAAAAAGGAAATCGTATTGCATATTCTCAGCTTAATTAAAAATTTTATCTGTCTAAAATTTTAAGATTACTATTAATCCATAATAATAACTATGATAGACCGAATGAGTTTTCTGATGTTAAAGACAATTTGATAACTTCATTAACAATAAGAAATAAGATATAATTTTCGAAAAAGAGGCTGAATTCATTCAAGTTATGCATATTTTTATGATGTAGCAATAAATCCGAAACTGTTTCGTATAATGAAAAAATTCTGAGTAGCAGTTTTTCTGTCAAAGTTCGTAAAAAACCTGAGCAGTTAAGCTAATCTCCAAAAGAGCAGGAAAAAGGAATTAAAAATCAATTCAGAAGTAATTTTTTTATCGTTTTTTTTATTGAAAACATCCTAAGAAACAATATTTTTTTTTTGGCCAAAACAAAAAAAATGGGGAGAATAAAAAATATTAGAAAGAGAAGATCATATAATTTTTTTTTATTCTGTGTAATGTTAGTCATGAATAAAGAAGATAAATGCTTATAGAATGAATTCAAAGATTTTGAAAGAGTACGTGAACATGTAATCTCTCCGCGTTCGCAATGTAATATTTTCAACATGTAACTGTACTTTTAGAGTATACACTGAAATCGGCTTTTATAAGGTCCTTTTTTGTGTGGTTTTTTTTGCGCGATATTTTTTGAGCGGTATATAAAAAAAAGTTCATCAAATGCATATTATGAAAAAAAAATTAATTAAAAAATGGAATTTAAAAGAAAACAATAGACAGCTATCAAAACAACATGAAAATTTAGAAGAATCCAACTGATGGTCCAGCCGATATTATATCCTCACATTACCACGAATTTTATTAAATACGAGGTAGCATCTTCAAGTGGGAAAGTGATTTTGAACCACTTCTCCACAAGAAAATCTTGTGGGAAGAATGAATGAATCTCATGATTAATGATACGCGGTAATTCATGAATGAATCTCCGCGTACTTGACTACGATGAAAAGTTTTAAATGCCCAATTTTGGAATTCATATAAGCAAATGAGACATTTAAAAACGGTCCGGTGTGGGAATTCAATTTTAGAAAAATAAAATACGAATGAAAAAAAAGTCTTGAGTCCCATAATATGGAAGAGTTGCTAATTGCTGAACATTGAAACCTGTTTTTATGTTGCCCTTTTATATGCTGTTATCTTTTAAATGTAAAGGAAATTCCATCAAAGGAATATTATGAATAAATATTGATTAAAAAAATGTTATTTGAAAAGAAAACTACAGATGGTTGTCAAAATAACATGCAAATTAAAAAGAATTCAACAGATGGCCCACCAGATATTACATCCTCACATTACCACGAATTTTATTAAATGCGAGATAGCATCTTAAAGTGATTTTGAACCCGTTCTTCAGAAGAAAATCCGATACTTGACTACAATGAATAGTTTTAAATGCACATTTTGGGATCTATAGAAGCAAATAAAATATATTTAAAAAATGTTCCGGTGGGTGAATTCAATTTTTCCTTGTTGGGAAAACCAATTTCTAGCTACATCGTAAGATTTTGTTTTGTGCATTTTCTATGAAGTCCCTATTTACCGCATAAATGTTTTTAAATGTCTTGCAAGCAGTATAGTTAATAGCCACTTATAAAGTTTCAGAATATTCTTTTATGTGATTTCTTTTATATGGTACTTATCCCTGGCACAAATACAGGTTTGAGTGTAATTGTTTCTTTGAATAAAGGTAAAAAAATACGTTGTCTTTTGTAAATTTAAAAAGTACAAAGTTCTAAAATTAGTAAGAATAAGATTATTTAAAGTTAACTGCTTTATTCGTTTCTAGCAACAAATAATACATGAAAACTTATATGCTGAAACATTTTTAAGAATGGAAAAATAATTCTCCCCAAGTTAATATACATTTTCAGCAATCCAATTGTTAATGGAATTATGTAATAATTTAACGTTAAAAAGTTATAAAGTTAACTACAATAAGAATAATTGAAGTGGCCTTATTTGTTTTCTGGCAACAAATACTATATAAAAAATTTTACGTTAAAGGATAACATTTTCTAGAATGGAAAAAAAAATTCTCCCTAAGTAAATAAACACAGCAAGCCAATTTTATAATGGATGATTTAACTGCTAATCTGGCGTTTAAATGTTAATGAAACTAAAGAGCGGATCAGTTCCTAATGCCGTGGAAGAGCTACTATCTCTTAAGCTCATTAATACTTAACCGGATGTAAGCATTAGGCATCTTGGATTCTATCCTTAATTTCCTGAAGAGAAAAGATTTTCTATCGGTGAATAGATCTTTTCTTCGAAATTCATTAATATTTTAAGGACAACTGAAAGTAATTAAAAATACCTTTTATAGTATTAAAAGGATTACATTTTTTTACTATTGGCTATTTATTCGTTTGTGATATATAACATAATAAAAAAACAGTAATAATATGCTTGAAAGAATTTACTACTTGTATATTTTATACTACTTATTAGAAAATTTATTTAAGGCTGATATAACAAACTGTCGATATCTTATACTTTTTGATTATATGCAAAAAATTATGTACAATATTAATATAGTTATTGATTTAGTTATGTTGATAAATAAGAAATAATTTAAGGTATTTGCTTTTCCCAGCAATAAATAGAGAAATTCTTGTTTTTAATTCAGATATTTCAGTATTTGCTTTTCGCTAAAATTTCAAAGTATTTAATTAGTACTACTGCCCAATTTTGTAAAAAAATGAACTATTTTCTTTTTTTTTTATTGTATACACGAAATATACAAATAAATATAAACTAAAATAACAAAAATACTTGAAGTATTTAAAAACCGAAAATTAAATAAAATCCTTCGGTTAGTTAAATTGTTTTAAAAATAGTAACTGTATTCAAAAACATTAATATCATAAAATGAAAATAAAATAAATAATTGAATTGTTCTTTTGATGTATAGGGTGATGGAACAAACGAGCAATCTAAACTTTCAAAAATTGGGAAAAATCATGTACTTTATGACAACGACTATCCCTGGTATAGGACCAAGTTTGCACGTATGCATTGAGTTCAGCGTGAAACTCTTAACCGTCTTTTTTGTTCAGAAATTACCGGGGCACCACGAGAAGGTGGAACCCCTCGATGGTACCGTTTAGGGTGATGAAAGAAACACAAAGACAATTGAGGACATTCTCTCAAGACGGCCTTTTAATATCACAAGAAATTCTCAATGCCAGTTGATATGGAGAGAGTTATGTAGACGATTTTATCTCACTAACATCAAGGAAAAAGACCATTGCGGAAGTCCTAGCCTGCTCGATTGGGAAAGTATCATATTAAACGGGCGGACTGACGAAACATTTTTGACGAAAGTACTGTTACTGCTGATCACTATTGTCGAAAAAGCTCTATGTGCGTCTGTTTAGTGGTGCTACTGAAGCAGACTTCGTTTTAATGGACGATAACCCAGGGTACATCGAACTAATGCTATTGAGAAGCTTCTAGAAAGTAAAGATATCATTAGAATGGATTGGCCACTGTACTTCCCCGATTTAAATGCCATAAAACATGCATGAGATGGTTTGGTGAGACACCATTCGGCACTATTATATCCGCCGGAGAACATTCAAACACTGAAACAGAGGCTGAATGAGTAATGGACACTCTTACCACAACAACTCTTGGATAATCTGGGGTTGAACATGCGGATATGATGCTAAGCAATCATTGCAATTACAGGATGCCCTATCCCTTATGAAGAAACATCTGCTGGTTGTCCTTCTTTATGGGCAGATAAGCATTTATCCAACACTACTCTTTTAATAAAGCCGTTTTAGTTCGATTCCATATTGTATACTATTTATTTATTTTTTCGTCAGTACACCTCCTTCATTTCTTAAGTAAAAAATATTTTTCGTATATTTTAAATTTCAAGTCTCCCAGATAATTATTTTCGGAGTAACAAAATAAAAGTTTTGAGCTCGAATGTATCATAGATATATAAATGCCATGTTTTTTAATCCAAAAGAAAAGTTCATAGAATGTTATTATTATTAGATGCAATTAATCATTTATATTAAAGCATAATCCTATCAGACTGCAAATGTTTAATTAATTACTGCAATAAATAAAATATTTTAATGTAATCAACCATTAATTTGAAGCAAGTTATTAAAGACATTATTTTCGTGGGATATAATCACAGAGTTATTAAGAAATATCTGAAATTAACTTGTTATTTTATAGAAGTCAATTGAAAAAACACGATGGTCGCATAAATACGTTGTTTTCATTTAAAATGAGGTATTTCTAACAAATATGATAAAGAAATTATTATTTATTGGAAGTTAATAATAATTTAAGTTGGTATTGATTAGCAAGTTCTCCATTTTATTTTGTTTTTGCTAATTTTTCATTTATCGAAAGTTATTTAGTTTTTCCCCGTAGGAAATACGACCTCTTCCCTTTTAACATTTCAGAATGAAAACCTTCGGTCTTATGTATGTTGGACAGATATAGAAAGACGATTTCAAGGGAAGATAGCAATGAAGTAACTAAAAGCGCTGTTGCGAAGTTATTATTGAATTATCTGAAGATGACAAAAACCGTCTGAAGTGTAAACGGACACTGTAATTCGTTTCTTCCTTCCAATGTAGTAGTGAGAAAATATGTCCAAGTTCAGGAAAACAATTTGACCGATACAGATTGCATTACCGGACTTTCGGACACTCGTCACGGAACAATGGGTGGGAAAGTTGACATAAATTCGATAATAGAATAACCAAGAAACGTGTCTCCTAAAACGACTCATCTGTAAAATGCTAGCTTACATCACGTAGTATTTCAACATACAAATTGAGGAAAATATAAAATGTTTTAGTTTCTCGAGTACGCAATGATTTCTACAGAAAATGCTCAACTAGTATATAAGCACTGTAGTTTAGACAAAAATATAAAATGTTTTAGTTTCCAGAATCCGTAACGATTTCTGCAGAAAATACTCAACTGGTATATAACGACTGTAGTTTAAACATACAAATTGAGAAAAACATAAAATATTTAAGTTTCTGGAATTAGAAAGGATCTCTACAGAAAATACTCAACTAGTATACAAAATATTGTGGCTCAAGCATACAAATTGAGGAAAATAAAAACACGTTTTATTTTCTAGAATCAAGAAAGGATCTCTGCAGTAAATTTTCAACATAGGACACTGTAATTTAAACATACAAAGGGAGGAACATATAAAATGTTTTTGCTTCTTGAGTCTGCAAGGATCACTGCAGAAAGATAAAATTTGCAACAAAGTTTAAAATAAAGAGTGTATACTTGTTTAAAGTTTTTCGTTTCTTAATGGTATGACTGTTTTTGAAAATAAAGCTGGTTACCTGCTTAAATTGGATTTAATTTATGATATTGGATATAATTTATATCATTATATATTTTGATATCATTTAGAAGGTAGAGATCGTAATTTGTAATTTATAGTTTACTATTGTTTCCCTGTGCTACATTCATATTAAATATTCAGATGTTAAAACAAAGAGGTTTGTTTCCTAAATATTTTATTTTATCCACAATATAGGAATTCATTATATTTGCACAATATAAGAATGCAATTAAGGCAACTGCTATACTACTATTGAGTCTTAACTAGTGCCCTAACATCATGCGCTATTCCACTTAATTAAACAACAGCCGTAATAAAGCCTCTTTTAATATTAATTCTAATGATGAGGTTCTTGTAGTTTTGGAGCACATACGGATTCTTAGTAACTGGTTAATGCGCTGGTGCTCTTGCGTTCATTAGTTTAACCCATCTTACATAAATTTTAATCAAAACATTTTGGCAATGATGAGAATAAACAAATTTTAACTTGTTGAGAGAAGTTTTAAAATGCAGAGAATTCTACTTCTTGACTCTACTTTTGGTAAATCATTATTTTTATCTTAAAAAGATTACAAAGGAAACATTGATTATAATATAGAGTTTTCTGTTTTGTTAACGTTTATTACAGGGGAGGAGTTTTTACTTTTATTTAACACAAAATTAGTATTAATGAGTATTTAATTAACATGACATTAGTATGCACTTATTATTGGGCATGTTGACAAGCATTCATATTTAAGAAATTTATTATACGATTTATTTTAAAGGTCAGGAACCTTAAGCTATTATATAACCTCTGGAAAATTCTCAAACATATTTACATATATAATCTTGTTTTGGATAAAAATATTCATGTGAGTTTTGTTTTTAATATTTAAAGTTAATAAAAAAATATGTTTCTTGTTTCAAGATCTAAGGAAATTGGGTTAAGCTCGCTGGTAAAGATTATAAGGAATATGATACATACTCATATCTTCAACATGTGGATCAGAAAACAAAGATCTCTTTTAAGGTTCAAATTAAAAATTATTACTTTAAAATTATTTATTTTTTAAGGTTAAATATTAAAAATATGATTTATATGAATATGTAGATCCAAAACAAGAAATGTATTGAATATGTTTTTAATATTCATATATTTACTATGAGTAACGTAGCTTCTAAATATTTCAATTTTTAGTTTTATTTTCCCCAATTTTAAGAATATGCATCTATTAAATTACATAATTTTCTGACATGTGACTGAATATATATTTTTGTAGCAATAAGTTTTTTACTTAAATTTCTTTAAACAAAAAATATGTCGTTGTTTCGAAATGCTAGCCGCTTTAACTTGAGGCCATTTAAAGCTGGTAGAGTATATTTGTATGTAACTGGTTCAGAAAGGGGAGCTTGTTAGGCTGAAATAGGAGACCTAGGAGAGGCACCTAAAGGGCTCACAATGCGCCTTCTTCAGCCCAATGGAAGAATTTTTCGATCTACCCATTTTATCAGGCCCCTCTTCGGCGAAGGCATGGAAACTTTCGATATGGTTTTGTTCGTTGAGTTTCGAACAGTCAATCCCAGTTGGAAGCCCAGCATGCTGTCACCAGACAGCTCGTCCTCCCAAATAAAGAGCATTATTTTGGGATTTTAGTTTTAGTTAAGTTTTTACGTTTTACTTATTTTATTGTAAATTCCATGTATTTTTACTTAGTTTAACCTTAATTCCTTTACTTTATTTTATTTTTAACTTAAATTTTTTAATTTTAACTTTAATCTTTTATTTTTTTGGGGGCATCAACAACGGACTCTTAATTGCACCGATAGCTTAGCTTTTTCGATCTCTTGTTTTAATTGTTCTCAAGCAAGAGATGTTTTTCTTAAATTTTAAATTGTTTTATTTTATTTATTAATATTCTATAATTTAAGCAACTTCATTTTTGAGCAAATTTTCTAACTATTTTAAGATGTGAAGGTATTGTGGTTCTTAAAACCCCCTTGGAACTCCGTAACCGGTACGCTCGTTGCCCGTTGCCCCAGTTTTAGTTAATTTTAATCTATAAAATACTAAATAAACAGTTGAAGTTAAATTAAAATTTTATAATTATAACGAAACATTATTTTTTACTTAAATTAGAAAGTAAGATCTAATTAAATTCTCGAGTATTTTTCAGCTTGCTTTCGGAGAGGTGCTTTGCTCGTTGGGAATGGACAGTTAGAAGGGAGTGCATGTCATCTTTACTCTAGTCAGTGATTATACGTGTTTGTAGGTCAGTAGTAGATGCTTCAATGTTGTCTTTTGTTTGGAGTGGTACATCCCACCTACAGTTTGTATGATGGTTTGAGGTGCTACTACATACCACACTGGATCCTCTCTATAACCTCTCTAATCCTCTCTAATTTTATATCTCGAACCCATGATATAACAGCTGTACGTTAGGGAAATGTTTCAGCTACATGGGCTGCTTCTCATGCATGTGTGTCAGGAGTATTTTCCCGACAAGATAATTCTTCAATGTTTCCTTTTTTGGAGTGGCAAATCGCGTCCACAACTGATGTGCTGGTTTGAGGTGCTATTCCATACCACACTCAATCCCCTCTAATAATGATAACTGAAACCATGACAACACAGCTGTACTTTCGAAATATCTTTCAGCCACATGGGCGGCTTCTCATGCTAGGTGCCTCAGGAACAATTTTCCAAGTCTCACATACAAGAAAAGTGTCACATGACTGTCTCCTTAAATTTATACACTTTTTTGTCCTCCTGACCTCCAGATTTACTATCAATTGAAAATTTGTGGGATGATCTGATTCGGATAGTTGGGCAGCGTAGGAGTTTTGAGAGGTACGCAGCAATTGCGGAATTAAATGTCCTAGGGTACCAAAAGAAATTTGTAGCCTCAATACCCAGCTGTACTGCATCGTGCATTTAAGCCAGAATTGACCCAATGAAGTATTAAACCCTATATTTCTCTGTAAGTTGTCCTGCAATAAATGATCTCTTTCTTTCATTTTGCATTCACTTACTGATATCGACACTACGAACACATTAAAATTTCAGTCCGTTCTGAAAATTCCTTCTGGGTGACTAATTTTTATATCAATGAGTGTAATTTATCAATTACTTTTTTGTTTTAAGGTAGTTGTTTCCAGAAAATTCATCAAACAATTTAAAAGAAATTATTCAGTTTGAAAAAAAATATTTCCTACATTTTTATTCAGGTTTGTGATGTGGAAAATGTCTTCAGGAAAAAAAAAAAAAAAAAGACTTTTGTCACATCTTAATAGCACTCTTACTATTTTAAAACAGAATTTTCAGAATATCATTTCTAATGTCAGTGAAATAATAGAAACTATCTAATGGTTGAAATGTATTATCGAATTGAGATAATGCTATTGATTAAGTCATCAGTTCTCATTTAAAAGTTTTTTTTTTTTCACAAATCAAATCTAGTGCAAAGTAAAAACTATCAAAGATTAATAGAACATTTATCAGGAGATTAGAAAGAAAATATTATTACAGAAAAATTAAATGAATTTATAAAAAATGTTTTTAAAACCTTTTTAAATCCTATTAAAGTACTACATGAGATAGCTTTGAGAAAAAGATCATTTATTAATGTGCTTTTTTTCTGTATGTCGGCGGGTCTAATATTCCATTTAGGTATACCACCATCAACCTACTGGCTGTCGTTAGAAGGAAATCTTGACTTCGGGTAAGAAGTTTAGTGGTAGCTGTCACATATTTGAATGTCATATGGGAGAAAACCCGGAAAACTCATAAGCAGGTAGGCAGATGGCCAGATAGAGAGTCTGTTTGTCAATGTGATATGCTTATACAATCTGTAACAATCGCCATGGCGTGTCCTATTTTATGAAAGCAGTGACTGCCATGGATCCTACCAGTTGAATCTGAGACTTCCAGCATGCCAGGTGCGCGCCTTACCATTGTGCCTGAGCCAAGCCAATCAAAGTGAGCTTCATTAAATATATTACTATTTTGAAAATGAGCCTATTTTATTTGTTTTGAAATAAGATAAACTTATAAATATAAACACTTATTTATTTGTATTTATTTAATAGTTTTTTCGATTTTTTGAATTGCTATGCCAGTTTTTAAATTTCAAATTAAATTAATTTTTTTCGTCCACTCCTGATGATTAAATAGTGTTTGTTTTCTTAGTTTGAAATCTTATAAATTTAATATTTTTTTTTTACATTTTGTCCGACAAATTCAGCGAAATATATTGCAATATTTGATAAAGTCGTACACGGCCAAGACAGAAATTTAGTGTTTATGAAAAAAAAAATAGATTGTAATATTACTTGATTTATTTAATATTTTGTCTATCTTTCTGATTATTTGATTAGTAGTTAGATTTTATGTACATTATATTTATACATAAAAGATGTTTCACCATAATAAAACATTGAATAAAAATGAATAATTAATTTAATTCTAAAAAACAGGTAATGCAAGAAATAAACATTTTGACAGTTAAATTAAATATAAGTATTAAAAAAAAAAAAAAAAAAAAAAAAAAACTAGTATAATTTTAAAGTTAGCACAAAAAAATTTTAAAGAAAATTACGGAATTGAGTTCCTACATAGCAATTTAATTTATTTTAATGCCATTTAATTATTAATTTTTAAGTAATTTATTGTTTCTTTAAAAAAATTAAAAAATTAAAAATAAATATTAACGCGATTTTTAAGCCATAAAATCAATTGCACACGCCTTTTTTGATTCCCATATTAAAGTCATTGAAGGTAGACTGTCACGAAAAGATGACCAATGAAGGTCATACAATTTCAGTAGATAGCAAAGCTATAATACTATTTATTTAAATTTACCTAATTTTTATACAAGTTTTGAGGGATACAATTAAAATTGGATATTTAGTAAGTTTTAAATGAAATGCTCACAAAATTATTAATATGATAAATTTCAGTTAATTAATAAAAAATTATTATTTAAAAAAAAAAAAAATTAAATTTAAAACAAATAAATAACAATTAAAATTATTTCTTGATTTTATTCAATTAAAAAAAAAAAAACTAAATAAACTTTTAGACTCTTATAAAAAAATAGTATTGTCGATTCATCTTGAGTCAAATTACGTTGAAGAAAAACCTTTCAGCAATGAAACTATAAAAAACTTTTGTTCTTTTTCTTAAAACCATCAAAATATATGACCTTATACACATTTTATTTCTCAAAACCTTTGAAATCATATTTTACTGCTTCTTCTCATGAAAGCTGTCACAATACTTTCAAATTTATCCAACCCTCTCTTGAAATTACTCATCTTATGTATAGCAGAAAACTTACAGAAAATCTTATGCCTCTGACGTCCTTAAAATCAAGAACTGCCATTAAGTAATTATTAAACAAAGGACACGCCGACTTCTACATATGTACAAATGATATTTATAAGAATAAAAACGAGCGAGATAATTCGGAATGGCAAATGGAACAATTTTTCTTCTAGAGATAATCATTAGCATGCTACTCGTTTAGAAATGTTTTAGGGAATTTCTGAAAAGCAAAATGTTTGAGGAATGTTTAACAATTTTGAACCCAATTCCTTCACGGATCATTAGTTTAGGAAGAAGAAATATTTTCGGTGGTTCAATAAATGATTCAAGTACAAAATGTTTAAACATACATATAAAAATATTTTCAGGGATCACAATTTTTAGAAACCAGCACTAATCAAAACAACACAATTTAAATTCAATATCGAATTTCAGACAAGAAGTTTGAGAATTTTACTAACAAGGGGTTTTTAGCAACCTTTTTTACTCTAATTTCTGTCTCTTTCTATATAAAGTTGAATGTGTGTATTTACGGTATTCAAATGTAACATAAAAGTTATAACATTTAGCGTTCATATTTTTTCCTCTGATGTCATTATTCCTTAAACTTATATCTAGCCAAAACATTACTAATAGATTACAGTCATTTTTTTTCTAATTAAAAAAAATCATTTTCTGTATAGTGTTACCGTGGGACATTTGGCGCCATTTGGGGGCTAGTCTTAGAAATTTTCATTAACTTAAAGTTAATTGTTAAAAATTAATTAATTGAAAGCAAATTGCTTCAAATAATGAATTTTTGAGGTTTATATGATTGTGATCGTTTTTAACGCATTTTCTTTGTTTTTTCAAATATTCTTCTCTTTAGTATTAGTTATATTTTGCTTTCTAAATTTTTTTAAACTATAAATAGTTATTCACAACAATTTTTAATCCTTATCAAATTTTTGCATTCGCGATTGAGATTTTAGGATGGATATTTTCATGAATACTATAATTAAATAGACGAAAACTAAAAATGTCTGTTTTTCTATAGACGAACAAAGCCTGGATATATTTAGCAGAGGCAGCTAATCGATGGCCGCCGTTTAGCTAATTTTAAAAGAAGAAACTGTTGAAATGAGCCATTGCGGAGTCAGTAAGATGGGAAGGTCTTTCTTCGAAGAAACTAACTAGTCCAAGCGTTTTCCCTTCCTCAATAAATAGTTCTCAGATTACAGCTATGTAAGATCAGTTAGGTAAGAGGCATTTGTTTTAAATAGCGGGATTGTAGTTTTGTTCGAATCAATGTATAAAGCAGCTTCATTTTCGCTTTTTTGGCTGATTCCATAATTGTTTCCTACTTTTTTGCCAAGTCAAGTCAATTTTACAATGCATCCATTCTCCTGTTCGATGAAATATAAGCAAAATAAATACCCAGGAAATGTCGGATAAGCAGCTAGTTCAGATTAAATTGAAAACCGAGATAGAACTAATTGAAACCTTACATTCAAAAAAAAGTTTGTTAATTAAGTTAATTAAGGTTAGAGATTGTTTCGAAAAATAACATTTCGTGCACTCAACTTCTAGAAAAATTGAAAAAATATGAACACGATTTTCCTTTGACAAGAAAATGGAGAAAAACAAAAATGTCCCCTGAATAAAGGGAGAGTAGACCCTTTTAGAATTTCATTGCTAACCAAATAGATCGTAAAGATACATCACGTCAAAAGATTTATTCAAAAGAACATTCTTTGGTTGAGGAAAAACGTGACTAACTAGCAAAGAAAGAAACGACCCAATCATTCTACCGTTCTGATTAGGGCTTGAGCTGTCAATCACTGGCATGTGGGGAAAAAAGATTATCTGGCTTCTTTATAGTGCGGTATTTAACGGAAAAAAGCAAAAATGTAGCATCAACGCTTTTGTTTTCGAAGTCTCATCACTTTTTGTACTCCTTGTTTACTAAATGGAGTGTGGAGTGCATGCCAATGATATTTTCTTTTGTCTTCGGCTACTGTGACAGATTGAAATTGTGGTTCGACTCACAAGAGTAGCTTTTCAGAAATACTCGAGAGTTTGAGTAGAGAACAAAAGCTGCTTCCTAGATGGATTTTTAGAATGTATGAAAGCATATTTACGTTTAAATTTTTTTATTATATTGTATTAGTTATAAACGTGTAGAAAGGATTTAATTGAGAAAAAACGTAGATTTTGTTTGGTTATCGGCTGCTTAAACTATTTTAAATATTATATTTTATTTATTTATATTTTTTCATTGAAATTAAAAGAGATGGTGATGAATCGAATTAGTTTTTTATTTCTCTTATGAATGGGAAAGTAGATGTCTTCCTTTGACAAGCAAGATTCATCAAGTAATTTATAGAAAATATGAAATCATACTTTCTTTAATTTTTTTATCGACTACATAAAGTGCATTAAATAATTAATGTTAATTATTCATGTTTTTATTGTATTTAATTGAAACCTTGAAAAATGTCGATATTTACCAATTTAGAATTTTACCGTGTAACTTTTGACAACTTTACATAGAAAAAAATACTGTTCTTTTCTATGATTTTGAATCAACGTATTTCAGTGGCTACCTATTTTTGTATTTTATGAAAGAAAAAGAGAAGAATAACGTATTTCATGTGTTGCAAATGATACTTTTTCTATACTTACTTTAGAATAATAGTACATGTGTTGTGAATTGACAGAGAAAAATAAATCTTGCATAGTATATTTTTTTATATCAGGAACAAAAAAGCTAAGTCTATATTCACTAAAACTTTCCTTTTTTGAATTGTGAAACAACAATTTTCTTTATTACCAGTAATGGAAGTAGACATAACCACCAACTATACATAACCATAATCGATTTCATGTGTTGAATTGATACGTTTTCTATACTTACTTTAGAATTATATTACATATGTTGTGAATTGACAGAGAAAATAAATCTTGCATAGTTTATTTTTTTATATCAATTATAAAAATGCACTCTATATTCACTACAACATTCCTTTTTTGAATTGTGAAATAGGAATTTTCTCTATTACCAGTAATAGAAGTAGTCAAAACTACCAAAGCTTACATTTCGAAATGTTAGCAAACTGTATTTAAAATATAAAAGTAGCCTTCAGATAACGGACGCTTAAGCTGAAATGTGAAGGGCAAACATTTCCGAAATTTAGTGAATTTATTAAAATAAACAACCTTGTAGTTAAGCCACTAGCGCATAAAAAGATCCAGAGTTCATATCAGAAATCGAATGCAAAATATTGCAAATCTTTTTTCTGAAAATTCCATTTTAATGTGTGATGTAGTGGAAGGGAAATAAAAACTGCTTACGCAGCACATAAAAAAATGAATACTTCGGGGCAAATGGAAACGATACAAATTATTTTCCATTGGAAAAGGGAAAAAAAAATGAATTTATTCTTGCATAACTTTCAGATAATTCTTGGAAGAATCTATTCCTCATCCAAATGTGAAAAAGGAAAACAAGATGTTTTACTGAGTGGCTAAATTATAATGGATATTTGCATATTATTTCTATAGAAAACTTTACAATTGTTCCCCTTGAATTCAAGCAAATGACTTATAGAAGAAAACTACCATTTTAATTTTAAGCTAACTTCTGGTATTTATAAAAAAAAAAAAAAAAAAAAAAAAAAAAAAAAGCAAGATTTAAAATAAATATTTAATGAAAAGTAACAATGTTAAGTGGAAAAACAATCTTTGTACTTTTCTACTTTTCGATTCATCAGAATAATTGCATTTTTGTATATAATTAGAGAATTTTCATGTTATAAAAAGCCTCTTGTGCAACTATGTTACATGGAAGGTTTAAAAAATTATTACTAATACTTGAATGAACATTAAAAAAATACAAGTACACTTTTGGGATAATCAATAAAAAAAGCATTAAGAATTTACATTGATCTCATTGTTATTGTTTATCTAAAAGAAATTTCATTAAAGATTACACATTTTCAGAAAGATTAGGAAGCTATCATTACAATTATGCATTTATTTTCTACGCATAGTGTAAATATGAAAGAAAAAATGCATAATTCTCCATAAAAAAAATTTAAATGGTCGTAATAATTTGGAAACTCTGTATATACAATTTATACAAGAAAAGCTCTTCCTTTAGTAATTTAATTTAAAGATTATCTCGTTTTTTTCGGAAAAATCACTTGAAAAACTTGTATGCAAGTTTTGAACAATTTCAGAAGACCGGAAGGCCACCAACACCAAGAGTGAATCGAATATGAGGGGAAGTGTCAACTGGAGATAATACTTTGGATAAAGAACAACAACAGGAAGCAAACAACGAGATAGTTAATAGATAGTTAAGGCGTCGGTGTTGACTGCATGTCTTTGGATGTTAGGTGAGGAAGTAATAAAAATCCTATCTGCTTAAAAATCTATTTAAAAAATAAATTTAAAAAAAAAAATTTCTAACATTATCTTTAGGAACAGTTGGATGAGTCCAATACAGTTGTAGGAGTGATAAACAGCAAATTGATTTGCATAATAGCATTTTTGAGCGATTGCAATAATATATGACCAAGAAATTCATGTGAGTAGCAAAATAATTATAGAAAATATAATTATAAAAATCCTCCATCTAATTATAGAAAACTGCTGAAATCAAATCTTATAACTTTTCTCTTATTAACGAAGTGAAAAATAAGTCTTTCTTATAATAAAAACTTTACTTTAAACCTTTACTAACCCAGAAACCAGGATTATGTAGACCTTTACAAGTTAAAAATGTTAGGGGGTCGGAAGAAGTAATAACAAAAATAGAAAAACTTACAATTACAGAAATACATGAGTGCAAAGAGTTATAATGCAGAGAAAAAACCCACAATGGTAACTAACATAATAGCAATTAGGAAACTTACATAATTACTTTGTAACGAATATAAGCATAAGTGAAACAAGTATACAATGCAGATGGAATAAATAATGATGATAAACCTGTGAATAAAAGTATGGTAAGGGAAACAAAGTATTCTGATGGCTTTCATTCAGTGAAGACTGAAATACTTTTGTTGAGAGTGATTGAATGGGCGCAGAATACAATAAAAGTTGTGGAATCAAATTTGCCTTCATCTTCCTTCAAACCATCATATTCCGCTATAATCATAAATCAATGACGATTCATGAAACATCCTTAACATGGTATTGCAGCTGTAGAATGTGATAGGTGCTTGATGCATATTCATTGTACAACCATATTAACTCGAAGCGAGGAGAGGCTATTCAGAAACACGTGTCAGTCAGTAATCTATACAGGATGCTCCGCAGGTTTACAAGGATGGTGAATTTCTGCAATGACTTCTAATTATGAATTATGGAACTCAGGATTATTAAGTTACTGATGCATTTGTATAGATGTCATGGAACTGAATGGTTTTTGATCTAAGCAAAAGGTTACATTGGAAAATTTCATCTACTTTGAAGAGTATCCTTAATATTAACTTACATTATTTCGTTTGGTTTATGAAGTATTATTGCAAATTTTATTGATATTATTCTAATGAAAATACCTGTTATGATTAAAATTCACATCAAGTGTACATTTCTATCACCATGAAAGACGTGATTTTTTTGAAAAGTCCATTTATTAAATGAAAAATACGTAATATTTTCAGAAGCTAATGAATCAATACCGTTTCGATCAATGTCATCTTTCAAATGTCAAAGAATACTTAAAAATCAAAGAATAAACCAAATCCAATTGGTCTATCCTTTACCATTCCATAGATAAATGGTAGGATAATATAATTGGTACTTATTGCCTTGTTCAGAATTTTTCCCTTCCCCCAGATCTATGCGAAAGTCACGAAAATAATGACTTCTAAAAGTTATTTCGAGAAGGATATGCAGTTCTATGACAGATTCTATGTATCGCAAACTGGATAATGAATTCTCTGCCCTGTTATAGCAGGTATGAAGGTGTCATTTCTCCCCATTTAATGATAAAAGTATTTTAACTTAAATTTTACAAGGTAATACATCTAAGTTCTTTTATAACTTTATAAATTCATCATTTCTTCGTTAAGTTTAAGCAGGGAAATGTCACAATACTTCTGTTACTGTGCATAAGTCTATGTTTTGGGATGTTTTATGTATACAGTCAGTCACAAAAGTAAGTATACAGAGCTGTTAGGAAGTTATTTTTAAGAGATTACAATCCTATAGTTTTTAAAATAACATTTCAATAAAAGCTAATTTAAACTTAATTTTAAAACAAAAAAAGGTCACAAATAAACGAATATTTAATTTACAAAACTTGTTTTAAAATAACATGTAATTTATATCACAAAAATAAGCTTGTAAAGAGAAATAAGGAAGAAAAAAAATGATAAGTTATTACCTTTTTCAAAACCAAAAATTATTAATCTTTCAGAAGATTCAATCTTGTTTTTTGCTTTAATAAAGTGTTTTTTAAGTGTTAAACTGAATTAATGTCGAATGAAGGAGTAGGGGGTTTTGAACTGTTTTTGGGAATTGTAACGCTGTTATTCCTGTATAACTCAAACAATCCGTTTTGGATTATTTTGTTGAAAACTGTATAATTTTTCATTGCCCGGTTTGCAGAAGCTATGGAGTTATATTTCTTTCAAAATATTCAAATAGCTGTAATGATTCATTAATTCATTCATTGATTACTAAATTATTTGTCTCAACTGCTGACATGCTCACTCAAAGTACTTCTTGTAAAGTTTCTTTCAAAGTTCTTCCCCCTCTTAGAGTTCCTTTCGTAATCTTTGATTCGATTTCTCCAAACATTTTAGTGTTCATCTCCGTAAATTCAACATCCGTAGATGTTGAATTTATTTCAAAATATTCAAATAGCTGTAATGATTCATTAATTCATTCATTGATTACTAAATTATTTGTCTCAACTGCTGACTCAAAGTACTTCTTGTAAAGTTTCTTTCAAAGTTCTTCCCTCTTAGAATCTTTGATTCGATTTCTCCAAACATTTTAGTCTTCATCTCCGTAAATTCAACATCCGTAGATGTTGAATTTATTTCAAAATATTCAAATAGCTGTAATGATTCATTAATTCATTCATTGATTACTAAATTATTTGTCTGAACTGCTGACTCAAAGTACTTCTTGTAAAGTTTCTTTCAAAGTTCTTCCCCCTCTTAGAATCTTTGATTCGATTTCTCCAAACATTTTAGTTCATCTTCGTAAATTCAACATCCGTAGATGTTGAATTTATTTCAAAATATTCAAATAGCTGTAATGATTCATTAATTCATTCATTGATTACTAAATTATTTGTCTGAACTGCTGACTCAAAGTACTTCTTGTAAAGTTTCTTTCAAAGTTCTTCCCCCTCTTAGAATCTTTGATTCGATTTCTCCAAACATTTTAGTCTTCATCTCCGTAAATTCAACATCCGTAGATGTTGAATTTATTTTCTTCAGAAAACTAACACAATTCCAAAAACTTTTATCCTGCTTTTCATATTCTATCGCAAACTCAAGTCTCAACTTTTCTCATGAAAATTTTTTAGCCTTTTCTCTTTAGTGTCTTTTTTTATACTCCCTTTCATAAAACAAGGCAAATCCTTTCAAAACGTGGCTATAGGATCCCATAGGATCATAAGGGCAACATGGGGCTATGAAGACAATTAAATCTTTTTTCTACAGCAGACTTTAATTTTGGAGAAGTTAATATTGATTTTCTTACAACAATTGAATTTTCGTGATTCGTGAATGTGCACTGTTACTCAGTTTTTCACTTGTTTTGAGTGTGCTATATTAGACTATAAACATTTTTTAAATGTCTTGTGATATCCTTTTATACTATTGAAAAACTTTTGCTGATGATATAAGTGATTTACTATTGAGATTCTTTTTTCTTATACAATGTTATTATATAAGAAAATGAGCTTAACTTTATGAGTTGTAATTAAAATTCCGCAAAATTGTCTTACAAAAACTTAACTTCAAAAATAAATAATCAACAATATTCAATAAAAAATATACTTCATGTTTCTATGTGAAAATTTTAGACTTAATTACTTGAGGTATGGGCTTATACTTACTTAGCTGATTATATATAATTATTACAATACAAATAGAAACAATTACAAATCATAAAGACAGCAAACAACAATAAAGCAGAGTAAAAAAAATATGCAAACAAAACAAGAAATAAAATGTCTTTAATATAGTCAAGAAATTAACCAATGGAGAGACGGAAAAGTGTAATTGATGATTTGATAGTTTGATTGATTGTTTTTTGATCGTAATTGATAGTTTGTTTTGAAGCAAGCTCATTTTCAAAATATTAAAATAAAAATCTATACAATTTTTGTTAGCAAGAAGGTCAAATCTTATTGCAATCTGATAATATGGACGAACAGATCTCATACTGTATAAAAGAAATTATATCTGTACTGAAGCTAGGAATAGTATATAAATAGTATTTAATAAATATTATGAAAGGAATAGTATTTAATGTAATACATTCAAAACTGTTTTTGTGCGAGGGATAGGGATCGCATAAAAGAAATCGCCTAAAATATCATGAAACTTCATAAGCAGTTATAAAATATATTGTTTGCAACACATTAAAAAACATTCGGTAAATAGGAATCACATAAAAAATTAATCCACATAAAAATATCTAAATCAAAACCTCACGATGTAGCTAAAAATTGGTTTTCCAAACAAGAAAAAATTGATTTTACTCACTGGAACATTTTCAAACGTGTTATTTGCTAATATATATCAATAAATGTGCTGTTCAAACTATTCATCGTAGTCAAGTATGCGAATATTCTTGTGGAGAACTGGTTCAAAATCCCTTTTGTCACTTGAAGATGCTACCTCGCATCTAATAAAATTCTTGGGAAGGGGACGATATAATATCTGGTGGGACATATGTGGGATTCATTTTAGTTTGCATGCTATTTTGACAGCCATCTGTAATTTTCTTTTAAAATTAGATTTTTTAATTATTTTTTATTCAAAATATGCATTGAATGGAATGTATTTTTACATTCCACACAAAAAAAAAGTCGCACAAAAAAACTGCACAAAAAAGACACCATAAAAACAGGTATCAGCGTATATCAATTTGAAACTTTTCCATGTTATGGAACTCAAGACTTTTATTTTTTCATTCGTATTTTATTGATTTTTTAAAAACTTTTGTCGTATTGTATGAAAGCCTACTAAAATTTTTGACTTAATCAATTTTCTGTAGTTTTATTTGTACTTTTTTATTCAGTAATATACTAAACTAATTATCGCTGTTAAAAATTAAATTTCAATGCTATACTCTATTTTCCAGCTCTTAAATTTTAATAACAGGTTTAAGTGATTATACACAGACTAACAATTACATTATATAATTAATTATATTGCATGGTGCCAGACTAAGGTAAAATAATTGAACCTACGGAAAGTAACATGCTTTAATAATTCTTTCTTTATAAAACGTAATATATGTGCTATTGGAATTATTTGATTTTTTAAAAGCATTAGTTATATCAGCATTAGTTTATAAGCATTAGCTATGTTAAGTTATATTAAGTTCCAGGGTTTAAGTTTACAGGGTTTCTATATTAAGTTCACTCGTTCAAAATTGAAAGAAAGTTTTACTTAATTTCTTGCAAATTAAGTTTACTTAATTTGTTGCTTAATATGATGCAAACGATACATTAAGAAAACACTTTATTTAGAAAATAATTAGGGAAGTTATAATTTCATGGAATATATCTCTCAGAAATTATTAAAAAAAATCGTGTAAGTCAGCATAACATTTTACATGTATTTGAAGTAGAAAGTTGAAAAAGGAATAAAAAATCCATTTGTTAGACTTTTGAAAATTAATGCATATTCATAAAAATGAATTTCTTATGTTAGCTACGTTAATCTTAGCATTGATATAATAAAAAAAAACTATGATTTGGCAGTCTCGGCAAATAATCTTGCATGTACAGCATTGCGCTACTTAGGAATTTAAAGCATAAAAATATGGAAGCATACAGTTATGAAATCTTAATAAGAGTGACAATCTCTCCCAAAAGAATTTTTTTCAATTTATTTGTGATATAAGTATGGAAAATAACAAAGTTTTTACATTATAGTGGAATGATATTTTAGTTTGGAAAATGAAATTACATTTCTAATAATAAATGTAAATCTTTTTACCCGTGTCAGATTTGTGGAATCCAGACAACTGTTTTAACTGACGAAATTAAATTTTATATCAAAGACTATTTTTTCAAAATCTTATTTGGCAAAAATATGGAGTCAACCTTGAAAATAAAATAGTGGAAAATTGAATTATAATGCGTTTGTTTAACAAAGAGTAAATTATCTTTAAAGAAGTTCAAGAATTTCATATGCTTTTTGATATTTATGTTACATAGGCAAATTATATCAGAATGTTCATGAAAAATCCTATTGTTGGCTGTAAAATTCTGCAGGAATATTTTGAAATTTTTTTTCCTTGGTGAATATTTCGGAAAACTAAAAGAAATGTGTACTTTCAAGATTAAAATGTTGACGTAAGTTAATATTTATATAACAAGATTTGAATATGAAGATCTTATATAAAGTATTTAATATGTACTTTAAAATCAATCAGAGCTCAGTAAACATTTGACTTGACGTCTGTAATTTAATAACCAAAAGCATGCTTGCAATATATTTGTTGTTAATTAGTAGTTTTGTTTTTTTATTTATACTTTCTAGCAAAGGTATAATTTATTAATTAGGGCAGAAAAATTAATGTTCTCATTTTCATGATAAAATAGAGGTAAAAAGTTGAACATACTTAAAGACAAATGTGTCTTATTTAAAAATAGAAAGTTTTCCTGAAAATTACAAAAAAACAGAGTAAAAACTACTTTACAAATGAAAATTTGTCAAGCATTTAAAAGTACTTAATTATTTGAAAGAAAATATAAAGGAAAAAAAATCAATTTGGGAAGTTGAAACATTGCTTTAATGTTACAGTTTCCATTTAGCAAAACCGCGTTCCAGCTACATTGTAATAAAAATCTGGTATAAGGATATATTGTTAAAAGTAATCAAGAAAAATCATTGTTACAAGTAAGATATATTTTAATAAATAAATAAGAAGAATCATTATAAAAAGAATCATTTTTGAATGCGTATTTAATCATTATTAAGTTCTAGAAAATAAATACTTTGGTTTATTAGTATTTTTATTTAAATAAATTTCTAGTTAAAATTAAAATTCGAAGTAAGAATATATTTTATTCTGCCACAAAAATTCTCAAATATTTTTTTTAGTCATTAGATCCGATTTAAAGAAGTATTCCACCTAATTGTTTATTTTCTTGGTTGAGAATTTTGTAGATTACCAGATTTCATTTTCATTTTTGGAAAAGATTTACCACATATTTGAAGAAAAAAACTAAACGTATTTTTAATCTTTTAGAGGTTTTCAGAGAAATAATTCTAAAAATAGTTTAAGTGCTTTTTTGTCTTCAGATGCTAAATATTTTGTTACTACCTGCTTCATTAAATAGTAGATAACGATTTAGTTAAATTTAAATTTTATGATATAACTGCAGATTTGGTTAATTTGCAGTTTAAAAATGGTAAAAAACCATGATTTTTTAGTAACAGCAAGTATTTTTAGTTAATTTAACTTGTTTATTTCTCAAGAAATGAAAGGAACGAAGTGAAATTAACCTTTGATAGCCAAAAAGGATTACTTAATTTATATTTGAAAGCCATAAAAATGAAGGTACTAAAAAAAGTTATTCTTCATTTATAGAAAATTGTGCTTTCTAATTATTATTTTATAATAAATAATAATTCTCTATGAAGCAGTTTCCTGAAATGAATTTATTCTAAGTTTAAGATGTTAGAGTTCTATGCTACACCTAAGTTCTGATTAGTTACTCTATAAAATACAAATGTTCGTATGGCAGCACTTGGACAGTCTCTGAGTATCTTAACATTCACCAAGGAGGATATTTCTTTAGGGACATACTGGTCTAAAAGGATATCTAATTACAAGCATCATTCAATTGTAGTTCTCTGAGGAAAAGGAAAGTACCCCTTGTATCTTTTGATGAGGATCTATTCTTGACCACCCTTACTAAACTGTTATATAACTCTGAGAAGCGTGTGTAGCGTAGTAATCAGTTCAATAGAGCTACTTAAAATAAGATACAATCAATGACAAACATTAAATTTGTTAAGTTTTTAAGCATTAGTTTTTAAAATGAAGCAAATAATCAGGAAATTCAATTTCTTTAAAATTTATCGAGAAAATTAAGTTTTATACTCTATATCATAAATAATTTTTATTAGATTGCTATTTAAAAATGTTATTGATTCTATTAAAGTTACTTGCTTTGAAAAGTTGTTGACTTCCTTTATTGTTATGAGATATTTTTTGTTTTTTGTGTAATAAAATCAAAATTAAAGGAGTTTTTCCTGTATTTGAAATACTTAGTAAGATGATATTAAGCTATTCGCCACAGTAGTAATTCAAAGTTTTAAGGATATGCCCTCTTTTAAGAATAATGTTTGCTTAGTAAACGTCCGCTGAACCCTGATAATCCAACAGCTGCAACTATCGATGATGCTTCTTTTCACTGGAAGTTTGTGTTCGGTAGATGCATAGCGATATTTTTCTGGAGATGTGCTATTTTTCAGGAACAAAAGAAACTAAAAAGATTACTCTTTTTTGACACTCAGAGTTAAATGCGACCCTAGGTTCCATAATAAATATCATTCGTCTTGATGAGTACAATCACCCCTCTAATTTGTTCAGAACAACTTATGGACATCCTGTCTATATATTAATATCGAATTCATAATATAGAACTTTTACCTTGATGAGTACTATTATCCCTCTAATTTGGTCAAAACAGCTTACGGACAACCTGTTCGTATATTAATATCGAATTCATAATATATAAAGTTTACCTTGATGAGTGCTATCACTCCTCTAATTTGGTCAAAATTGCTTACGGATAACATGTCTACATACTAATATCGTATCCATAGTAAATGTTGTTCGGCTTGATGAGTACTAGCATCCCTGTATTTATTTTGTCAAAGCAGTATACGAACATCCTGTCTATATAATAATACGCAGAATACATTTCTGGATATATTTTTACTTTTATTCTGTCATCTAACAGGCAGAAATAACATAAATTGTAATATCTTAAAGTCCTATACTCCTTGATAAAGCTTACTTCATTATGATATACTTGCATTTTTTATGGACTTTGCTTATTTTCCGGAGGAATTATTTTTTTTACTCTGTATTTTTTATTTACTTTTGCAATGATTGCCCTTTACCCATTTTTGTAAGTATACGCTGCATTATATTCATTTTTGTTGCTGCAGCTAGTAAACACTTTGGATCGTGAAAGAATTTTCTTTTATTTCTCTATTCCTTTAGTTTGATGGAACTCACTTAAGGACGCATGAAAATATTGGTGAATATTATTTTATATTATTTTATAGATCAATTTTTATTTAATAGAGATGTTTAAATCACTGAGTCATTCAGCTTTTGAAGTTTAATCCTCAACTTTTATAATTAAAACGGTCTGAAATATTTTATACTATTATATTAGGATTATATTTTATCACGTCAAGATATTAAGTATGTTATAATAGGTTTTTATCATGCATATCAAAATTCTAAAGAAAAAAATTATGCCTTTAAAAAAATAAATTTTACTTTAAAATTATTTTTATTGCTTTACAGTTTCATTTTGAGGTACACGTTTCAACATGGCAACTAAACGATATATTTCTTTTAAATAAAATATAATATATAACTTTTTAAATAGTGAAATAAAATTAGCTTAATACGTGAATACCAAGAACGTTTTTAAAATTGTTAATAGGAGCATAGAAGAACAGCACATTGTAATACACATAAAGAGTAAGAACATCCTTATTAATTAAATCATTTAAAAATAATTGCCATACATTCTGAAGTCATTTAATTTTATCTGCTTGTTAGCAGCTCAAAAAAATACAAAATAGTGTTAATAATAAGTTCATAATCTTTCGCTTATCACGACATTATTCAATTATCCGAATTTGCCTTTGTAAAAAGCCTCCATTAAGTAACGAACCAATGAATAAGTTGGAACCTAAAAAATTCTAAACAAATGAAACGTGCTAACTTTAATAAAAAGGCCGGATGCAATGTTTAATATTTTTTTTTTCAGCGTAGAATTAAGTAAAAGAATATTTGCAAGTTCTCAAAGGAAAGCGCCAATACTTAAATTTTATTGTTGTTTCTCAAAAAGTTTAAAATATTAAAACATTTTAAAACGAACAGCTACAGTAATAAAAACACTTAAGAAAACTATCAAAATAAAAAGGCTTATATATATATATATAAGTATATAACATCGATGTTATCGATATATAACATCGATAAAAAAATCCAAATGAGAACTGAGAAGAAATGAACTAGAAACACCACCATTTTGCAAAACCAAATCTTCAACAGTATTTGCTACACGCAAACTGTACAACAAAACTGTAAAGGTATTCCCAATATATGAAGGAGGAATTCCTGTTTAAAATATATGAAGAAGTTCCTATTTACAATATATTAAGAAATTCCTGTTTATTTAGTAGTTTTCTTGAATTATAAATGGTATCATGATCCTGTATATTATACTTTGTGTGTCGACAACTAAGCGAAATAATCGCTGTTGTAATCATGAAGTCATGGATGAATGGTTTCTTGACGAACTGTCTGCATTCAATTGTTAACTTGTCATTAAACTGTTATTGTTTAAAAGCACCTTGCTTTATTTAATCATCAGGAATTCTCTCTCTGTTTATGTTTATTCTATGTTTGTAACTGTATTTTCATTTACGAAACTCCAGTTGACTCAATTGAGGACCTCGTTGTTCGACTATTGATTGCTGCTGCAAGCAAGCGCAAATGCCTGGCATCTTTTGAATTGTTTACAAATCATTCTTTCGACGCTGCCAGGCATATATTATTGTTGCAATTTTGAGCATTTATTGTAAACATTGAATAAAGAAAGCACTTTGCAATGATGCTGTAAATAAAGAATGTTTTTCTATTCATGTCTCCTTTTTTGAGTTCAACATTCCACTATACAAGAAATGTATTGTAGAAGATGAGTATAAACTGCATACATCCAAGCGTTTATAACATTAAATGAAAATAATTTAAAAAAAAAATTAAAATTAGCCCTACATATAAAAAAAAAACAATACAAAATTATACATCATTGTAACCAAACAGTCAACGTGTCAGATGTTCTTTTGCTTTTTCTTCTTGCTACATCCAATCAAATGTTTTTAAACACTACACTACTTGCATAAGTCATAAACACCGGCGGTTATAATACATAGTTAATGATTCCGTATGGCACGTTTCCTGTTTGGGTTCGAGTGCGACCGAAATATTCTACAGACAATTCAACAGTAAATAATGGGGTAGATAAAAATATTTGGTTTTTATTTTTATTAATTAATTTATATAATATTTTATTACTCTACTACTAAATGATAAATCACATTTGCTTAAGAGGATTTAACTAAGAAATATTTTCTCTAACAAAATGAAATGCTGAGCAAATATTTCGACCTATAAACCATTTTTTGTCATAACACAAAACATTCTTTAAAAGTAATTTTTAAATAAATTCTTTAACTATGGTATCATCGGATAAAACATTAAGGAAATTCTGTAGTTGTTAAAATTTTTTTTTTTTTTTTGCAATACTTTAAGGTTTTCTTGCAAAAGAGATTGGGAAAATTGTTACAAAAAGTACTTATTTATTATAAATCCTTCAAATGAATACATTACATTTTTGAATCTATAGAAATACATTTTCCCCGAGGTTTTTAGAAGATGGTAACCCAGATTTATTAGAGGGTAAGAGGCTAACAAAATGTTTAATCAGTGATATTAAGAAGGCATCGACTTTAATAACACAAGTCTTGGAAAGGAGAACAGACAAGCGAAAATGATTTTAATTCGCTTCAACGGTAACAGCCGAACATTCGTTTCTTTTATTTAAACTTATTTTCAAAGTTGAAATATTCTGGTGAGAAGATTTTTTGCAAATGATATTACTTCATTTCCACGAACTGTGTCTTTTCGATTTATACTTTGCATTTCACGCTTGGCGTAGTTAAAGACTACAAAAATTGGAAAATATTTAAAAGGATTTTTCACATTAGAAGAATACTTCAAGTAATATTTAAAAAGAAAAAGCGAAAATAATAAAGTGTATTGATTTTTGTTAAGTTGTTTGCCTAGCATATCTAGAGTCATTTGATCAACTTTATAGGTTATTTATATAATTTTAAAATATCATTAAAGAATGTAGTTTCCTTTACAGGCACATTGCATGCTCCATCAAGAGAAAAAATGTGAAATGCTTCAATTTGGAAGTGCAAATAATAGACACGTTTATTGAATAGCATGCCACTTTTAATTGACGTATACGAAACATTAAAGAATATAAGAATATAATGAACGATATAATTCATATTTTGGAGAATATATATATATATAACTCACCCTATAACTATAAATATGTAATAATATTCAACAATAAAGGGGGATTTCATTTATTTTTGTGTAATGAGTTTCCGAAAATTTTATCCTCTATTTACCTTAAAAGGTTTTCAAAATTGCACATAGGACAAATAAATTTCTTTTAAAAGTATGTTAAAGTTTAAATAACAAAGAACAATTTACTCATTCTTCATCTTCGGTATAAAAGGAGATATATTTTAAGTAAATTAGCAATTATTAATTTTTAAATGATTAAAATATCATCCTTCGTCATAGAAATTCAAGATTGAGTTTAAAAATATTAAAAATATCTTTTGATATATTTTTAAAACTGCCGATGAAGCTCTTAGTGGTCCATATCCCCGTAAGGCATATTGTTCTCAGACATAATCAGCGTGCTTTACAAAATTTAAATTAGATGGCTTCAGTGTTTTGAAACTGAGAATTTGAGTGGCAATAATAAAAAAAAATATAAGGAAACAATACGTAAAGCATATTGAGAACACTTGTTTTAATTATTTTTGGTTTTCCGGTTTATTCCACCTAGCTTAATAAGAGGACGTCTAGAAAAATCTTAAATAAAGAACCCAAAAGCAATCAGAGTTTACTTAATTTCGTAAGTTATCGTTTATTATCTGCCCTGGAGGAACGAAATAATGAGATCTGGGTGTATTTTTTTACGTAGTTAACTCTTATTAATATCTTATTTACAAATCTAAATTCTATTTTGTCGACCACCATCCGAACGCGAGACGACATTCAAAATCTCTAAAAGAGCTTTAATTTACTGCTAATTACCATTATTGTTTCACATATCAGTACTTTAAAACTTTCTAAAATTTTTATGCGCCTAAAAATCTTTCTCTCATACTATGTTAGTGGGTGTACAAAGAGAAATCTGTATTGATAATACAAGAGAGCAATCTGTATTGATAATACAAGAGAGCAATCTGTATTGATAATACAAGAGAGCAATCTGTATTGATAATACAAGAGAGCAATAGACTACACAAGAGTACAAGAGAGCAATCTGGAAAGAAATTAAAAGAAAAAAGGAGTTTAACGAAATAATTCAGGTTCACTTAAATGTAGAAGAATTCTGCACAATGCGCAAAAGACATGCTAAAACATGAAAATAAAATAATCAAAAATAAGAGTATTAAACACAAACAAAATAATATCGATCGTACAAATAGTCAATTGCAAATTAAGTGAAAATAGAAAACAGAGAAACTCTATATAAACGTTTCTTCTCAAACTCCCTTAGTGGACGCAGAATATGAAGCGAAAGTGAAAATAAAATAAAGAAAGATAGAAATTAATTATACCAGAAATAAATTCAGCGAACACAAGTAAATCAATATAAGCAAAATAGTCCTTATTGCACATCGCAAAAACAGCCAATTGTAAATAAAGTGAAATATACAACAAAAAAACTGTATAAACTTCTCTCACATTCTCTCAATGAGCATATAATGTAATACTAATGTGAAAAAAATTATTATACCAGAAATAATTTTATTAAATACAAATACACTTATATCAGCAAAATTTTTCATATTGTTCATTGTACAACAGCAAAATTGTGAATAAAGTGAAGGGAAAAAAGACAATAGAAAAGTTGAAATCTTTCAGTATTGAACATAAGCACTACATAAATGTTTCTTTTTGAATATACCCATTTCGACATCATCAGTTAGGTTTTTATCTTCATCACTTTATTATTTATAGTTATTCTACAGATCAGAGATTCTTAATAGCCCAGTTCACCAGCTTATTTAAAGTGATTTTTAAATTTTTTATTAAGGGTGAAAACGTTTTGTATTTTTAGCCTAAAATGGCAAGCACACTTCTTCACCAAAATTGGCAGGGATACTGCTAATAATAATCTTAGATCGATTGAAAAAAAAATTCAAAATTGAATCAATATTCGTTAAGAAATCACCCAATTAAACTTTACACCAGTTTGGCGACTTTTTGTGGGTGGGGAATTTTTCATGGTTGACATTATATTTTACGCTGTTATACTGTTCATAGACTAGCTGCAGTAAAATAAATAAATAAATAAAAAAAAAAAAAAAAAACCATACTAACCCTTAGAATTGCAACGATCTAAAATTTTGTTTAATAAATAAGAAAAAATATGCGCTGCCATTTTACCAATAAAAATGTCCCGGTTTAATCTTAGATTCCTGTACCTCCGAAAAAGTCACCAATGTTGCAATCGAACTGACAGTTCTTTTAAGTTACCGTAGTTTAATTAAAAGAATTCTGCACAAAATAGCAGATGCTATCAAGGATATCCTGGGAATGAAGATGGCTTCTTTTTTAGCACAGCCAGTTTCTCTCAATCTCACGCTGAGAAAGGCTGCCTCCGTTCCTAAACTCACCTCTATGTCTATCAAATTTCGAATATCTTGCGCAGAATTCTTTTAATTGAACTACGGTAGCTTAAAAGAACTGGCAATATACTTCGAGTTGCAACATTGGCGACTTCTTCGGAGGTACAGGAGTCTAGGATTAAACCGGGACATTTTATTGGTAAAATGGCAGTGCTTATCTTTTCTTATTTATTAAAGGACTACTTCTCCATATACGATTTGTTTTTGCTACGTCTATAAACAAAGTCCAAGGTCAATTATTTAAAATTGCTGGGATTGATTTGAGATCGGTCTATTTCAGCCATGGTTAGTAATGTGTAGTAATGAATAGAGTTGGGAGTGGAAAAAATGTATATGTCCTTACAAACGCTGTGAAAAAAGGAATGTTGTTTGCTATCAGACTCTAACCGATAAATAAATATAACTTATACGATAATTATGTAATTTTTGCTATTTTAAGTGATGTTAACGAAAATAAAATAAATGAAAAAAAAAAGTACTGCACATTGAATCCACTTATATGCATATATTGCATTTCATAGTATATATGCAATGCTAAATAAATAACCTACTAATTCATTGTTTACATTAAAATATATTTTACTGACATCCATGCTAGAAATGAAAAAAGAAGAGTATCTCTTTAATATAAGAATTAATAAATTTTATTTTGTGAAACCGGGCTATAAGTGCATAAATATAGTGAATAAATATGGACAATCTGACTCATTATTGATGTGTGTGACAAACATGACAATATAAAATTTAATTTCCTTTAGATATACATACTTAATCTAATTTCAGAACTATGTATGGAGTGAGAAATTTAAGCGCACATTTTCATTTAATTTTATTAAGTAAAACATTAGACTATTTCAATTTTATATTTCATGTAGAAAGAATCCTTGAATATTAACGAGAAAAGATGTTAAAAAGTGTTTTGGCTGTGAAAGAAAAATGTACTCATCAGATTCCTTTTCTCCGCTACCAATTTTTTTATCAACGTAAGATCTTAAATCCGAAGTAATTAGTTTACAACGCTAAATAACTTATTAAATTAGTTCGTGAACCAAAGATTTTTTATGATAGGATATTGTTATATATATGGTTACATAATAAATAAAATTAAAATTTTAGAAGTATTGTATTAAATAGCTGTTTTTATAATTATAAACCAAGAAAAAAAAATTGCAAATATTATTTTAAAACAATAAAATTTATAAAACAATGCTTAAACATTTTTAATGGTAAAATAAGCTATTGGTCTTCAGAGAAAAAATAACGTTAACATGATGATTAACATAATTCTACCAAATATTTTAAACTTCACAGCATTTACTGTTACATCACAACTTTATTTTAATTTTCCACAAAACTTATCGTTTTGAAATAAGATGATTAATATTATAATAAATGTTTACATACACTTTTATAGGTATTTATTGCTATTGTCATCAAACAGGATATTTTACCATAAAATTCTAATTGGCAAAACAGTTTATATCGCTGTGGTCCTACCGCACTTCAGCCTTATTTTTCCACATCAGTTTGGAACGGGAACCATGGAAGGGGACATTTTTATGGAGGTGGTCGTACCTTCTTCAAAACCCTCCCAAAGAGTTTTCGTGGGATTCGAACCGAGCTAATTCTGTTTAGATACCCAATGTGCAACCCACCAAGATGCTCCAGATCTTATGGTTTTTACTAAAATACATATCATCAAGAATATACGGATCAAGACATATCATCTAAATGTCTTTTATTGAGATATTATTAAAATTCAAATTGGATTTATTGCGCTCAAACAAAAAATCATTTACTAAACGGTAAATCATTTAATAAAACGGCACATTTTGCCTCATGAATTTGGAACAAAGACACCTGAGGGACACCTTTGAATTGGGGTGGTATCACCCTCCTAAACCTAATTAAAATTCTTCAGAAGGATTTATATCAGGATTCCACAATCTGTTCAGAAAACCAATGGACAATCCATCAAGCCACTCCAGATCCCCTGGTTGTTTCTAAAATGCATATCATCAACAATATACGTATCAAGAGATATCATGTGAATGTCTTTTATTGAGATATTATTAAAATTTAAATTGGATTTATTGCTCTCAAATAAAAAATAATTTAATCAATAAAACGGCCCATTTTGCCACATGAATTTGGAACAAAGACACCTGAGGGACACCTTTGAATTGGGGTGGTATCACCCTCCTAAACCTAATTAAAATTCTTCAGAAGGATTTATATCAGGATTCCACAATCTGTTCAGAAAACCAATGGACAATCCATCAAGCCACTCCAGATCCCCTGGTTGTTTCTAAAATGCATATCATCAACAATATACGTATCAAGAGATATCATGTGAATGTCTTTTATTGAGATATTATTAAAATTTAAATTGGATTTATTGCTCTCAAATAAAAAATAATTTAATCAATAAAACGGCCCATTTTGCCACATGAATTTGGAACAAAAACCCCGAGGGACACCTTTGGATTGGGGTGGCGGCACCCTCCTCTACCTCCTTAAAACTCTTCAGAAGGGCTTATACCAGGATTCCACAATCTGTTCAGAAACCCAATGGCCAATCACCTTTTTTCTAAAAATACATGTCTAATAAATATCACGTGAATGTTTTTTATTGAGATATTAGTGATATTTAAAACGAAGTTATTGCGCTTTGGATAAAAAATCGCTTAATCAAAACGTTTTACATAAATCACAAATCAGCCTGAAGTAATTTTTCAAATGAGAGAGTAATCGAAATCTCTACAGAGTAACAAAAGGGGCAAATTTGTCTCTCAGCTGTCAAGACCGGCAATTTCAGTTTCGTAGGTTATTTATACAAGCGAAAACCATTACAAACGACATTATTGGATACGTGTCGCGGAAACGCCGGTAAGTCAAACACAAGATTTCACCATCTTGCTGTTTAATACTAAACTTAAGTAGTTGTCCCCGAGGCAAAAGGTTTGTCAGATTATTTGAACTCTATTTAGTATTCCTGTCATGTTCCTTTGGTGAGAGGTATTGATTATTTGACTTAGGGAATATATTGTTTACAATTTTTCGCAAGTTCTCATATCTTGATGACTTTGACACGGATAAAATTAGAAATATCTGTCACTGCAATGATCAAATGTTTAAATATGTTAGACAGTGTTAATCCATTGCCAACTGGATAAAATTTGTAAAAATGTGTTTGACATTCTCACCAAATGGAGATTTAATGATTTTGAATGTATTTTGGGATTTCCAGCGATAGCGATTACTGTTTATTATGTCAAGTGAATTTAACATTTTAGATACAATATGGAAAGATTATAAGGCATTTGGCAATTTTATTTAAAAATGTTTTGGTAATTATTTCCGAATCGTGGAAGAATCATTTCCGAAAATCATGGAAGAATCATTCCCGAATATTATTTTTACTTCCTGAAAAATCGAATGTGGAAGATACTTGATTCTGAGTTGAGATAACATGAAAATTATTTTCATAACCAGGGAAAGATTTATTATATGCTGCTAAAATCTTACAAATGGGTAAATGCAATTTTTAATACCACGAGTTTAGTGTGGTTAAGAAATACATACTGCCAGGCTATTAAAAAGTCCATATATTACTGATGTATTTTTTGATTTCCATCATTGCTGTACTATTTATTACATGGTCAAGTGAAGTTAATATTTTAGATAGAGTATGAAAAGATAATGGAGCAGTTTTATTAAAAAAATTATTTAGTAATTGTTTCTGAATTGTGGGCAATTTGAACCGAGATTATTCACCACTATAACAGCGGATATGCAACATCTCCAATGTTATCCAGGAAGCAGCTATGAAAGTCCACTCTACACGTATATTTCGTCACCATATATTTCAATAGGTTATAAATACCAAGGATGACTGATATACAGATGCTTCGAACTCTCTTCTTTTTCTTTTCGAGTCCCACAGCAGGATTTTACGGTTTATGGGTTTAAAGTACACATGCTCGCCATAGGCATAGAAGCTTTCGGTTTAGAATCTCTTGATGGAAGATTCAAACCCATCTCTATCAATTTCGAAATCCAATGTACTATCCATCATGTCTTACTATTCAAAGTGTTATTCACCTCCATAAAAAATTAGATTAATTCAAATGATGGTAGTTAAAGGTATATATTAAAAAAAGTTAAAGTATTCATATTAATTTAAGTAATAAATAAATATGCACTTAATATTACTCAAAATACAAATTTAAAAATTTTAACAAACCTTTGAAGCTTTAATCAAATAAGTAGATCATTGCCAAGGTACAAAGATGTATGTATTTATTAAAACACACGAAAATAAATATATATGCATTATATTACATAAAAATCAAATAAAAAAAAAAAGAAAAAGTACAACAAAAATAATAAAACAAATATTAGAGACTCCTAATACTCTTAAATACTTCTAAGGATATATTTTGCAATTATTTTTTATTGACAATATCATTTCTTAGTAATTTTAAAAGGTATGACTTGTGGCACTGTGCTAACGTGCACATATAACATGTAAGAGGTTGCATGTTCGAATCCTCTTGTGGATTTTGTTGCAGTAACTACTTTCATAAATAAGTACACTCGATGGCAATTGTGACCACGTGTGTAAAGTGTCTCACATAGATTATCAGGCTCCTAGATGGGGTTTTTCGGGTTTTCCCCCAGACGACACGTAAATGACGGACAGTAGAATAAAATTCTAAAGAGGGTTCTTAAAATTCTCCGAAAAGGCAATGTCCTCCCTTCATAGCCCGTCGGTGTGCTGTTCATGGTATACATAAATGGAACACGAGGTCCACCGATGTTCAACAGAAAATAATTATTTTAACATTTAAAGTTAAAATTATAATTATGACGTAACGCAATAATTAACATTTCAATTGTATGTTAATCATATAAGTAATAGTAAAAAGATACTTCCGTATAAGTCCCATCTGCAGTTTGTTCTTCATCCAGAACAGTATTATTTCTACACTAAAATAAAACTTCTTGATTATGAATTTTTATTTCATCTTGATGAATAATTTCTTAAATTTGTAGTTATTTTTAAAGATTTTGGTACGAACAAATAGTTAAAATATTTGCATTAAATTCAATTCTGTAATAAAAATACAAATATAAAAGTTTCCCAATAGTCTCACCAAGCATTCTTATGTGAAAAAAAAATGGCAAAATTTAAGAAATCCAGACCAAGAATATTTCTTCAATTCTTAAACACTTCTCTAGAAACACGAATAAAAATTTGTGAATGAAGAATTTCTCAGAGATTAAAAAAATACCAAACTGCTATTTCATTTAATTTAATTTGGACAAGATTTTCTTAAAAACTTTAAGTTTAGCGTTTAAGTTTTTAAAAGGACATTCTTAAAAGATTCAAAAATATTCTTTTAAATTCACTTAATATCCTCGTTGTTTTTTTAATTTAAAAAATCTCATTTTACCTAAAAAAGACAAAAATTCATTTACCCGGATTTCATTTGCTGATACATTTGCTGCCATTCATCAAGTTACAAATATAGTGCGATCCCTCTATAACGCGGATACAATCATACTGCGGATAAAAAAATGTCTTCCCACCCTCTCCCTACAAAAAAGAATATCAGACAACAATAAAAGATATTCTACTTTTTACGCACATGCATTTTAATCACTTTTAAGCATTTGTAATAAATTGAACAAAAATAAAATAATTATTTAATATCTGAAAAA
Organism: Caerostris darwini; assembly: GCA_021605075.1. Lineage (NCBI taxonomy): Eukaryota > Metazoa > Arthropoda > Arachnida > Araneae > Araneidae > Caerostris > Caerostris darwini. Next base: position 270,350 of record BPLQ01003247.1, read on the forward strand.
TTTCAAGTAGCTGTACTGTATAAACAGGAAGACAAAAATAACATCATCAAAAATGTATACAGACAATCTTTTCCTTTTCTACAACTCCTTTTTAAATTACGTTACCCCACAACGGCGTTCAATACAGTACATGCTTTAGAAATGGTTACGTCTACAGATTAAATCTTATACAAATAAAAAGAATTCTAAGACAACAAAAATAACTTCCTACCATTTCAAATAACTGTCTTAAATCTGTTAACTTTTATAATTTCAGATGTGTTGTGATAAGGAAGTAATGCATTCTTCATTATCACAACACATCTGAAAAACATCTGATTCAAAGTAATTATGTACATTAGTTTATGTTATCCTGAATTGAAATCAGTTACTACAGTATTTTCAATTAGATTATAAAGCTAAGTGCTTTAGAGATTGCACAATCGCCGTAGTTAAAAAAAAATATGTGTAAAAATTAAATAAGGCTATAAAATGTATGTACAATTTATAACCCAATTAAATGCAGCTATTAAAATGTAAGTGCAATATATAATTCAATTAAATTGAGCTGTTAAAAATGTAATTACAATACATAACTCAATTAAATTCAGCTATATAAATGTAAGTACAATACATAACATTAAATTCGGCTATAAAAATGTAAGTACAATACATAATCCAATTAAATCCAGATATAAAATGTAAATAAAATATATCAACTAATTTAGGAATGCAAATGTAAAAGGTTCAGCTAGCGTTCAGGAGGGCTCAGGTTTGAATCTTCGTTGCCTCTATTGCTGTCATTGCTCTCAGAAAAGAGGAGATTCAATAACGATTGCGCTAATGTGCATAATCTTCATGTATCGATAGTCAGGCTACCTGGAGGAAGTTTTTTTTTCTTTCTAATGCAGCTGGCAAATAGACCGTGATCTTTTTATGCTATAAGGGCTGCACAGACGTTACTCACTTTCCACTACCCAGGGGGAGCGTGTAATTTGAAGATAAGTCACGGACGCGGAGTAACAATGCCCCCGCAACGCTCTACGATCCTATTAGGACCGGGACCTACGGTTTAAAGTGGATTCCGAACCACTACAAACACCCATGACAACGCCGGGATTTGAACCCGATGGCTGTGGTACCGGGCGACAAAGTGCTAGCCACTCGGCCATCGGGCCCCACCTGGAGGAAGTTTCTGGGGTTTTTCCAATACGCTACATAAATGTTGTGCAGTTATTCCCTAAAAGTCCTTCCGATAATCAATGTCTTTCCTTCATTGCAAATTGGCGAGTTCTTCGAAGCTTATACAAAGCCGACTTATCTATTTATTTTTTTAAATTTTATTATATCCTATAATATCCTTATTTTTAACTGTAATATTCAGTAATATTTTAATGATGTCACAATGTTGACTCAATAGGCATTTTTTTTCGCTTGTAACTTTACTTTCGAAATAACGTGGCTAGTCTATAACAAGAAAATAACAATCATCTCCAGATGACAGCATTACAGCGGGGTCATGCTGTACTAGCTATTATTGTGCGACGTCTTATAAGTAATTAAAAAAATTTCATCCCTTTTATTAATTATATTAAAGTACAATTAATTTAAGAAATTCTACAGCATCCAATGAATGCTAATTAACAATTAAAGAAACCACATGCTGCTTATGAAGTCGTAATGTTATAGCCCTTTCTGTGCCAAGCGCGTTAGTATTTTGAGTATTAATTTACAAAAAAATACAATATTCATTCAGATTTATTTGCAGAATTTCTTTCATTTTCAGAATTTATTTGCACATTTTCAAATAAAACATTTTTCATTACTCTTCTTAATTATTTTAAAGGGCAATTCATTTGCAGATTTTCTCCAGCAAATAATGAATGCTCATTAAAAACTAAAAGAACCAACTTGTTTGCTTATGAAGACGTAATGTAATAGCCATTTCTGTGCCAAGAGTGTTAGTCTTTTGAGTACTAATTAAAAAAAATAAATTCGCTTTATTCATTCAGATTTATTTGCAGAATTCATTTCATTTTCAAAATTTGCACATTTTCAATTAAAAAACTTTCATTACGCTTCTTAATTATTTTAAAATGCAGAACTAAGAAGAACCAACGTGTTGCTTATGAAGTTGTAATGTAATAGCCATTTCTGTGCCAAGTGCCTTAGTCTTTTGAGTATTAATTAAAAAAAATTCATTTGTAGTATTCATTCCGATTTATTTGCAAAATTAGTTTGCAGGTTTTCAATTAAAAAATATTCATTACGCTTCTTGATTATTTTAAGATGCAATTCTTTTACATATTTTCTCCAGCATCCAGTGAAAGCTCCATGACAATTAAAAGAAGCAACATGTTGCTTATGAAGTCGTAATGTAATAGCCCTTTCTATGCCAAGCATATTAGTCTTTTGAGTACTCATTCATATTTATTTGCAGAATTAGTTTGCACGTTTTCAATTAAAAAATTTTCATTACGCTTCTTAATTATTTTTATAATTCTTGTGCATATTTTCTCCAGCATGTAGTGCAAGCTCCAGGACAATTAAAAGAACCAACAAGTTGGTCGTCCGAATTTGCAAACATCTTAGTCAAACGACGAGGGAGATTTCTCACGAGATGAGTTGAGCATACACGTACGCTTAATGACGTGGACTTAACTCCGAACTTCTGCATTCCCTGTAGAGTGCAGGAAGTTGAAATGGGACTCTCGTTAGAAGTGTTATGAATCATATCCTGTCTTCAGCCCAACGATGAATGACTAGTTCAGCCATATCAAGTACTCCACAGAATAAATACCTGGGATCTCCCTACAAAATGTTTACTGCAAATTCCTCAAAAGTTGTTAAAAATATATATATATTGATGTAAAATTTAAAATTTTTGCATGCGAGAAATTTTACTGAATATAATTTTTTATTATGATTAATATACATTTTTTTGTTTAATGATTTGATTTGCAATAAACATTGTTTAAATTTTACATTACTAATTAAACTGTTTATTGCAAATTCCACAAAAGCTGTTGAAAAATAATAGAAAATGTTTATTGCAAATTCCACAAAAGATCTTGAAAAATAATTTATTATTTAATTAAAAATTAAAAATTAAAAATTTTTGCATGCGAGAAATTTTACAGAATATAATTTGTTATTAATACATTTTATTTGATTTGCAATAAACATTGTTTAAATTTTATATCACTAATTAAACTGTTAACTGCAAATTCCACAAAATCTGATGAAAAATAATTTCTTGATGTAAAATTAAAAATTTTTGCATGCGGGAAATTTTACAGAAAACAATTTGTTATTATGATTCTAATATATTTTTTATGTGTTTAATAATTTTATTTGCAATAAGCATTATTTAAATTTTACATCACTAATTAAGCTGTTTACTGCAAATTCCACAAAAGCTGTTGAAAAATAATAGAAAATGTTTATTGCAAATTCCACATAAAACTGTTGAAAAATAATTTATTGATGCAAAATTTAAAATTTTTGTGTGTGAGAAATTTTACAGAATATAATTTGTTATTATGATTGTAATATATTTTTTATGTGTTTAATTATTTGATTTGCAATAAACATTGTTTAAATTTTACATCACTAATTAAACTGCTTATTGTAAATTCCCCAAAAGCTGTTGAAAAATAATAGAAAATGTTTATTGAAAATTCCACAAAAACTGTTGAAAAATAATTTCTTGATGTAAAATTTAAAATTTTTGCGTGCGAGAAATTTTACAGAATATAATGTGTTTAATAATTTGATTTGCAATAAACATTGCTTAAATTTTACATCACTAATTAAACTGTTTATTGCAAATTCCACAAAAGTTGTTGAAAAATAATTTATTGATGTAAAATTTAAAATTTTTCCATGCCAGAAATTTTACAAACTATAATTTGTTATTATGATTGTAATACATTTTTTATGTGTTTAATAATTTGATTTGGTAACTTTATTCATCCTAGGTACACATACTTTAATTTAGTCTAAGATATTAACAATAACATTTTATGTTACTGCATAAGTAGTTTCTGAATAACTTTTTATAAACAAAAAGTAACCATATAAAGCGTGCTACATATATACTACAATAAAATAGTTTGTTTTTCACTTTTTATAACTTTCTTTTCATCTTTTAACCCTAAAAATTTTACAATATATATAAATGCATTAAATTATTTCAATAATAAAAAAATACATGTTCTTTTTTTTGAAAAAACAACAACAAACAATGAAGGTTTCACATAATATTTAAAAAACAAACAAACATGGAAAGCATGGAAGCATTAATTTGTGATTATCTTCCGTTGTATGTTTTTAAGTAATGGCAGCTAATTTTCAGCACTATTTTAAACCTGCTTTTTATAAAATAACATTTTAAGCATAAAATACCGAAAATACACTAGACACTTTTGCTGACTGATACTAAAATAGAAACAGCAAACATCCTTTCAGAAAAGTGAAAAATGCTACCAAAATTAAACATACTACACTTCCAACTAAGTAAAGAATCTCAAAGAAGAAAATTTAAATTTCAAGAATACTGTACAGCATATTTTAATTTGAGGTATTTTTGAATATAAAGAAAAAGTATAAGTGTAAAAAAAAATGTAAAACTGAAGAGTTTACTTTTTATTTTCACATATTGTTTCAAACATTCAAAATTTAAAGTTTAGAATTAAATTAAATATTAAAAAAAATTTAATCAGGTGAAAAGTGGAGCCACCAGAGACAGTTGCTGCAAACTTGTTGCAAAACAATATGTATTTATTTCTTTTTAAATTGTTAGAAAATATAGAAATTGCTTTTGTCACTCAAAAATGTCCAACACTGTTTACTTAATCAAACTTACAACACTTCAAAATCAGCAAAGATTTTTAAAGAAAAGTTCAAACTGTTGGGAAGTGTACTTCGATGTTATTTTGAAAGTATTGAAAACGTTAGAGAGCCAACAAAAATGTCAAACGAAAGTACTTGTGTGTGTTTTTATTAATGCTGATACTTTCTAACATTCAAAGTGTAAAAAAAAAGGTGAAGTCGAACTAATAAAAAATTTCAAGAATCTTGAAAGAAACGACAGCCACAAGTGCCAGAAAAACATGTTGCAAAACAAAATTTAATACAAGGAAAATTTGAAGTGCCGAAACTATTCTGGGATTCTAAGACAAGGAGGGTACCGTTGGACAGTATCGAGAAAGGAATCTTGAATGAGTACAACCAAAAAAAATAAAAAGTGTTGAATTCGGGCAGAAATGCCTGGTGATAAATCTGACAACTTTCGAGGAAATGTCAATTTTAGTGAAGTTTTAAGTTCGGATAGCGCATTTCGACGATAAGAAAAAAAATTCTGAAGGATGTAGAAAAAAAATTGAATTAAACGGAAAAAAATGTGAACGGACTGTCAAATTCAGAGTGTATTATCAAGGAAGACTTGAGATTGGATGTCAACACTTAGAATTTTGCATTGCATGGTAGTTGATATGGCTGTACGATGTCATAAAAGAGTTTATAAAAATTGATTTTAAACATCCGCATAAAAGATGGAACAAAAAGATAATGCAATTTTTATATTTTTATGTAAGTCTCTGTTCAAATTGTAAGTCGGCAGAGATCGAAAAATATAAAAGAATAGAATCCATGTAAAGATTTACCAAACTCTTTCCATGCAATTTTTTTTTCTTTGGAAAAAACTAAGAGGAAAATCTCTTTTCTTTAAATATATGAAAGAGAACGAAAAAGATAAAAAAGAAAAACCAATCCTGATACGCCGCTTTCAGAATCAAACTAAACCGTAAAAAATAAACCCCGAGAATTTTAGCATTTCACAACAATAGAATTGTTTTAAAAATGAAAGATTTTCCTGAGAAGAAATTTTTAAAATTTATTTTTTAAAAATTGGTTCGCCATTTCTTAGATCAAGAAAAAAAGTTTATAATTAAAAAAAAATTTTTTTTAAAGCTTATTTCATTTCATATAAAAAGGAATAGACCAAAAATGCTCTTTTAAAAAGGAAACGAGTGCAAATTTATACAATAATGAATTACTTTACATATTAAAATGGAAATATAACGTTAAGAATTAACTCGGAATTTTTAATCAAAATATATTATAAAGTATAAATCATTTTTTAAAGGAATAAATTTAAAAACTGTATATTTGAAATTAGATATTAGTTTTTCTTAAATGGAAAATGCGTGTTTGATTAAATAAGATTTAATTTAATTAGCTCTCAAAAATGCTAACCTAGTGAGATTATGTTTTGAATAAAAATGATTGAGTTAATTGTTTATTTTTTTGTGTTATAATTTTGGAAAAGTTAATAAATAGTGATTGTGATAAATAGATTAGACTGTTTAAGTTCCTTATTTAACTTTATAAAATCATAATGAAATTGATTTTAATAGAAAACGAATTAAAATAAAAAGATATATAGCCTACCAGTTAACTATATGCATGAATGAAGTTTAGCATCACATTTGATGATTTTTACATGAAATAAATTCAGTAAATTATGGAAATTTGTATAAATTATAACCTCGTTGGTTATGAAGATATAAAATAAGGCTGCTGTTTAACAATAAGAATCTCTCATTTTTACATAAAATAATTGCTACTTATAATAATTTATGTAATAAAATTTTCAGCCTTTTTTATATTGGTAAAATATTTTAGAAATGTAATAAATAGTTCAGAATATTTCCAGTCAATTTTTAATTTAAGATTTATGACTTATTGGACATTTCCGGGTAATTAAAAATAAAAAAAATTCATTATTTTTAAATTTTAATGGAATGTTAATTTTCCTATTTTCTTCATTAAATAATAAACTCACAATATGCTACAGCTTTAAAACGCATAATATTTAAATTAATACTGTCAATAAACAGGACAGAGGCCTTAATTATTCAAAACAACATTAGTAATAAAAAGTCAACAATTAAAATGAAATTATTTTCAAATTTTCCTACAAAGTTATTATTTTTTTAAAATATAAACTCCCATTATATCATTACACCTACAAAAAGCATAATATTTAAATTAAAGCTATCAATAAATAGAACACATGTTTTAGTTATTCAAAACAACGATAATAATAAAAAGTTATTAAAAAACAAAAACATTTAAAGACAGTTTAGTAAAATACACAAGCTTTCAATTAATAAAGAAGTCTTTATAATTAAAATAGTCACAAAAGGGGAGTGTAAGTTAGTTGAAAAGTTTAAAATTGAATCTTCTAAGATGTATCTTTCTAGAGTTCTTTAAAATGAAGGTCCTATAACAAATTGTTAGTATTTTCCCGAATTGTAAGGGTTCAAAATTTAAGCAATTGATTTTAAAGAAAATTTATTTTTCTAGTTATATTATTATTATTACTATTATTAAATATTGAAATAAAAAAGCACATCTAATAAATCCTAAAATATTCCTGTTTAATAGCAAATATGAGCATTAGTATTAACCATCAAATTAATTCCTTTTAACAGATTTATATGAATAAAAATATTAGGTAGGTATTAAAATAATATAATAATAATATTCAAAATTCTAATAGATATATTTTAATAGTATTCAAATTTCATTGAAAATCGAACAGGTTACATTTTAATTATTTTGCCTGTTATGAAAAAAGGTTACATCTTTTAGATTAGGAATTGAGCCATAAAAACAGTCTAAAAATTGGGAATATGTATTTAACTGGAAAATCTATGAATTTTCATTTCACGATATAGGTATATCATTGGTTTTGTATATTTAAAGAATATATAAATGAATTAAAAACAACTGTATGTACAATATAGGGTGTTAAACTGTATTGACAAAATAATCGGACACTTATAAACATTTCCAAAAGTTCATCATTACTGACATCATTTATGTCAGAAAAGTAGCACAGCTCAGTAACATCACTGGCAAACATTTTCAGTATGCAAATTTTCAGTGAAATAAGCACTGATTGACTGTTCAAAACAAGCACTGAAAACTGTTGCAGCTGATTGATTCATCAGGATCATAAAGCCAGCCAGTCATAGCAAACGTTGCTTTTTAAAAGCAGCACATTCTTAGTGCTTAAGATTATTATTGGGAAGCATAAAATCATTGGTGTATGAGATACACATGAACTCCGTAGAAGATTTCGTCACAAAATCGTTATTGCTGCGAATAAGATAAACATGATACCAAAAGGTGTGACACTGTTTCATTTGCAGATGTGAACTTTGCAATGTCACCCTTGGATGGCTCTTTGAGGTTTTACTTGTGGTCTTTTTTTAATCTGAATGGGACCATGAAATTAATGATTTCATTAATATTGACAAATTGTACTCTTAGCACCAATCAACTTATTAAACCTCTTTCCATTTTTCTTACTTTTTTCTCCATTTCTGTAATAATTTACTTGTTTTCTTCCTTTGTCCTTTTAATAATTTCATTACTGAATAATTTTTTTGAGATTGTGCCAATTTTAAAGAACAACGTTTGCTCTGATTGATTTGCTTTTAAACCCTTATAAGCCAAAATCAGCTGTAGCTGTTTTATGTTGTTTTTTCGCCGAAAATTTGCACGCAGTACTTTATTATTATTATTTATTATTAGTTATTTATTCCTTATTATTCCTGTTTTTTCCTATTATTAAACTTTTAACTTTAAGACATCTTGGACATTTAAGACAACTTGGACATTACTCCAAGTAGAATACGATCCTAAGTTTTATAGTAAATATTGTTAGTCTTGAGGGGTATTGCCACCTCAGTTATTTTTCAAAACTGTTTATGGACATTTTTACAGTTTATGCCACATTAGTTTAAGAGAAATTTTTATTTTTAGACAGTTTATGGTGATTAAGGACATAAAAAATTTATAGACATATTAATTAACTTCTGAAGATTAGATTAATCAAAGCAGTTTACGGTCTTTCATTATTGATATGGCAAATTTGTAGCAGAGATAGCATTTCTCTAAGTGCAGGGGTAGGCATGCTATACTACACACATAAGACTCTTTAGGACTTTTCTTCAGGGTTATATTAAGGACGTAAAATAAGCACTAAAATTGTTTTTTGTGTTTTTTTCAAAACGTGATTTTTCAAACTTTAGGTATGATTGGAATAAAACCGATCTCATCTAGGGTTTTAAAATTTACCCTAAACTTTAAATCGTAACAAGTTCTATGTTAAACTATTTTTTGTTTACCTTTCAATTATTTTTGAAATTTTAAAAGTTTATATTCAGTAAAAAAATGCATGTAAAATTGGAATTTAGAGAATCCGCATTTTTAAAAATTTTTTGTGTAAAAATGAAAGAATTGAAATACACTAAAAATAGTTTAACAGTTAAAGTATGGTGTTAAAACATGTAAACAAAATTTTATCTTCATGAAGTAACACTTTTTTTCACTACCGGTACCAACATGAATAAATATTAATATAAGATAATTTTTTTTTTATTTTGAGGAGCCATTATTTTGCTTGTAATTAATATTTTAGAGTAATGTACAATGATAATGCATGCTAGAGAATCTGATAAAATTCTATTAAAATATTTTTACAAATGATTGTGTTATATCTAAGGAAATCATAGCAAACTGAACCTAACATTTATGTTGTTAAGAACGTCTGTCTATAAGGGAGATGGATTCACTTTTTTTGTTGCACATGAAAATTATTTTCGCATTCAATACACCAATATCATTTTTTTCTTTGAGGAAAAATTCTCAACCAAACTTATTATGAAAAAGCCTGTTGCCAAAGCACATTCGCATTTTATTCTTTATTTTAGAATATCACAGGATAGTCTATCATTTTTAAGTGACAGATTTGATGAAATGGCAGATAAAACTCGTAACTTCTTTTTTTGAACTAGATGTGATTCAATTCACAAAAAATTCAATTCAATGTGATTCAATTCACTGAACTATGCAAGCAATTTGAACTGTTCAAGAAAAGCTATTTAACTTAAATACGTACGTATTACAAATAAAAAATTATAAAACATATGTTTAATTTTTGCTCAGAAAAGAATAAATCCTTATTTATTTAATGAAACTTTTTGTAAGAGATTTTAGTTAATTGAAATTAATTTAAAAGAGTGTACAATAAATACATATTTAAATTTTAGAATATCACTGGATAGTCTATCATTTTTAAGTGACAGATGTGATGAAATGGCAGATTAAACTCGTAACTTCTTTGTTTAAACTAGATAAGATTCAATTTCCAAAAAATAATTTCCAAGCCATTGTTGGGTTAAGTATAATATTTATTTAGTGTCACTGAACTATGAAAGTAAGTTGAACTCTTTGAGAAAAGCTATTTAACTTAAATACATTACTTATGTATTAGAAAACACAAAAATTATAAAACATATTTTGAATTTTTGTTCAGGAAAGGATAAATCCTTATTTATTTAATGAAACCTTTCGTAAGAGATGTTCATTTTATTTAATTGAAATTAATTTAGAAGAGTGTACCCTAAATATATATTTAAATTTTAGAAAATCACAGATTAGTCTATCATTTTTAAGTGACAAAGTATTAGAAAATGGCAGATTAAACTCCTAACTACTTTTTTGAACTAAATATGATTCAATTCCCACAAAATTAATTTTTAAACCTTTGTTGGGTGATGTACAACAAATTTATTTAAAGAGTCCCTGAACTATGAAAGTAATTTGAACTCTTTGAGGAAAACTATTTAACTTAAATACATCACGTAAGTATTACAAAACATAAAAATTAAAAAACAGAGTTTTAATTTTTCCTCGGAAAACTATAAATCCTTATTTATTGAATGAAACTTTTCATAAAAGTGGGTCAATTTATTTTAGTGAAATTAATTTAGAAGAGTGTACCACAAATATATATTTTTATTTTAGAATATCAGACGATATAAGTGACAGTATTTAATTAAGGTTATCAAGTCGAGTAACTCTTTCCTCTAATATACATTAAAAACTTTTAATTAAAGAAGTAATCAACCATATATTGATAAAATAGGGGAACCAGTTCAGTGTAAATTTGAAAGGAAGCAACACATTAGTTTCCACTTTCTTCTAAATTATTTATTTTCAAAATGAGTTATCTTTCTAAGCAACCTCTCCCTTGTGAAATAAGTTAGAATGGTTAATAGTAATCGATCCTGAAGCTTCAAAGTGAACAAAGGATTCTCACATGAACAAATTTATTTAATTACGTTCATTTTATATTTATTTTTTTCTGTAATACATGCATCATTAATGTTCATAACAAAATGCTTAGCAAGTCTTCTTATAGGATTGGGTAAAAGTTGAATTTACAAGTATGGAATTATTTTTTGGTGTTTATCATTATACGAAATGCTGCCCATTAATTTTTCATTTAACACAAAAATAATGAAAAAAAGCATTCGAATTTTTTGGCAAATTATTTTTTGTAGTTTGCACAAATCCATATGTTTAAGTTATTTTTATAAGAAATTTTTTTATTTTGAATTTATTCAATAATTAAACAAACAACCTAATAGATGCCATCAAAGATTAAACCAATCCTACAGTTGATTTACTTTTATATTTTGTAATCTACAATTTCGTCTAAATTTAATGTTGCAGCATTTGCACACTTAGGAAAGTTGTTAATTTTTTGCATTTTTAAATTTCTATCTAATATTTATAAGCTTATGTAATTTATCTGAATTCATTTACTCTTATAATGAGTTAGCTATTTTGTAAAATTAATTATGATTTGCACAACACCTGCTTATTAATTTTTGCAATTAATGCAGCTAACAATTAAAGATTTACATTTAAAAATATAAATTATAGGGCGTTATTAAAAATTGATAGCGTTTTCAAAAAAACTTGAATTTTATATAGCATTTCTAAAAATCTTTAAAGTTTTGAAAAGAATTCAGAACATACGAGTCATGTTATTTTGAAATTGAATGCTTCAAATTTTGAAAAAAAAAAGCATTCAAGTTTAGTTAGACAGAAATCTTTTTATATTTATAATAAAGTGGTCAATCATTTGCATTTCTATATACATTCTTTAGTTATTATTGATTCCAATGATCTTAAAACCTTGAATGTCTCTGTTGTTGTTGTTCTAATGCAGTTGACAGAGACAGTTAATCTTTATGTCATAAGCAAGGGCTGCACCGCTGTCACTCATTTAGCACTACTCAAGGGGCACGTGTAGATCGAAGATATACTACTGACGTGAGTAACACTACCCCTTGAATATCTCTGTGTATGAATGGATTTATAACACTTTCAAATAAAACAGTTTATATAAAGGGAATTTATATTATTATTAAAAGTATATCAAAATAAGATGAGCAATATCAGCGAAACCATAAATATTAATAGTAAGTTGCACTTAGCAGTGGGATGCACCTAACACAAAATAATATACGTAACAACCATATAGTTGTTTAAAAGAATTCAAAATTTCAAGTTAAACTCTTCAAATTCGCATTAGTAGCACATGTATCAGCGAATACTAAAATTATCCTTTAAGAATCAGTATTTTAATTTTGATAATCAGTGTGGTATTTATAAAATATAAAAACTAAAAAAATGGTATAAAATCTGTTATACTTATTTTAAACTTGTTTATATTTGAACTCTTTTCCTTTAACTTTTCCTGCAACATTTACTTTCTACTTTTCTCTTAGGAAATCCAATACTCTAAAGTATAAATGTAAAGTAGAGCCCCCGCTAAACCGAGTTTCCGTTTTAACCGAATTACAGAACCCAGAAAAGTATTTAAGGTCTTTTTTCATTCTGGTTGCGTAAAATGTTTTTAATCATGAAATTCGATTAAAATGAGTACGGAAGATAAAAACGGATGAGAATCGTTGTTTAGATTGAAACCTTTCTGAAAAATTTATTGAATGAAAAATTGATTTCCTGTTTAAGAAACCCTTGCTGAAAAGGTATTGTCGAGTGGGTGAACGAGGAAGAACAGCAAGAAATCACAGATGATTTGGTTGAAAATTGCGAGAAACGGAACAGTTGTGATGGAAATGATATTTATTAAAAAATGAAATATTAGGAAGTTTAAAGAATTGAGTATTGGATATACTGAGCAAAAAAGAAGATGAATTGAATTACTATTGAATACACTGAGCAACAAGAAGATGAATTTAATTACTATTGAATACACTGAGCAACGAGAAGACGAATTGAATTACTATTGAATACACTGAGCAAAAAGAAGATGAATTGAATTACTATTGAATACATTGAGCAACGACAAGATGCTAGATCTGCAATTCGGATGATACTTAGACAATGCCATAATATTGCAGCAAGTAAAGTAGTTCTGATGACACTCATACAATGCCGTACTATTGCAATATGAAAAGCAATTGGATGGACCTTATACAATGTCGCACCATCGCAACAAGAAAAATAATTGAGAAACAGTAGTGGTAGTGAAAATGATGCTCATTAGGAAAAAAATGACATATTCCGTAGTTTAAAGAACTATTAAATACACTGAGAAACAAGGACTGCACCTGCAATTCGTTAAATTTTATAATGCCATAATATTGCAACAAGAAAAGTAATTCTGATGTCATTTTACAATGCCGTACCATTGCAGCGAGAAAATGTTTTTTATCCCACAGACAGAAAAAAACCATAAATGATTTCTTCAAAAGAACAATTTTTCTGGTTTATATATAAAAAGGTCATAGCAGATTGCATTCATTGTTATGATTAACTAATTTTTGGTCAAAAATGGGCTTGCACCACTTTCAAAGAAAACGGCTCATTTGCTGTCACATTTCAATTTAATATTACCATAATTATATAAGTATGCATTTATTGTACAGATATACTGAGAAGGAACGGTAGCTCAGTTTCTTAGAAATTCATGGTTAGATAAGATAAGAAAAAAAAAGATACAGATACTAAATTTATAAATGAAGATGAAAAAACTACGCTGCTTTTTTAGCAAATTTTTGTGAAAGAAAACAAGACATTTTTGTTGTTAATGTTAGAGTAATTAAATTTAAACATTATCAAATATTCTGGTTTGTATAGAAAAAGTTATTCAAGCATATCAAAAACAAATAATAAAATGTTTTATAAAATTTGAAATTAAATATATGTATTTCAATTGATAATTTATATTGATTATGTTTTATCCAATTCTTTACACATTTTATTCCATTTATTGAATTATTCAAATATCCTTATTTAAATATTAATATAATATTTAAAAGTTGTAAAGTTTTTCTGAAAGAATATATTATTTCACTTGATTAATTATTGTATTTCTCATAAAATAAATTTCAAAATGATATGTATTAAATTTTATGAAGCATAAATTTACTTGTTAAAATTATATTGTACTTATATGCTACTTTACAGAGACATATGTATGAATTTTATTAAATGGAATCACTAAAAAATATTAAGAAATTAAATTATATACATTTGAATTTCTTTTTCTTTTATGGATGATAACAAACTAATGATAAATCAATTTATTAATATTCCACATTTTTAAATTTTTTCTTTACACTGCATATTATAAATACTTCATTAACACTAACAATACATTAAAAAAGTTATAAATATTCCTTATTAATATTTTAATTATACAATTTGTACCGGATAAATTATAATGGTATCGAAATAATACCTTTTGGAATTGCTTTGTAAGTAACAATATTATCTAACTAAAATTCAAAATTTCCTTCCACTTGAAATAAAAAAGTAATTTGAAATTAAAATCTTTACTTACCGCAGTGTCGTTATGATACATTTGAAGTCTGTAACCATCGACGATGTTTCTTTCATTGATATGTCGGATAGCTAGTTGAGCAGCCTTGTATTCATAATGTGCAGTCTCTGGAAAATCATGGCATCCCCCACTCAATTCAAACAATCCATGAATATAAATGGTCTTCCTTGGATCTGCTTCTATCGTTACATACTCTGTTATCTCTAGTTCAGTCATATTCTCTGAAGTAACATTATCGTTCGTTCCTATTTCAAAGGTAATATTTTCAATAGATTCATTCTTGGCTAGTTCTACGCTTGGTATCTCTAATTCTATTATACTATTACCAGCTTCCAGAAACTGTGGTATTTCATTCTTTGCTGAATCTTCATCAGTAGTAACATAGTTAATAGTGGTTTCTGCCATTCTCTTAACGTGTTTATGGAAATATTTAGGTCTCACCATAGAATAAGATCCACGATTATTACCATCAGATCTGTGACTATTTTTAAATAAACATTCACTTTTATTGTCAACGCATCGGATGAGCTTTGATCTAAATAACGAATCCCAGTAGGGCAATAACTGAACATTTCTTGGATATCGCTTGTGAATTTCGGATTGAATTGCATCAAGGATCGTATTCTCGGAATGTATAGCAGGATTTAAGATCTTATTGCTGTCTGTCATATTACTTTTCTCATTGGTCTGTTTATGGGACACCATTTTATCAGACTTACCATACAATTTAAAATTGCTGTATTTCAAAAAAGGATTTGAAATATTTAATTCGGGTTTTGTCTCATTTAGTATTTGCTTTAAAATATTATTTTTATATTTTTCAAGAAATGTAGGAAGTTGTTCAGTTGGGCAGAAATACGTTTCATTGAACCCGGAAAGAAACTTTGGCGCATAACATGAATAAATACTCTTGAATTTTTTAACCACATTAAAGTGAAAGTTTCTATTTCTTGAAAATGGAATTTTTCCCGAAAATCCTGTTTTTCCATCGTATGGAAAAGCTGCGTTCAAAATAAGATATAATAAGTAATTCGGATCACGAATATGACTTGTTTTGTTATTTGAAGTCTGAAAATCAGGTTGATGATTTTTAGTGTTTTTCCGCGGGAAAAGATTGCTGAGCTTATAACTTATTGAATTTTGAAATTCCTTTTTAAAAATTTCGTAATCTTTCAACTTTTCCTTATCTTTGAATTTCGAGGCAGTATATTGAAGAACTGCGTGATGTGATAATAATTTAACTGTGTTTTCCAAACTCTCACAGCTAAGATATTCATCTTTTTTAAAGGGTACTTTAGAATTTCTTTCAATGTTTTTAGTGCAGTTGAGTGTAAATTCCTTTTTTAGTTCTATAATAAGACATTCGTGTAGGATCTTGAGGTAATTTAGTGTATTGTTAACTGTTTGAGATAAACAAATCTGATATGCTTGAAACTTGCGTGCATCTGATTTCTGTTTGGCATGATTTTGTGTTGAAGTATTTGATGCTACTTTACTAAAACATAAAATAAATATATAAACGGTTGCTATTATGCACAGAATCTTCGTAGCTATCATTGCCAATGTTAATTCTATTCAATAATTTTAGCACTTATGTAGAATTATCAAGTTGAAAATATGATAAAAGTGATAAAGCCTAATCTATTATTTTGAATTCAGTTTCTTATAAAGTTTAAATGATATTTTTTTCAGAAAGTTTTTTTCCATCTTTGTACAGTATCACTACAAGAATGTATCAAAAATTCAAATTTTTTTAATATAAATGATTCGAAGAATAATTTATTACCACAGATCATAATCATTTTGAAAAATCCTTTTTTTTTATCAAAGACAAAATACAATGGTTTCCAAAAATTCACACCTGTATGATACTTCGAAAAATATTAATTATAATTTATTTAAAAATTAACTAAAATTCTTTCAAATTTCAAACTTTTATCACTTTTAGAAAAAAAGTTTGAAAATTATAAATTTTTACCATCAAATATGACCAGGAAAAGTATTTGATACATTACAAGAAATCCTTTCAGGTCAAACGCTTTTATAGCTTAGAATGGTGTACTTTATATCAAGAAGGATAATGAAAAAGTTGTAAATTTATAACAATGAAAATCCAATCAATCTTTCAATATAAAGAGATATGTGAAGATATGTTTCGGTAGAATATTTTTATCTTTAAGAAATTACGAATACCATAGCATAAAATATTTCAATAATGCAATATTTCTAAAAATAGTATTTTTGATATGAATAAACATTTATGAGATCTTCATTTTTTTTGAGTCTGAAAAAGTGTAATTCTTTTGAATATTGAAAAATAAAACAATTGTTCTTATCAAACCAGCTTGCTACTAAAAGGTTTTGTCTTTAACAAACATTTTTTCACTTGTTGTAAAATGCACAGTTTAGTCCTGGTTATTATAGTCTTGATAAAAATCTACACAAATGACATCAATTAAATCAGATCTACTAAGTGTAGTATAAATACTGTTTATATCTTATTCCAAATTTCTATGGATGGGAGGCATATAGTTTAAAAAATTTAAAATTAGAAATATGTGGCAGTTCTTGAAAGTATTAATGTAAGAACTATTGGTGCACGTGGCTTATACTCTAACACTGATTTCTATCGTAAGTTAATTATGAATATATACACAATAAAGTACATACCTCTTCCTGTAAAAATCTGTTCTTGTAGAAAAACTATTGAAACCTGATAAAACTTTGAGTGAAGTGCATAGGACAAATATTTCAATTTCGTCACAGAAGTGAAAATTAAAAAAAAAAAAAAGGAATCAAATAAGGCTCGAATGAGTTCTTTCCCCTTTGGAGAACGGTGTTGAGCAGCACGCGGGGAAAGTTGAAAAGAGTTCTTCTGCCGCTGAAAGCAGCGGCTGAAATGAGAGTTTCCCCGCGGAACGCCATCTCGCGCCAGAGTTGCGTTTCCCAATCGACCAGTCAAAAAAGAAAGTTCTCTTGTCTCAAAATGGACTTTTGCATTTACCGCCTTTCGACAATTTCTTATTGGAACCGAAAAACCAAGTTCAAAGTGACTAAGAAAGCAGCTTTTCATTATTTGGACATTCGATATTAAGATGGCGAAATTTATTTATCTGGTCATGAACATAAGACTGATGAATATGAAGATAGTAACTTTCATGAAAATTAACTTGGTCATGAAAATAAAACTGATGAATATAAAGGTAGTAATTTTCTAATTATTAATACTTAGTGAATAATCATTAGAGTTTGAAAGTTTTTAAATGATCTAAAATTTTACAAACTCAGAATAAGTACGAGTAGTTCTCGACATTGTTACTGTACCATTAAAAATCTGTGTCTTAAGTCAAGGGTTTATTTCAATCGACTAGTCAAAAAAGGAAGTTCCCTTTTCTCAAAATGGACTTTTGCATTTACCGCCTTTCGAGGATTTTTAATTGGGACCGAAAAACGTAGTTCAAAATTGACTAGGAAAGCAGCTTTGCGTTATTTAGACATTCGATATTAAGATGGAGAAATTCATTTATCTGGCCAAGAAAATAAGACTAATGGATATAAAGATAATAACTTTCTAATAATTAATATTTAATGTATAATCACAATAATAATGTATAATCTTTAATGTATTAGAGTTTGAATGTTGTTAAACGATCTAGAAAACGATTAAAATGCATAAGTTTAAGCAAACTTATATCTTGTTTGTAACTTATTCATATATACAAAAATTGCGTTTCAGAATCGACCAGTCAAAAAAAGTCATCTTGTCTCAAATTGGACTCTTCAATTATTAATACTTACAATGAGTAATATTTAGGAAAGTTCTTATAGAAATAAGGTTCTAAAGTTGTACAATCGCAGAATAAGTACGAGTAGTTCTCGACATTGTTGCTGTTCCATTAAAGTCTGCCTCTTAAGTCAATGATTTATTTCGTGTCTTGATTTATTTAATATTATTTTTTTTAATATATTCAAAAGTTAAGTGATTGAAATGCATACGTTTACACAAAAATTTATAAATGATTTATTTCATGTATACCATAAATTGCTTTTCCGAATCGACCAGTAAAAAAAAAAAGTTCTCTTGTCTCAAAATGGACTTTTGCATTTAAAGCCTTTCAAAGATTTCTCATTGGAACCGAAAAACGAAGTTCAAAAGTGACTAAGAAACCAGCTTTTCGTTATTTAGACATTCGAAAAATTCATTTATCTGATTATGGAAATAAGACTGATGAATATAAAGATAGTAAATTTTTAATTATTAATATTTAATCTATAATTACTAGAGTTTAAATGGTTTTAAATGATCTGAAATTTTAGAAACTCCGAATAAGTACGAATAGTTCTCGACTTTGTTGCTGTTCCGTTAAAAAGTCTGCGCCTTAAGTCAAGGGTTTATTTCATTTCTTGATTTATTTCATATTATTTTTTATTATATTCAACAATTAAGTGATTGAAATGCATAAGTTTACACAAAAATTTATAACTTATTTATTTCATATATACCATAAATTGCGTTTCCGAATCGACCAGTAAAAAAAAGTCCTCTTGTCTCAAAATGAACTCTCCCATTATTACTGCTTATAATGAGTAATATTTAGAAAAGTTCTTATAGAAAAAAATGTTCTAAATTTATACGAACTCAGAATAAGTAGCAGTAGTTCTCGACATTGTTTCTGTTCTGATAAAAAGTCTGCTTTTTAAATCAAGGATTTATTTCATTTCTGGATTTATTTTAAATTATTTTTTAAATATATTCAAAAATTAAGCGATTGAAATCCATAAGTTTACACAGAAATTTATAATTTATCTATTTCACATATACAAAAACTGCGTTTCCGAATCTACCAGTCAAAAAAGAATGTTCCTTTGTCTTAAAAAGAACTTTTGCATTTACCGCGTTTGGAGGATTTCTAATTGGAACCGAAAAGCAAAGTCCAAAAGTGATTAGAAAAGCAGCTTTTCGTTATTTAGACATTCGATAATAACATAGAGAAACGTATTTATCTGGTCATGAAAATAAGACTGATGTATATAAGGATAGTAAATCCTTAATTATTAATACTTACAATATAATATCTACAAACTCAGTATAAGTGCGACTATTTCTCGACATTGTTGTTGTTCTGTTAAAAAGTATGCGTCTTAAGTGAAGGGTTTATTTCGTTTCTTGATTTATTTTATATCATTTTTTTTATTATATTCAAAAATTAAATGATCGAAATGCATAAGTTTATGCAAAAATTTACAGCTCATTTATTTCATATATACAAAAGCCGCATTTTCAAATCGACAGGTAAAAAAAAAAGTCTTTTTGTCTCAAAATGGACTTTTGTATTTACCACCTTTCGAGGATTTCTTGATAGAACCGAAAAACGAATTTCAAAATAAATTAAGAACTTGAACATGCCTTTTTTGTACATTAGATATTAAGATGAAGGAACGTATCTATGTCATGAAGATAAGATTAATGAATATATAAAGATCAATCAGTCCAAAAAATGTTCTCTTGTCTCAAAATGGATATTAATGTTTAATGTATAATCAGTAAAATTTGGAAATTCTTACACAAAAAATAACGAGAAATTTGCAATGTATGTCGTTCGATAAGTATGAGAAATTTGCAATGTATGTCGTTCGATAAGTATGAGAAGTTCGCAACATATTTTGCTGTTCTTTTACAAGATCTGCTTCGTAATTCGAGGTTTTATTTCATTTCCCGAGTTATTTACTATTATTTTTATAATAAATTCAAACATTAAATGATTAAAAATGCTTAAAAAATTTGTAAAACCTGTAAAAAAATAATTTATAAATGTTTGTAATTTATAAATTATTTTTTTCATATATACATTAAATTGTGTTTCAGAATCAAACTGTAAAAAAAGTTTTAAAAAAAAGGAACTTTCGCATTTATCATCTTTCTTTGATTTCTTATTGAAACCGTTAAACGAAGTTCAAAAGAAAACATGAAAGTTACCGTTCTTTTTTGAACATTCGAAATTAAGACAAAAATAAATATTTAATAATATTTTTTTAATAAATTCAAACATTAAATGACTAAAATGCTTAAATAAATCTACAGAAACATTTATAAATTATTTATTTCATATATGTATTAAATTGCGCCTGTAAAAAAAAAGTTCTGTCTCAAAATGGACTTTCATATTTATCGCCTTTATATGATTTCTTGTTGGAATCGTTAAATGAAATTCAAAAGAAACAAAAAAACATTCGAAACGATTCTTGAACATTCGAAATTAAGATTTTACTGATTATAAGGTTAATTCTCCAAGTATTAATACTTATAATCAGTAAAATTTGGAAAGTTCGTATAGAAAAAATTTTTCTAAACTTTTATAAATTCAGAATAAATACGAGAAATTTTCGACATATTTTGCTGCTCTGATAAAAGCTTTGCATTTAAGTCGCGGGTTTATTTCCTTTTTTGTATTTATTTCATATTATTTTGGTTTATTTCATTCAAAGATTTTACATTTAAATGATCAAAAATGCTTTACACAAACATTTATCACAGATAAAATTAAATACACAATTATGAAAGAAAAACTGGATAATAAAAAAATATACTCATTCAAAAATGTTTCCTTTATTTCAATTTTAAATTCATTTAAATACTAGTTAATAAAAACATAATAACTTACTAACATTTTCTTTATTTAAACAGATAGATTGGCTAATGTTATCCGTTAGGTCTTTTGCTTAGCTTTTTAATGCGCAATAATACCCGATTGTGTTTCAAATTTATTTTAAAATTTATTTACTTAATTATTACAACATATAGTTAAAAACACTACAACTTAATCTCTGAATTTCATCAGTAATATAAATTACAGGAAGTACTAAAAACAAGCTATAAATGTTCTTTTGGTTGACAATAAATTTTGCATGTGATACTGAGAATTATAAATTTAAGTTCTCCAAATCGACATAAAGACTTTCCTTGTTATTCAGTTGCAGTGTTCTCGAGTAAGGGTTTCGAAGGTTATTGGTTCGATTCTGCTCTAGAATGAGCCACACTCTATAGAGTTACAGACATAACTTTGAAAAAGAGTAGACTTTGTGCAGATAGTAATAGAGGGTCCCAGAATCTTTTGTTTAAGATTTCCAAGTTTGTTGTAATACAGCACATAAATACGTGGCTCCCATAGTGGAAAAATTTAAATTATTCTTAACCTGGCTCGTAGCCCAATGGTAAGCTGTACTCTCAAGACAGTTGAGGTTCCAGTCCACTGGCAATCATTGCAATAATTGCTTTCAGAAATGAGAGGGCATGATGGTAATTGTGACATCGCGTGTAAGTTTCTCGTTCCAATAATCAGGTGGCATGATGGGAGTTTTCTGGGGTTTTATTCTGCACACCATATAAAAGAAGGAATTTATTCTGAAGAGTCATTATTTCAAAGCCTGTCGGTGGTTTGTTTGTAATACAAAAAAGGGCTTAAATAATATACAAAGAAGAGCAATAATAAAAAGGGCTTATATATATAATACAAAGAAGGATAATAATAAAAAAGGCTTTGAGAAACACAATAATTTTTAGAACAATAATACAATACAACAAATAATACAATAATTTTTATAAAAATTTAAATCTAAAGATAAAACTAAAATCGGAGTCATATACGCCAAATATTAAGATTTTTAAAATTTCCTTCAAATAAATAGAACGGACATAAAGATGATCATTTATAAATTGTGTGAATTTTGTGACCCTCTGTGTTGGTTAGAACTGGATTAGAAGATTTTAATATGAATTTTTTATTGATAACAAATACTTAGATGTAACTACATTACGTTGTGTTAATTATATTTGAAATCTGTTGTGTTTTTTGATAATTAATGCTAATTTAAAAAAATATTTTCTTCCAAATTACCCTTACTTCAGTGATTTGAGAGTTAAAAAATTTAAATCATCTCAACATATTTACTACACTGGTTTAAAATAATTAAGAGAAAAAACGTAACATTGCCATTGTGGAGTCACTATTCTTTCGAATTTAATGAAATTTTGCAGAAATATTACTCAAACATTACTTCAGAAATTCAGCAAAACATAAAAACAATATGCTTAATTTCTGTCTTAAAAATATAAAAAAATGGAAACATTTAAGAAGACACAACGTCTGAGTTTTATGTGTGATCAATTTCAATGAAGAGCGTGAATACCAGCTATATAAGCATGACAGCAATAATTTATGCTCAAAACGATAGTATTTAGTAATTCAGTTGCCCATTGCTGTATCAGGGCAATGCGAAGACCCTAAAATATTGCAGATAGCGGGTTAAGTGCAGCATTAAGTTCTCCTAACATTATACTAAACATGTTCAAACACGTCCATAGAACGTGCCGGTAAATCCTTACGCATCCATAGTGACCGCTCGAAAATATTTCTCCACTACTATCTCGAACTTTGTGTTGTCTAATATTATCGTCTTACAAGATGAAGGAATCGACAACTGCTTCTGTATAAGGATAAACATTTAGTTCCAGATAGTCATATCTTAATAATTTAACAATAACTGTGAATCTTGGGACGATGTACATGTCAATGCGGCCATCCAAAGGTAAAGGTAAAATGCGGCCATCCAACTGCCTACTTGTAACAATGGATACACAAAATCTGTTTCTTTAATGGATACAACTTGGATAATAGCTAGTTACCACCTCGCGCCATATCACAGTTTAGTGATAGATATACGACAGGTATTGACAGGCATGCGTGCCCCAAAAAACTTTCATTTCGGTGGTGTGGTGTGAGGGATAAGCATATTCCTGACTTTCTTCTGCACCCAGTAGATCTGTATGCCCACCTTTCATTGACTGCTATAAGAGAAAATATGAGGGGGGTTGATGGGATGATTCTGTAACTTCTTGCAGTTAGCTGCAAATAATAGTTATCTGTAGAAATTGTAGGTTTGGGTTTTCCTAGATTAGTAGATAGGAAACCTCTAGAACAGTAGTCTCTAAACTTTTTTGCCCACCCGCTCTCTAAAAGGAAAATAACTTAAAGATGCGCCCCATATAACGTAATATGTATGCGTGTGTTAGTGTGTGCATGTGGGAATACGTGTGTGTACTCAAAAACAAAATTATTTATTTTATATTCATTTTAACCAATATAAAAATATTTAAATAACAAATTTGCATTTTTAATTATAATTTAATGTAAACATTAGTGTAATAATATCGGAATAATTTGTTTTGTTGCTATCTATTAATGCCATTTGGAGAATCTGGTTCTAATTGAGAATCCCCCACTTCGTGGCCGGGATGTAGTAGTCTGGAGAGCTCAACATCATAAATGTACCAGCTTTAAAAAGCACACGTCCGATGAAAGCAGTTTCTTTTAAAAAGTTCAGAGTTATTTTCCCTCCAAAGGCACTTCCAATAAATCTATATACGCAAGTGTTTCAGAACTGATGAATGTATGAGCATGAATTGTTGAGCTTCCAACCCGCTACTGAAACCAAACAAAATACTCAATGAGAGAATCTCACAATCACTTAATACACGATCATACACTAGCAAGTGTCTTTGGTGTACCATTAAACAGAACTTGTATCGCCGTGGGATACTTTGGAAACCATTGCTCTAGAAAATGATTCTGTCTTTAGAAATACATGAATAACAAACACATACACATGAATACAGCAATTTTGCTCGATAGGATTGGCACTGACCTGCTGTTATTTGTCTAATGGCTCACTATCGTAATCTGCTTACTATCGCTTCGATAAATGATGCTCAGATGTGAAACATGGTTATCTCGAAATTTCATTATGCACTTGCAGAAACTGTTGATTTTTTAAGTTGATTTTTTAACGTTTTCGGTCATGAGTTCAATGATGCAAAACGACATCAAATCTATTTCCATATGATATTCGAATGCAGCTTCACTTTCTAATTATACTGCTTAATTTCTATAAAATTTTACTCATTTTTGGTCTTGTTATCGGAAGTTTTTAAATTCTTTCTTAATTTTTTGAAATTATTGTATTAATATTTTGTTGGCTTTTTAAATTTGAAAACATTATATATTTATTTGGATTTTTTAGAAGAGACGGTTAAAACAATAAAAATGGTGTGATGTCATATCGCATAAATTTGCAATACAATAAAATTTTTTTTTTATTTTCATTTGAAAAATTTCAAATGAGCAAGTATTAATAAAAGAAAAAGAATAAACAATAATCACTTAAAAATATAAGAAATGCGAAATTAATTATGAATATCTAAAACAGGTCTCTGTAACTAATATGTATGGTATTAAAAATGTACCTCAAAAAATTTTTGAATGCAAAATTTTCTCACCCCCCGAAACGTTCGTATCATATTTATCATCGTTCTCTTACTTTTTCTCCCGAGTCGTTTAGGAGTTTAGGTAAACATCCGTTTTAAAAGCGGAAACGAGTGAATCGATTATTTTGTTAGGGGTGTTTGTCAGACAAAACACTTAATTGTTAAAGAAAAAAAATTAATAGTTAATGTGGAATTTTTTATCTAAATTTTCTTTTAACATTATGCAATTTAGAATTTTGATGATTAAAATTAAAATGATTTTTATTGTTATTAAAATCAATTTGAAAATACCTTTCTCTCCTTGTATGCCGCTCTTTTTGAATCTATCCGACTTAGCATCTTGCCAAACTTCCGCACCTTCCATCTAATGCAGTGTTAATTGAGAAAGTTTTGGTATCCATCTTCGACTAATTTAAAATACAAGATTTAAACGCTTCGAAGGTGAACATTTGAAGGTGTTTCACCCTGCTTGACATTTGGATTAATTTCTCTTAAGAAGATGCGAAAGAAAGTCACAATTTCTTTATTTCTTTTGTAGGTGATTTGTTTTAACTTATTCCCTCTGAATACACAACATATATGCCATATTAAAAAGGCATAACCAAGCAAAAAAAAATTTTCATGTGTATTATGTGGAATTGTACTGGGAAAAGAAGTATATAAGTAAAAAGATCAGGTCAAATAAACAGCAATTGTGAAGTGATTCAATTGAAAAAAATTACCTATATAAGATTCTTACAGGAAGTTTCAAAGTAGAATAACATCCATTAGTGATGAATTGATCAGATATTAAGGTTTTTATAATTCCGTATTGACCAGATATTAATGATTTCCGAATTCCATATTGACCAGATATTAATGTTTCTCTAATTCTATATTGGCCACATATTAATGTTTTCATAATTCCATGTTGACCAGAAATAAATGTTTTCATAATTCCGTTTTGACCAGATATTAATGTTTTCATAATTCCACATTGACCAGATGTTAAAGTTTTCATAATTCCATATTGACCAGATATTAATGTTTCCATAATTCCATATTGACCAGATATTAATGCTTCCCTAATTCTATATTGAACAGATATTATTGTTTCCTAATTCCATATTGACCAGATATTAATGTTTCCATAATTCCATACTGAACAGATATTATTGTTTTCATTATTCCATATTGGCCACATATTAATGTTTCCATAATTCCATATTGAACAGATATTAATGTTTTCATAATTCCATATTGACCAGATATTAATGTTTCCATAATTCCATATTGACCAGATATTAATGTTTCCATAATTCCATATTGGCCACATATTATTGTTTCCATAATTCCATATTGAACAGATATTAATGTTTTCATAATTCCATATTGACCAGATATTAATGTTTCCATAATTCCATATTGACCAGATATTAATGTTTCCCTAATTCTATATTGAACAGATATTATTGTTTCCTAATTCCATATTGACCAGATATTAATGTTTCCATAATTCCATACTGAACAGATATTATTGTTTTCATTATTCCATATTGGCCACATATTAATGTTTCCATAATTCCATATTGAACAGATATTAATGTTTTCATAATTCCATATTGACCAGATATTAATGTTTCCATAATTCCATATTGACCAGATATTAATGTTTCCATAATTCCATATTGGCCACATATTATTGTTTCCATAATTCCATATTGAACAGATATTAATGTTTTCATAATTCCATATTGACCAGATATTAATGTTTCCATAATTTCATATTGAACAGATATTATTGTTTTCATTATTCCATATTGGCCACATATTAATGTTTCCATAACTCCATATTGAACAGATATTAATGTTTTCATAATTCTATATTGAACAGATATTATTGTTTCCTAATTCCATATTGACCAGATATTAATGTTTCCATAATTCCATATTGAACAGATATTATTGTTTCCATAATTCCATATTGAACAGATATTAATGTTTTCATAATTCCATATTGACCAGATATTAATGTTTCCATAATTCCATATTGAAATATATATGTTTCAATTTTCCTTGTGTATTAAAATTATGCCTAGAATCTAAATATTATGTAGAAAATGATGTAAAAAAGAAAGAAAAATTAATTGGATTCATACAAGATATAAGTCATTCGCTTATAAAATTTACATAAACATTAATTTACGAGGAGAGGGTACTTATAATTAGAGGGTACATACACATAATTATACATACTTGATAACTTAATTAAATATACTTGTTCCATCAATGTATTAAGCTATAAACAATAGATTTATTACAAAATTTTTAATTTTAGTATAATAATAAGTTCAATAATATCATTTATTAATAAAAATTTAATAATTCTTTTATATAAGTATCCATTAAAAAATTGTTGGAAATAAAATTATGAACAAGAGAAAAGTAAGAACCGAGTTAAATATAAATTAACTGCATCTGGACATATTCTTTTTAGTTAGTATTTGGGATAAATATTAGATTTATTCAGACATTGTTAAAAAATTAGTTATAAATAAATACATAATATTTCTTAATCAGAACTAAAATATTAAATATTTTAGTTTTTATTGCAAATTATACTTTAGATGTAAACTATTTTACCTTGTAATTATTCGAAGATTTTTATAATAAAAGACTAATGCAGATTACAGAATAATCTCAATAAATGCTCTCTTTGCGAAAGTAAATACTTCTTGTAGAAAGAAAATCCTGCCAAAAATCATGTTTCTAGTCGTAATTGTAGAAATATAATCCAGAAAAGATTGCATTGTTTCCAAATTTGGGACTGAAAATGATGATTCAAGTGATAATAAAATAGCCTGAATGAGCCATATGAAACGTTCCTATACATGCCAACAGCCCATAAATGACAATGGTAACGATACTAATAATTCTAATAACCTTCTAGATCAGTCATTGCTCTTCCCTTTATTTCGCAGTTAGAATCTTTGATTTAGAGTTATTATCCTTCATTTATTTTGAGTTCCACGTCTGATAGAGTGATTTACTACATTCTCGCAGCTGAAATCATCGTTGACAACGAAAACAGTACCGAGCACGAAATTATGTAATTTCGGTGATTATCTATGTAATTCAGATACAGACTAAAGAAAATATATATCAGGGAAGAACGAATAAATCACTTTGATGGTAGTTATTTTCAGTTGATGTCATTATTATTTGCTTAAAAATTAATTAAATTCTATATAAATTAAAATTTATTTGAAAAAAAAATGTAAATCATCAAAATTGGGAAAGATACTTTTTAAATTTTATGCCGAATATTTAGCTTGAGTCTATTCACACTGATGCAATAGATATCGCATCACTGTGAATTAATAATAGATATTACAGTTGGTATTGTAGCAGATGCAATAGATCTACAATATATATTGTGCAATAGACCTACAATTCAACAGATATTTCTCAATACAATAGCCATACAATACAAGCCATATTTCTTAATACAATAGACGTGCAATACAATATATAAACAATATATACTGTACAATAAGTTTACAATATTACAAACATTGTACAATACAATATATACTGTATAACAGAAATAAAATTTAACACATATTGCCAAATACAATAGATATTATAGCAGAATCATCGGGTATCGATTGACCCATGTGGCACTACAAATCAAATCAAGCACCAAATGCTAAATTACACTCACTAGTGGGAAAATAGGAGAACAAAGCTTAGAAAACAGATTAATTAGTTTGTCGTTTTTTCATATTGGAGAAAATTCATAAAACTTCAACCAAACAATACGTTAATGCGAAACATTCGTAACAATTTTTTAAATTTTAACCAGATACTTCATTCACAATGACGCAATACATATCATAGCAGAGCCAGGTATCCGTCAAGCCCTGGCTACACACGAAGGAAATGAAGCTCCATATTCTAAACTATAATCACAAATGGGAAAGAAGGGGTCTTTTGAAAGGACTTTTAAAATTGACTGTCCTGCCTTTTCCGTATTGGAGAATTCAAACTTCAATCAGGCAATACATGGCGGAAAATTTAGCCGAGTGCCACGGTGTAGAGTATAAAAGAAGCAAACATTATTACACGAGCTAAACAATATTTGATTTACATATCAATTTATACATCCGTGCCCGACGTCACGACCAATTACATGCCTTCAGCATATGACGTCGGATCAGCATAGTCGGCATAGTTCAGCATATGCCGCGGTGTTGAGTATAAAAGAAGCAAACATTACTACACGAGCTAAACAATATTTGATTTACATATCAATTTATACATCCGTGCCCGACGTCACGACCAATTACATGCCTTCAGCATATGACGTCGGATCAGCACAGTCGGCATAGTTCAGCATATGCCGCGGTGTAGAGTATAAAAGAAGCAAACATTACTACACGAGCTAAACAATATTTGATTTACATATCAATTTATACATCCGTGCCCGACGTCACGACCAATTACATGCCTTCAGCATATGACGTCGGATCAGCATAGTTGGCATAGTTCAGCATATGCCGCGGTGTAGAGTATAAAAGAAGCAAACATTACTACACAAGCTAAACAATATTTGATTTACATATCAATTTATACATCCGTGCCCGACGTCACGACCAATTACATGCCTTCAGCATATGACGTCGGATCCGAATGCAAAACGAAAGAGAAATATTTGCATGATTCCCAATACTTTGGGCAACAATACAACTGTTAATGCGAAACATTCCGCATATATCAAAAGTGATTGTTTTATAACAATTGGAGTGCATTCCACCGATGAGAACATAACACTAATAAATTCACATTCTGACTCGCCCTCATACTTCCAATGAGCTACAGATATACGACGAGTGGGGCAGCTTGAAGATATAGAGAAGATAATCAAATTGATGTAAATCGAAAGTTTATCATGATATTGTACTAGTACTGGCACCCTGATTTTGACATTAAAACTGCTTGATTTATTACAGCGGATTAATCAAAGTCCTGAAAGTGCTTAGAGTATTAAAAAAATAATTAGGACATTTTTGGAGGAAGTTATTTAGATTTTAAAGTTCTCAATATGTTTTTTATATTAATTTTTTAAGCACTGAATAATATGTAAGTTTATATTTTATAGCATTAAAATAATTAGTTTTTAATAATTATTACATTTACATTTTAATAATTATTGTGGAATTCTATACTTTTTAAATATTTATTAATCAAAGTTTGCATACCTGATGCAAAAGAATTGCAATTATATTTATGACATGCTCTTTTGGTAATAGATAATTGAAACGCAATCACACACACGTAAAAGTAACCTCTACAGGGTTAATATTTTTATTAATTTAACGAGTGCCATATTATTATTGATAAACATAAAATACAGCTATGTTATTGCATTTAGACTTTTATAGATAACATATAAAAACCGAGGGAATTAAAAAATAAGTATAACAATCGAAAATCTGCCCTTGATTTCTGTATTAAGTTAGATATGATAATGAGTTATCTTTATGAATAAGATGTTTGGTCAATAGGACATAAACTACACGAGGACTACATGAAAGTTACCCATACGAACATCCTCTATCGTGTATAATTGTGAGAAAAGAAAATCAAGATGGTACACGGAAAATAAACTTTAACAGAAAAAATGAAAAGTAGTCGTTGCATATGAATTGGTATTTGTATAGGAAAGTTCACAAAATGATCACCATGCATAAAGAGATATGCATACTTTCTCACACATTACAATGGCTAACTGTCCAAAATCCAACAGCATAATCTCCTCATAAGTGTAAGAAGCATGCAGGCGCACAATTAAGTCTCTGCAAGGGTTTGATAAACCAATTTTGTCAGATCACAGGAAAAAATCCAAAGAAGTCATATCTTGAGATTGTGACGCCAACACAACCGCACCCTTGTCATCCAATCTTCCAATGACATCGGCGTCGGGATAATGGCGTGATGGATAGTAGACTCCCCCGCAGTTTGTAATACATTGCCGGTACAGTGATCGTAGATAAAGTAAATATCACAACATTCACGAATGGGATGCATTATCACCATGCAAAGATTGCCGATAGTTACCACCAACTCGAGCCTCACTACGACAGTTCATTTGCATAACAGACATGCACCTATCATCCATTTATCTTTAAACCGTTCCCTTTCCGAAAGACTTGGGACAAATAATTTAGTTTTATTCTCTGGAACCAGCTAGTTTCCGATCCGTTTTGCAGATTCACATGATTCCTTGAAGCTTTGATTGAAGCTTATTTTCCGTCTATCGCATGTCATGTCGTACTTTTTTCATTCAATTTCTGCTATTACTACACACTCTCCCTATATATATTTATATATCTTGTTCAAATTTTCAATCGTTAACAAAATAATTTTTATTCATCCACTCAAGTTCAAATACATTTTTTTAAACTTGTAGTGGAGGACACTGGATGTTAATACAGTTTTTTCAAATATTAATTCATTAATTAAATTTAATTAATTAATTTCAGTTTTATATGGGAGAAAGAATTTCTATTATATAAGATATTTAGCAGAATATAAATGGAGGAATGAATACCGTCAGTGGCGAAGCGTGTAGAAAAAAATTTCTTTTTCAGATTCTTTTTTCATTCTGGGTTCTAGTCTGAGTCAAGGAGGGAACAAAATGGAAAATGAAACATGTGAATAAATTTGTGAGAGAGAGAGAGAATTTTTTCTAACTTAAAAAAATGAATGAAAATTATTTATACAGGACTTTCTGCAGTGCAGTGAAAAAAGAAATTTTTCTTGCAATTACAAAGTTGGCAGAGTGTCGGCCTAGAATTTTCATGCCTTCAGATCGAATATCATCGAAGCATAACATTTTTTTAGTTAATAAAAAGTAACTAAATTAAAATTTTTCTTTCTTGACCTAAGTAGGAATTGACTTAAATTTTTTTTTATATTATTTGTTTATGTTTCCTTCTCGAACACTTATTCTACTGTTGTGCTTTATTTTATATTAGTAATTAAAAGGTACTATTAATATAAGCCAGTTAGTAATTATAAGGTATTATTATCATAAGCCAGTTAGCAATTACAAAGTATTATCAGCATTTTCTCAAACTTTGGCTATTATATCGTTGTCTAATTTACGTTATTTGAGGGTTTTAAACAATTTTAGCAAATCTATTTAATTTATTTTCTCTAATGATTGCATTTATAGCTAGAAGAAATTCTGGATCAAACTTTTCAGTTCATTTTATTAGTAAAAGTAAAATGCAATTTTTAATCAATAGCATGTCATGAATAATAACTGAAAGTATATTAGAAATAATTCATACCCAATAGGTTTATTTTAGTTTCAATAATTTTTCTCATTGTTATATTGATTTGTTATATCTTGATGTATATAAGAAGGACCCCACCTATGAAAAAGGTTTTACCACCGACTGCCTAGAAAGGTAAACAAACAATTTAAAGGCCGAAAGGGAAAAGTCAAAGCAATTTGAAAGAAAAAAAAATTATTGTGGAAATTTTTTACCTAATTTTTCTTTTGATATTATGCAATTTAAAATTTTAACTATTGAAAATTAAAATTATTTTATTAACAATAAGATCCATCCGAAATTACCTTTCTCCTCTATTACGCCGCTGTGCTTGAATCTGTCCAACTAGGAAGCTTGCCAGGTTTCTATATAATCAGTGGTCGAACAATGCATTAAAAGTCACTAAGCAGGCTTTCACTTAATATTAGTTGCATATATTATCAAAATTATGCTAGTTACAGGTCCCTTTAGTGTCTTAAGTGGAAAATTTTAAATGGTTTTATTGCTATTACAATTTGGGCTTGAATGGCCGAGTGTCTAGCACTCTCGCCCTCGGTGCCATGGATGTTTGTAGTGGTTCGGAATCCACTTTAAGCCGTAGGTCCCGATCTCCTATGACTGTAAGAGCGTCACGGAGCAGAAGTCAGACTTCTACCTACGGGTGCTCCTTCAGAACAGAAGCTGCCTCCTTCCCTCCATCCATGAGTAGACTACTCACGGGATGCCCGTCCCGCACTGCAGGACACTCAGGATATGTCAACAACAACTATTACATTTTTTATCTATAATTTAATATAATTTTTTTATGTAAGTTGATTTCCAATAGTTTTATTTAGTTATTATTTTTCCTCATAACGTAAAACAAGAACTTTTTGTTAAGAAGTACTTTAAAATTTCATCTGGTTTCATACTCGGACTTTGATGCCGGAAAACATTGTTTACATTGGACTTAACTATTAGTATTTATTCCTTTAAATTCTTCAATGCATTATTATTAAAATAGTTAGTCATTTTATTTTCCGTTGATTTGTTGTTGAAAATGCTGTTGAATATAATATTAATGACTATTTAAGTTCATAAAAATATTTCTTTATTAGAAAATGGTTTGTTCTTAACTTTCAACATTGATTATGGTGATGTAGTGCTTACTTAAGTAAGAGTCAGACTCATTAAGGAAAAAGATTTGCTAAAGCAGGTTGGACTTATGCCCTTCTTCATTTAAGAATGAACATCTCAAGGGGCAGTATCTCAGGGGGCGGGGTGTTAAATCCTCCTTTCCAAATCCATTCAGACATACAGATCTATCGTAATCATACCAAGCTTCCTCGGCGTGAAAAACTATTGTGTTTTCCCCTAAGCTGCAGCCAGTCCCGCTCTTAATGTTAAATAAACTAAAATAATCTCAAAGAAACTAATCTTCCTTAGTTTTTATTTTATTCATTTTAGTTCAGATGTAATTTGCATTACAATATAAATATGTAATAAGAATTTTAAATAGTTTATTTAAATAACATCTGCTGAAAAATAGAGCAAGCGCACTTTATAGTGATCATAATATTCTTTATGCTCTTATATTATTTAAAGCAAATTGTATTATTATGATTTGAAGCATTTAAATTATGTAAGGATAATATGCATAAATTTCCTTACATCTCTGATGTAGTTGATATAAGAAAGAATTTTATACAGTACGTTATTTTAAAAAGTAAAAAAAAAAAAATTTTATTCAAGAAAACGTTTGAAAAGATTTAGCTGTTTCGTGATCAAAGTGACAAGTTAATACGTGATCTAATAAAAATATTGCAGAATTGCGCAGCTTTAGATATAATTGCAAAAGAACAATCTAAAAAATAGTATGAAACATAAATAAGTCCTCTTCCTAAGAGATTTTTTTGTAATGATGGTATAATCTTGGCATATTTTGGTATATTTTGTAATGATGGTAATAAGTATATTCAAATTAGGTGAATATTTACATATATTAAAATTTAATATTATGAATGATGAATATTTACATTTATAAAAATTTAAGAAAAAAATGTCATAACTGTTTGGAGCTGTAACTAAATGTAACTTAACGTTAGAAATGTACACAAAAACATGTTATAGACTCAAAAGTTTTGGGAAATTATTTAGAACTTTAAAGAAATTGATCAAATGAGTTTAATGACATACTTTTTTTTGTACGTCTATGGATATAATGCAACGTTTATGTGTATTACCAACAGTCTACTGACGGGACATGATAGGAGGTTCATTGATTGCATTTCATTTGCTTATTATATTGGAGATAATCGCAAAATCTAACCAGACAATAGACAAAAAAGCTTATCTAAGACTCCTTTAAGTGGAATACTTGGTTAAATAGCAACTGGAAGTTGACAAGAGGAGCTTATAATAGCTGTCATAATCTTAAATGAGTCTCCCAGCATTGCATGATAGAAATATTTAAAACACTCTCAAAAGTCAGCTGACACGAAAGTCAGCTGAAAAGAAGCTACTAATGGTCACAGTCACCAATGAGTCTCCTCTTCCAAGTCTTGTTGAAGATAATAAAAAAACTCTCATCAGGTAGTCAACAAGTGAAACTTATAATCACTGTCACAATTTCTAATGAGTCTCTTCTTCGTGTCACGTTAGAGATATTCAAAATATTCTCACTTGGCAGTCGACAAAAGAAGCTTATAATTTTTGTAAAAAACCGCATTGAATTTTCTCGGCGTGTCATGTTCAGAAGACTCGCAACAGGTAGTTGAAAACAAAAGATTATAATCACTGTAAAAATTGCAAATGAGTCTCTTCTGCGTGTCAACAAATCATCAAAAATCAAGGTAAGTAATTAAGAATCAAAGTAATCGACAAGAGAAGCTTATAATCGCTATCACAATCCGCAATGAGTCTCCTCGCGTTTGAAAGCGGTGGACCCTCAGCTGATTCGAACCTAAACATTCCTGCATTTAAGCTACACAGATCACCAGTAAGCCACGAATGGGGTTATAAATACTGGTGTTCAAAAATAAGCATAATTCGTAAAATGTGAAAAAAAGTGAGAAAATGTAAGCGAGTTGTAATAATGTTCGAAATCTCTTATGAATAATCATTTGTTTAAAAGTGAAAGATGGAAATGTGGAAAAAAAAGAAATGTTTTGTATAACATTTCAGTTGGCGTCGTCATGCACAAAATATTTGTGCACGTCGCAACATAGAAAAACGGTTCCCGCAGCATAGTCAGTTCAGACAGTTGATTGAATGAAGGTGCGAAGCAATTGATGTCCGAATGAATGTTGTTAACGATCAAACATGACGAATGGCGCGCAAGATGGCAATAAGGTAAAAGGACGCAAACTAGACATATTTGCGAAATGTAAAATTGTTGGAATGCTGGAATCCGGTCACACGGAATCCGGTCATGCTGGATCACACTCTTAAGTGGAAAGTCTCAAAACTGTTGCAGAGGTTTCAAAGTTCAGGACATACTAACTGACGACCGGAACAAGGGCGTAGAAGAGTCACAACCATTCGCAAAAACCAATATCTGCCAATAACTGCGTGATGTCATAGGATGAGTTGTGGCAGAGAACTGGATTCAGCACTCACAGCAGTCTCAGATGTACGAGTAAAAATTAAAAGTTATATACGATATAAAATAATTTCTAAAAACAAAACAAATTAATTAATATTCTGGAAATAAGATTGCGCTGCTATATATATAAATTATAAAACAATATTTCATCATAAATTAAAAAAATAAATTGAAAGAATAAATTCAGTAGTGAGCATCTAAAAATGCTACGTAATAGAGAAAAGATTGATTTTTATAAAATTGCTGACTATGAGTAAATTTTAAATTTTCTAAGAAAAAAAAAAATTAATACTCTGAAAAACGAGTACGCTGCATTTACAGATAAATTATAAAGCAAGATTTCATAATCAATGTAAATAAAATAATGTGAAAAATAAATTTATTAGAGAGCGTGCAAAAACGCCATGTTGTCCACACAACAGGATAATCGATACTTGCATAATTTTGCTGAGAATAAGTAAGTTTCCAAAATTTCTAAAAACATGGAAATATAATTAAGCCGTCCTTAAAGATAAATTATAAAATAAGATTACATTGCAGAAGTGCCTTTTAATAGAGAACAATGTATATATGTATAATTTTGCTGAGTATGAATAAATTTTACATTTTTTAATGAAAAAAATACAAAAATCTGAAAATGCGATTACACTGGTTTACAGAGAAAAAATAAGATTGCATCACAAATTTGAGAAAAAAAAGTGGGAAAAATAAACTCATTAGCGAGCGTGCAGACGCGCCATGTAGTAGAGGAACGATCGATATTTGTATAATTTTGCTGAGTATGAATTTCAAATTCAATTTAACGCTTTTAGTCATTTAGTGAATATTTAATCAGCTCCCTAACACTGACCCTACGTACTCGGAAAGCTTTTTAATTTTTATATTTAATAAGTGAAAGCTTGGAAACGGGTGTCCATGTGTCATAATTATGCGATCTAATTCAGCATTTCTACGAGATGAATTTAATTTAAGATGTAAATTTTATTCATGATCATGAATCATGCATTAAAAATTAAAAGATTACATTTTTGTTAAACATAAAGAAGCCAGTGAGAATTCTGCTTAAGAGAAAGAGCTTAATGATACAGTTGGGAGCATGCAGGATTCTGAATATTTTTAGATCTTAGAAATTAAGGTTCTGGGAAGCATTTATTTTAAGAATAAAAACATTCCTTCATTCAGGATTTTAACTGATAAGCTACCTGAATAGTTTTATTACGTTTTAGTTTCAATTCCACCAATTTTACTGCGAATAACAACATCAAATAACTTTGCATTAATGTAATTAATATAAAGTATCTTTCAATGAAATAGTTACATTTAAATGTCAAAAAAGCAAATCAATTGTATCCATCAATAATATAATCAGTAATAAAGACAGTTACTGCTGTAGTAACATACCAAGTAAGTGTTGAGAGACTTTTCTCAAATCTGATGCTTGTAAAACGCTATGCTGGATCCACAATGAAAGATCTTATAGAAGCTATTCTATTATTAAGAACAAAAAAAAGTTAATGCAATACAAATAGAGCATCTTTGTGCTTAAAATGTACAATATTCTTTTGCTTGTCTTAGGCTATTCTATAATACTTTGATACTTATTAATTTAATATTGTTATTTTTATAGGATATATGTATTTATGTAAGCAAATTTACTAGGTTGCAACTAAGTTTCAGAGTTTTTCACGGCACTTGTCGAGGATATACAGAAATGTTTTTTACAGCTTTGACATCTGCCAACAATAATCGCAAAGCAAAAATACTTTCTTTTAATAATACAAATACAAATTCTTTGTAATAACGAAAATGTCGAAATTTGTGCCAAATCAACAACACTTGCGAGAAGCTTTGCAATTCTGATTAACTTAAAGAAATGCAGAAACTTACTTGTTTACTTGAGGAAGCCCATAGAGAACATCCACCATCAAAAAACCCATGTGAAGATTGGTTTAAATACTTCAGAAGTGGTGATTTCAAAACAAAGGAGAAAGAGCGCTCAGGAAGACTCACAATAATTGAGAAAACGAAGCTCCCAACGGGCATCGCTACCACCACCAACTAATCAATTTGAACCCTACATTGCACAAAAAAACTTCCCCAATGGAACATGAGACACGTAAGAGTGATATTGTTGCACAACAAAGCTCCGTGCCATTGCACTTTCATCTTCCTGAACATCATCAAAACATTGAAATGGGATCTGCTACCGCCGTACTCGCCAGATTTAGCTCCTTCTGATTAGTCTCGTCGCTGGCCCATGGCTTAAATGGGCTATACTTGACCAATTTTGAATAAGTGCAAAATTGGTTGGATAAAGGGTTTCGACCCAAAGACGCATCGTTTTATCATCGTGGTATTTCCAGAGAGAAGGCAAAAGGGGGCGATAATTGAACAACTAACTTTTTATATTTCCCTTGAAATTTGCAATTTTTTATTGTTAAAAAAATTCCGTAAACTTAGTTACTCTCCTAATAGAGTATAAGAATGCTTTTTAAGTGAGTACGAATAGCAAACCTTTAAAGTTGAAAAAAAATCCTTTGCTATGCAAAAACTGTTTTTATAGATATAGTATATGAGTTATTAAAGTCATTGAGTTTATTCTACAAATTCTTCTAAATCTATTAAAAAACATAATAAATAAATTATGGAATTTATTATTAGCAGTCGGGAGTCAGTTTAAAAAATCCGGGAAGTTTTTGACAATCACCAACCCATCCCATCCCTGCCTAAAAGTTTATCAGTAAAGAAATGTTTTCCCTTCATTATCCACCAGTGGGAAGTTCGTGGCATGTAGAATTGGAACAGAAGATCCATTATTGTTCAGCAATATGTAGCAACAATGTTAGAGATAATCAAAATGATGTTCAAAACAATATTGTTCATAGTTTCAGTTCATAACTTGTAATTGTATTTTTTTTTGTCAAAGTCGAAAATGAAGTCCATCGATTTAAGAAAAAAAATAATACTAATAACCCAAATTTTGTGAAAGGTAGGTTTGAAATGTACAGTGCAATAAAAAAAAATATTTAGTGAAATATGAAGCACAAGCATTTTTGTTTGAAGCTTTTCATATATTTGATAAGCAACAGTTCTCAATAATTTCATGAAATGATAATTATGAAATGATAATTACGAAAATGATTATTACGAAATGATAATTGTGAAAATGATTATTGGGAAAATAATTGTTATGAAATGATAATTATGAAAATGATAATTGTGAAGATGATTATTATGAAATGATAATTGTGAAAATGATTATTATGAAATGATAATTGCGAAAATGATTATTATGAAATGATAATTGCGAAAATGATTATTATGAAAATGATTATTATGAAATGATAATTATGAAAATGATTGTTATGAAATGATAATTATGAAAATGATTATTAGGAAGTGATAATTGTGAAAATGATTATTATGAAGGGACAATTATGAAAATGATTATTATGAGTTCAAATGGTTAGAAAAATTATTTTCTAACCAATCATTGTTCGACCACCGGTTGTAAGTAATAGGAGGAGGGAAGGTTATTTCTGAGGGTTTCAATTACATTAGAAATAATTTTAATTTTTAATCATTAAAATTTTAATATCAAAAAAAAAAAAAAAATTAGATGAAAAGTATTCCACGTTAATTATTAAATATTTTTCTTTCCAAATTGCAAAACTGCTAACACCTCAAGCAAGTAATCGATTTCTGTTTTGAAAATGGATGTTTACCTCTCCATACAATCTGTGATCTAACTATAGGCTCTTTTTTTACAAGGAAAGTCTTAACAAATGATTTTTATACTGAAAAAAGAAATAATGAGTGGGTTCCATAATTAGTTTGAAAGCATTTCAACAAAAGAACGACAAAAAAGAATGTTAACATTATACGAGATATCTATGCTCTAAAAAGAACTCGAATTAGTACCTCCCCTGGGTATGTAAGCATGACCTGAATATAAAATTTGTCTACGATGTAGGTATATTCTGCCATGAAAAGTAAATGCAAGTTTGTGAGATAGTGTACAAATAGGGTTTCTGGTATTTTAATGTTTACCTGCTTCTATATGCATGCTAAAGTCTTTTAGGAGCTCTGGTTTTGCATTATTAATATGCTTATAATGAATTATTTATAAATAAATTCTAAATTCTAAGAAATAAGTCTACTCTATTAAGGGCCATCAAAATGGCAAATTTAAAGTTCGATGCTAGCGGAGTATATTAGTTCTAACAATAAATCTACTTGTGGTTCTTTTTCCCTATTTAATTTGATAAACATATAAAGTTCAAACATTGTTTGTCTTTCTTAAAATAAAGTTCAAACATTGTTTCTCTTTCTCAAAATAAAGTTCAAACATTGCTTCTCTTTCTTAAACGACTTAATTCTGCAGGTTAGTCATGTTTTAGTTCTTTCTATGGCAAAACTAAATTACTAAAAAAAAGATTACTGTATTTATTTATTATAGTATGGTAATGCATTGTAAATTGCATTTTGTTTTCAGATTTTTTAATATTTTTTTTACTTAATTTTAATTATAAATTTGAAAACAGGTATATTTAAATACACAATTCAGCATTAACATTTTTTTTTATATATCGTATATGATTTATCGTAGAGAATTATTGTAAAAGTAGTTAATTAATTACTCTTTGAATTGGTTATCACTATTGCTACTACTATTTAGTGTAATTCATTTAAAACTTGCCATAGTCATTTAGGAAATATCTATGAAAATAGAGTTGTTAATTTTTGGTAAGAATATAAATGCAAACTTACAATTGCATTACTAAAGATTCTAAAAATGTGAATAAAAGAGATTTAATTCCAGTTTTAAAAAACACTGTAAAATGTTAATGTAAACAATGCAATTGTAATGCAATGGTAAAAATAATGTAAATGTAATGTTGGTTGGGTTTGTCGCTCTATAAATGTTAATGTAAATAATGTAATTGTAATGCAATGGTAAAAACAATGTAAATGTAATGTTGGTTGGGTTTGTAGCTCTATGAATGTTAATGTATACAATGTAAATGTAACGTTGGTTGGGTTTGTAGCCCTATAAATATTAATGCAAACAATGTAAATGTTGGTTGGGTTTGTAGTTCTATAAATGTTAATGTAAACAATGTAAATGCAATGTAATGGTAAAAACAATCCAAATTTAATATTGGTACGGTCCTTTTGTGCACACTTTAGGCTAATTAGACCGGGACCTACTGTGTAAAGTAAAAAATAGAGAAGGAAAACTATCGACGAAAGATATTTATATAAAAAATAAAAGAAGTTTAGTTTTGAAATGATTTATCCTTAATTACAAGAAAGTTTATAAAAAGAATTTGTTTGAAGCCTTTCGTATATTTGATAAGTAACAGTTCTGAAAGATTTTATTTTTGCAAT
This sequence comes from Caerostris darwini, assembly GCA_021605075.1. NCBI lineage: Eukaryota > Metazoa > Arthropoda > Arachnida > Araneae > Araneidae > Caerostris > Caerostris darwini. Next base: position 311,686 of record BPLQ01003247.1, read on the forward strand.
TAACATCGATGCTAATTAACGCGTAAAATGTTCGAGGACATGAAAAAAAGAAGTGGAAAGTTAGGCGGAGCAAGAACGAGTTAAGAGGCCGAGAATTGAATGCTACGTTTGAAGGAAATCGAGCTGAAGGGGGGATTCAATCGATAAAGCTATTCCTAGCGGTATGTGGTGGTGCGTTGATGTTACACGTGGATGAAGGTAATAAATTGTGTTTGAGTAATAAGTTGCGCTTTTTCTGACGCCTTCGAAATTTAATTTCTTTTCATGCCGTTAATTCTCTGTGGAAGAAGCGCTAGATGGAAAGCACTTAAAACCAAAAGCTTGGTTGATTTGTCGCTTTGTAGGATGTTTCAGTTTAGTTAAATTATCCTTAATTGGTGAAATAAGCGTTCTAATTTGGGAATTCAAATTAGTGGAAATTAAGTACTTAATAGTTTCATGTAATTTAAATCTGTTTTTTTTTTGGCCCCGTCGTTTAAAGAATTTAACAGCAGAGACTGCAGTTGAAAAACCATTAATCAATGGACTGTTCTTGCTTGGGATGTTTGTTTTGCTGTTTGTATTATAGAAAAAATGAACTTATATTTCTGATATTATTATAACATAACGTGGAATTTATTTGTAATTGGTGAAGTTTTTTTCTAATTAAAGACATTTAACCTGGTGACATAAGCCAATGTATGGTAGGTGTATTATTGAATATATTCAATAGTGTGATAGATTTGTAACAGTTTATAGTCAATAGAGTGTCAAATTTGCAGACATCTTTCTAAGCCCTTACATCAAACTACCATCTCAAAGGCATAAGGGATTAGTACAATAAATACGGGGACCAAATCTACTACACTGTAAAAGACAAGATGTGGATGAGAAGTTTCTACAATTATACTTGTAAAGCAGACATCCTTAATCGAAGAAAGTCTTGTGGATTCTAAATTATGCTTAAATATTGCAACTGGTCAATGCATCCTACATGGTAGACTATAATCATGAAAACAACACTGCTCTATAAAACATCCCTTCACTTATTGTCATATAAAATTTTTTTAATAGCTTATGCAAATGCATATCTTATTCCCTTTCGCTATCTTCTGTTTATCTGATTAAAAACTTATAACTCACCATTGAAAAATATGGGCTAATTTAGAAAAGATTATTATTTTCTATGAAATATGACTAGTTTTAAAGAACCCTTTTGAATGTTAGGAATTTTCTGACTTTTATTTATTTAAATATTTTGCAAAAATCCTGTACAATAATACACATGCTATAATGTAAATTAATCAACATCATGTAAAGTTTCTAATTTAAATTCTTACAATAAGTCAAATTGAATAATTGTAATTTTATCTCTTATGCCAGATAGTGATTTTATCAAAATAGAAAGGTTACTGTTATTATGTAGTCTAATTTGTATGTGACTGACCAAACAGCAGGGACTCTTTTTTGAACTGTTTATGAAAAAGAGCATCTAGAACTTTATCCTGGTTACAGCGTGTCCACGCCAATTTGAATAAAGTTTTTTGTACCAAATCAGAAGTTCTAATTTTAATTGTGAAAAGTTTTCAAGAAATGCAAATATTTGAAAAAAAAAAAAAAAAAAAAAACAATTGACAACAATAAGAAGTTAAAGCTTCAAATGAAAATAAGGTTTTTTCGTTCACATGTAAAAAAAATAAAGCCCAATTCTATTTGAAAACTGTTAAAAATTTAAATAATTTCATTCCATAATTTATGATCTGAGTGATTTAGGAAAGAAAAAGGAGAGAGGCTATGCACCGAGTGTAAAAGCCACCAATGTTTCTGAAAAAATTGTTCTTTCTAAAATTAAAAGAAAGAAAGTTAAGAAATAAATAAACGCATGCTACAACTGCATAATTTTTTTTGAAGCTTATTTAATACACATCTCTAACTAAAGTTAGGTACATACGATATTAATATATGCTCTCTGTAGTTATGTAGGGTGAACACAAAGACTTACACTGGTTACAAAAATTTACAACAAAATAACCATTGCTTGTACTAATGTAATTTTGGTATCATTGGATAGTTCACTTTTAACAGTTTGTTTTGTGTGCAATAGATTTGAGCAGAATTGATGTTGATGAAGCAGATGACAATTACTTAAATCTCATTTGTTTATCTTATGAATCATGTCTGCGGAAAGATATATAAACAGTAAAAAACAAAGTATAAAAAATACAAAGTATATAACTACGAAGTATAAAAGTGTATTATAGGATCTAGGGATAATATAATACACATGTTTCTATACAGGTAGGGAGAGCAGCAGCTCAAAAGTTAATATTTGATGCTGCCTCCAGCATAACAAGGTAATGGCCCTGTTTTCATTCACGCAGAATAAACACCGCTAACATTTACTTAAACTTATTGGAACTGTTAATTGACCACAGTCATAATAATTTCAACCATGAATTATTTATTAGAAAGAGGGAGCCCTTCCTCAATATTGTTATTTAGTGAGTATCTCGACGAGAAATTTCCGGGTCAAATTGGAAGGGACAGATCAACACCATGACCCCCTGATATTACTTTTTTGACTTTTTTCTTTTGAGAAGCATCAAGGATAGACTATTTACCTCCTCAGGCTGCTAAAGTTAAAGAACTGAAGGCTATGATAAAAGATGTGTGCTCATTTGCAGACAACATATTAAAGAACACTGGAAAAAACCACTATGGATTTTCCGAACTACCAAGGGAGCACACGTTAAAATCTACTGATGAATTTGGTCTTTTTGAAAAGTTAATAGCAGTACTTACAATATATTCATACAAAAATATTTTTAATTATAATAAATTTCTCGCAATAAATTTTTATAATCTGGACAAGACTTTGTACTCACATTGTCTATCGCTATATGTGAAAGCTATCTTGTTTTTATTTCGTGACATCACCAAATATGGCGGCTGCAATGAGAATTGGTTAATTATTAGTTTCCAATAACATTTGGTAAAAAACATTTAGAAATGATTCTTACTTTGATGGATTCTTTATCTAATTCCCTTTACAAATATACATATTGATAATTTAATAATACTCACACGTTATTTTCTAGAGCATAAGACAATATTTTTAAAAAATAATGACAAATTTTAGCTTTTCATATTTCGTATACACCTGACTTTTCATATTTTGTATTTCCTCACTTCATATACACTTGACTTTTCATATTTTGTAAATTTTATTGATATTTTAGAGGCAATGTTTTAGTAGTAAATTTTATTAACGTTTTTGGGCCTGAATGGTCGAGTGGCTAGCGCTCTGGCGCTCGGTACCACAGGTTTCGGGTTAGAGTCCCGGCGGTGCCATGGATGTTTGTAGTGGTTCGGAATCCACTTTAGCCGTAGGTCCCGGTCTCATATAACTGTAAGAGCGTCACGGAGCAAAAGTCAGACTTCTACCTACGGATGCTCCATCACAACAGAAGCTGAACTTTTCCCTCCATCCATGAGTAGATCACTCATGGGATGTCCGTCCCGAGCTGCAGGACATTGAGGATTAGTCAACAATTAATGTTTTTAAATTTTATTAGTGTTAAATTGTTGAGTTAATTGACTTTCATATTTCCGTTGCCATTAAATTTAATGCAAAATCGTGAAAATTTATATAAAATGAGAATAAAATTTAAAATTTATATTCGTTTCAAATGCCCTAATTTTCACTACATGGAATTTTGTGACCAGCACCCGGTACAGTAAGAAAGAAAAAATAAATATATTTCTTTTACTGAAAAGAAACTTCTTGCAAGGGGCATTAATCTGGCAACTTTATGATAAATAGAAATGTTCATTTGCTCGCTGGGTCATATCAATGTTTGCCGACGGGCATATACACTGAAGTGACAAAAGTCATGGGATAGCAATATGCAAATTTTCAGATGGCAGTAGCATCGCGTAGAACAGGTATAAATGCGCAGTGCTTTCGCAGAGCTTTCATTTCTGTTCAAGTTATTCATGTGAAGAGGTTTTGACGTGATGATGACCGCACGACGGGAATTAACAGACTTTGAACGCGGAATGTTAGTTGGAGCTAGACGCATGGGTCATGCCATTTCGGAAATCGTTAGGGAATTCAACATTCCCAGATCCACTGTGTCAAGAGTGTGCCGAGAGTATGAAATTTCAGGCATAACATCCCACCATGGACAGAGCAGTGGTCGACCGCCTGCACTTAACGACCGAGACCGGCGACGTCTGCAAAGAGTCGTAAATTCTAACAGACAAGCAACACTGCGTCAAATAACAGCAGAAATCAATGTGGGACGTACAAGGGACTTGTCTGTTAGAACTGTGCGGAGAAATTTGGCTTTCTTGGGCTATTCCAGCAGAAGACCGACTCGAGTGCCTTTACTGACAGAACGACATCGCTTGCAGCGACTCTCGTGGGCACGTGAGCATATCGGTTGGTCCCTAGATGAATGGAAAACCGTGGCCTGGTCCGATGAGTCACGATTTCAGTTGGTAAGAGCTGATGGTAGGGTTCGAGTGTGGCGCAGACCCCACGAAGCCATGGACCCAAACTGTCAGCAAGGCACTGTTCAAGCTGGTGGTGGCTCCGTAATGGTGTGGGCTGTTTTTTCATGGCATGGACTTGGTCCTCTGGTGCGACTGGACCGAACATTGACTGGAAATGCTTATGTTCAGCTACTTGGAGATCACTTGCAGCCATTCATGGACTTCATGTACCCAAACAACGATGGGATTTTTATGGATGACAATGCGCCATGTCACCGGGCCACAACTGTTCGCGATTGGTTTGAAGAACATTCTGGACAATTCCAACGAATGATCTGGCCACCTAGATCGCCCGACATGAATCCCATCGAGCATTTATGGGACATCATCAAGAAGTCTGTTCGTGCCCAAAATCCTGCACCATCAACGCTTTCACAATTATGGACGTCTATCGAGACAGCATGGCTCAATATTCCTGCAGAAGACTTCCAACAACTTGTTGAGTCCATGCCACGTCGAGTTGCTGCACTTCGCCGGGCAAAAGGAGGGCCGACACGATATTAAGAGGTATCCCATGACTTTTGTCACTTCAGTGTATATCAAACCTACAAATTCGTTTGGACTTTTTAAATTTGATTTTCTCAGAAATACAAAAAATGCTTCCCCTCACTGGTCACTTGACGAGTGCGGGGAAGAAGCCATGGAGCCCTAGCCATGACCTACACATTTTATGAGTTGAAATAAAATTAGTGATTAACGGGTCTTGACCCCTCTTGTAAGGTTAAATTACAGTGAATTGTGAGTTTTCTTAATTTATGAAGCTTTAAAAACTTGAAAATATTTATTTAATACATTAAAGTTTATCTCTGTATCTTAGAAAAACCAAATTGCTTTTGATTTTATTATTATAGCATTTAAAACTTTACAATATCACAAAATTTAAGCCAAAACAAAGAGACCCTCGTAAAATATATTAGATTATATGAAGAAAACTAAGTTTAGTAACTTTAAGTAAAAGTAGTTAAAAGCAGTTTTAAACGTTTAGAATCAGTCCATTTCATATAAAAGACAATTTTTTTTACAAACTATTACAAATAATTTGCTGAAATTATTAAAATATATTAAAATAAATTAAGTTATAATTAATGTTGAATATATTTAGAAGTTTGAATTTTACCAATCCTCAAACGATTAAATAATCACATTAATTAAAGAAAAACTAAAAACACAAGATCTTGGTAATAAGTTCTGAATAAAATATTGTCTAGAAAAACACTCCTTATTTCCATTTTCAACGGTTATTATCCAATTATATAGTTAAGTGAAAATCAAATTGTTTTAACCTCCGAATTTATAAGTTGAATTTTTTGTTGTTGTTGAATTTTGAGTTTTAAGCTCGGAATAATCCTGCTTTTTGCAATTATATTTTGAAAAGAAAAGACTCATATAAAGTTCAGGGACAAAAACTATTTACTGTGAAATACTATTTAAGATATAAGAGACAGTTTGTGTATATAATCTTCTTGACCAGTTGCCCTTTAGTTTCTGGCAAGGGTAGATAATGTGATCTAGGCCCATGCTTCTGGGAGTTTCTGCTGCATATGATATTGATTTGCTAGTGGTGTCTTCTGCTAGTGGAACTGCTAATGGTTTGCTAGTGGTGGAACTTTCTGGTGTCTGTGAGATAGTTTGTTAATCATGGAGGTTTCTAGTTGCTAAAGATTGCCTTGAACACTCCATACTGTCAAGAATTTTAGCTGTATTGACAAGATTTGTTGGAAACGCCCCGAAACAAAGTTGGACGACATTCGATTTCAAAAAAAGGCAGTGGATTCTTACTTTGAAAGAATGGAAACAACGTGAAAAAATATTTTAAAGCACAAGTGGCATGATGAAACAATGCAGAGTTCGACAGAGCACTGATGGGCATGGATTTTTAAAATTTTATATTTTGGGTTTCCTTGTGCTGGGTTTATTTAAATGTGGTTAACGTAAAGGATCACTTGTCGTTCTTCTAGTAATATGTACTCGAAATGTGTGATGTTATTATTTGAACTTACAAAATACCTAAAAGGAGATTCCTACATTAACTTCTGAATCATATAAAATATCCGCAATAAATTTTAAAATCACTTCCCTTTCAAACTGAACATGACACAACAAAAAATCACTAAAACTAAACTGTCAGCAATAACCCATCAAAAATACACACTAACACCACAGCTACAGCAAACCAGGTTCGTAGACCTCAAAAGCTTGATAAAGTGGAGAAGGACTACAAACTCACCAAATAAATTATTAAAATTTTTTTTAAATAATAATGCCGATTTATTTATATTTTAAGACAAATCAGCATATTTTGAATGAAATACAATTAAACTTATTTATATACATAATTATTATATTTATCATCAAATCATAATAAAATTAAATAGAAAAGTCAAATCGGTTATCAAGCATCCAATAACAATTTTGTAGTAGAAGAAATAAAGTCATCAGAGGAACATTTTTCCCACCATAGCAAATGTCGTTGTTATTTTAATTATCCGCTTCTAAGCATTTAGTATCCGCCACATGAAATATTGGAACTTTCTCACAAAATGAATCAGCATATCAGTCTCGGTGAAACAGGAGGACAGGAGGAGATCTCTTGTGTTGGTGGTGATGGCGTTCACATCCGTCTTGCTGATTTCAACGCAATTACTCGGAAGTCCACAAGGTCAGGAGGGAGTTTCCATCTGACTCCTCTTCTCAACATATTATTCTCCATAATTGCAGCTTTCTTTTTTCTCACCTTCCATCTTTCTATTTCAGCACTTTGGAGATCTACTATACTTCATTGGTTCAAGGCATATGGAGTTATATCAGTGGACTACCATCCACTCTTTCTACTTCGCCCTCTTTTGATCTTGCCATTTTAAACTGTCGTTTATACGGTAATTGGTTACAACATTCATCAGGAGAACGCCTCTCGGTCGTCATTTGTCTTGGAGGATACTTTTATCTCATTCCTCTCTCCGGACAAGCATCGAGATGAGGGTCAAAAGGTAATTTACCATGATCCGTGTTGCAGCTGGTCGAATTTTCGCAAGACCAATAAATATCTCTCAATTGGACAGTATAATAAAGCCCCTACTGTCGTAAACACACACAAAGATATATATATATATCTTAATTTTTACAACCAAAGTAATGAATGCAAAATATTTCTTGCATATTCCATATTTCCATATAGAAATCTATGTCGACACAAAAAGTGCATTTAGTTAACAGTAAGTTAATTTTCTTGTTAAATGTACAGTGCTCAATTGAATTAATCTAATAGGTTTTCTGGTGACAATATTTATGATGCATATTACAATACATATGCATACTATGACAATATTTACAATATCCTGTAACAATACTTATGCATTTTTATTAGCTTTTATTAAAGTTGCTCATGATGTTTGCGCTTATGATTAAAACTTTGAATTTGTTTTAAAATATATTTTGTGATAAGCTATTTGTTCAAATTTTGCGCATACACTTTTTGTACAAGACAATACCATAATATCCTGGGAATAAATTTTATATAGATAACTTTACATATTATTGGCACTTGAATTTTTAGTGAATGTTTTTGTTCAAAATGTCGTGTTTTTAACTTCGTCCTGAATACGTTTCTAAATTTGATTTTGACTAATGTTTACTGAGATTCGATTTTCTTCTGAGAGGAACTTGGATTTATTGTCTTTATAGAAAAGGAGAGTCCAATGAACAAAAATGATAATAAAAGAAATATTATGTTACGAAATATTCTGATCAATAAATTTGGTAGATAACTTCCCATTTTATAGGAGCTTGGATTTTTGGAGACTTTTTTTTCATAAAAGGCCTTGTTTCTAACTCTGTCTTGAATACGTTTCTAAATTCGATTTTGACTAATGTTTACTCGTATTCGATTTCTTTTCAGAGGAATTTGGATTTTCTCTCTTTATAAAGGAGGAGAAACCACTGAACATACGTAAGGAAATACTATGTTAGAAAATATCCGTAAGCATATATAAAATATAATTTAAGAACTAGGAAAAAACATTATCAGACCGTTAAAGCCAAAGCTAAAGTAGGAATTTGAGAGAATGGGCAAGAGGATAAACTTCCGAATGGCTGCCAATCCAAGCCTTGAGATTTTAGAATTTGGTGAGAATCCATACCCAAAGTAAACATTGACGCATTAGCAAAAATGGAGAGCACGCATGCACACTGTTAAAGATAACCTAAGGTACATGTAAATTGTTTTATCGTTTACTTTAATGCATAAATTTTAATGTGAAGTCACAAATTATATTTTTTAAATTTTTGTTATAGGTAATTCAGAATTCAGGAAATAAAAAGTGATTATTCATTATTGAAAAACTATTTTTAATTTAATAATACATTTAATAATCTGTAATTATATTCTAAAAAGAAGAAAACAAAAATAATTTAAAAAAATTAAAATTAGCTTTTATTTAAAAGGCATGAAATAATTAATCAACCAAAAAGAGAATAATAATTTATCGCATTGTTTAAAAGAAAAAAATATTTAAATAATTTTCCTAATAAAATTCATCTTCTACATTTCACGAATAAAAGCGTGGGGCGCGAAAACGAAATCTAATCGCTGAGTTATTTTGTTAAAAATAGAAACCATTGTATTTAAATTTTTCAAATTTTCCTCAATATGAAAATTTGAAGTGGCTGGCCTTCGACCACAATAGTAATTTTTACCTGTTCAAAGGACTAAAATAAATGTTAAAATATTTTGGAACTCTAATACTCCACTGGATACATAAAATTTAATAGAATATCCTAGTACTTATAATATGCGTTTCTTTGGGCCTGATGGATAATTACGAGCCAAATACAAACTTCCATGGATAATTAACCTGATGGATAATTACAAACATCCATGCCACTCCGAGTCCCGGAGTGCCATGCATGTTTGTTGTGGCTCGGAATCCACTTTAAACGGTAGGTCCCAGTCTCATATGATCGTAGAGAGTTGTTTGGGTAACGTTACTCACGTCCGTAGCATATCTTCAAACTACACTTGACCCCCTGGGGAGTGCTGAATGAGTAACAGCGCTGCAGCCCTTGCTTTATGGCATAAAGATTAACTGTCTCTGTATTGCCAGCTGCATTGGAACAACAACATAAAAGAAATTAAACACAATTGGATTAAATGTGGTATATTTTCAATAGTCAAAATCAAAATTCTACCATACATAAGAACATTTACTTAACCCTTTTTGACATGAATCCTTAAAATTTCTTTTAAATTTTTCATAGTAAGTACATTCACTCAAATTCCCTTCTGGCAGAAGAGTTTTAAGACAAGCGAATGCAGTTATCTAATAATCTTTTGAACTGTCAATCATTGTGAAATTCTTTCAGAATATATTAAATCAGCAAAAAATAATCCCTTGTATATTACTAAAGGCTCTCTACTCTTTTAATTTTAGTGATATAAAATTATAGATGAATTTCGTAAAGAGAATTATTTAAACTCTTGTTTCCATTAAATTATTTTCTCTTTTTTTAATTCATTAATTGTTTTAAGCATCATAAATGAAAGATTATTTAAAAAAATTTTTTTGATTATTTTTTTTCTATGTACTATGTTTCGGGGGTCATATTTTGTGTACAACATGTTTCAATAAAATAATTATGTGTTACAGAATAAAGTAACAAACAAATTAATGATAAAATTTATAAGAACAATTATTATTAATTAATTATTATTGTTCAGTAACAATTTTGATCAGGAATGAAAAAATAATTTTTTATTGAATTTACAAGAACTCCTCCTATTCAGTAACACATGAGGCTTACAGAATACAGTAACAAACAAATTAATAATAAAATTTATAAGAACAATTATTATTAATTAATTAGTATTGTTCAGCGACAATTTTGATCAGGAATGAAAAAATAAATTTTTTATTGAAATTTACAACAAATCCTCCTATTCAGTAACACATGAGGCTTACAGAATAAAGTAACAAACAAATTAATAATAAAATTTATAAGAACAATTATTATTGTTCAGTGACAATTTTGATCAGGAATGAAAAAATAGTTTTTTTATTGAAATTTACAAGAAATCCTCCTATTCAGTAACACATGAGGCTTACAGAATAAAGTAACAAACAAATTAATAATAAAATTTATAAGAACAATTATTATTAATTAATTAATATTGTTCAGTGACAATTTTGATCAGGAATGAAAAAATAATTTTTTTATTGAAATTTACAAGAAATCCTCCTATTCAGTAACACATGAGGCTTACAGAATAAAGTAACAAACAAATTAATAATAAAATTTATAAGAACAATTATTATTAATTAATTATTATTGTTCAGCGACAATTTTGATCAGGAATGAAAAAATAATTTTTTTATTGAAATTTACAAGAAATCCTCCTATTCAGTAACACATGAGGCTTACAGAATAAAGTAACAAATAAATTAATAATAAAATTTATAAGAACAATTATTATTGTTCAGTGACAATTTTGATCAGGAAAGAAAAAAAATTTTTTTTTTTGAAATTTACAAGAAATTCTCCTATTCAGTAACACATGAGGCTTACAGAATAAAGTAACAAACAAATTAATAATAAAATTTATAGGAACAATTATTATTAGTTAATTATTAATGTTTAGTGACAATTTTGATCAGGAATGAAAAAATAATTTTTTTATTGAAAATTACAAGAAATCCTCCTATTTAGTAACACATGAGGCTTACAGAATAAAGTAACAAACAAATTAATAATAAAATTTATTAGAACAATTATTATTAACTAATTAGTATTGTTCAGCGACAATTTTGATCAGGAATGAAAAAATAATTTTTTTATTGAAATTTACAAGAAATCCTCCTATTCAGTAACACATGAGGCTTACAGAATAAAGTAACAAACAAATTAATAATAAAATTTATAAGAACAATTATTATTAATTAATTATTATTGTTTAGTGACAATTTTGATCAGGAATGAAAAAAAATTTTTTTATTGAAATTTACAAGAAATCCTCCTATTCAGTAACACATGAGGCTTACAGAATAAAGTAACAAACAAATTAATAATAAAATTTATAATAACAATTGTTATTAATTAATTATTATTGTTCAGTGACAATTTTGATCAGGAATGAAAAAATAATTTTTTTTTTGAAATTTACAAGAAATCCTCCTATTCAGTAACACATGAGGCTTACAGAATAAAGTAACAAACAAATTAATAATAAAATTTATAAGAACAATTATTATTAATTAATTATTATTGTTCAGCGACAGTTTTGATCAGGAATGAAAAAATAATTTTTTTATTGAAATTTACAAGAAATCCTCCTATTCAGTAACACATGAGGCTTACAGAATAAAGTAACAAATAAATTAATAATAAAATTTATAAGAACAATTATTATTGTTCAGTGACAATTTTGATCAGGAATGAAAAAAAATTTTTTTTTCAAATTTACAAGAAATTCTCCTATTCAGTAACACATGAGACTTACATGATAAAGTAACAAACAAATTAATAATAAAATTTATAACAACAATTATTATTAATTAATTATTATTGTTCAGTGACAATTTTGATCAGGAATGAAAAAATAGTTTTTTTATTGAAATTTACAAGAAATCCTCCTTTTCAGTAACACATGAGGCTTACAGAATAAAGTAACAAACAAATTAATAATAAAATTTATAAGAACCATTATTATTAATTAATTATTAATGTTCAGCGACAATTTTGATCAGGAATGAAAAAATAGTTTTTTTATTGAAATTTACAAGAAATCCTACTATTCAGTAACACACGAGGCTTACAGAATAAAGTAACAAACAAATTAATAATAAAATTTATAAGAACAATTATTATTAATTAATTAATATTGTTCAGTGACAATTTTGATCAGGAATGAAAAAATAATTTTTTTATTGAAATTTACAAGAAATCCTCCTATTCAGTAACACATGAGGCTTACAGAATAAAGTAACAAATAAATTAATAATAAAATTTATAAGAACAATTATTATTGTTCAGTGACAATTTTGATCAGGAATGAAAAAAAAATTTTTTTTTTTGAAATTTACAAGAAATTCTCCTATTCAGTAACACATGAGACTTACATGATAAATAAACAAACAAATTAATAATAAAATTTATAAGAACAATTATTATTAATTAATTATTATTGTTCAGTGACAATTTTGATCAGGAATGAAAAAAAATAATTTTTTTTTATTGAAATTTACAAGAAATCCTCCTATTCAGTAACACATGAGGCTTACAGAATAAAGTAACAAACAAATTAATAATAAAATTTATAAGAACAATTATTATTAATTAATTATTTATGTTCAGTGACAATTTTGATCAGGAATGAAAAAATAATTTTTTTATTGAAAATTACAAGAAATCCTCCTATTTAGTAACACATGAGGCTTACAGAATAAAGTAACAAACAAATTAATAATAAAATTTATAATAACAATTGTTATTAATTAATTATTATTGTTCAGTGACAATTTTGATCAGGAATGAAAAAATAAAATGACCTTCATCAGGAATGAAAAAATAATTTGTTATTGAAATTTACAGGAAATCCTCCTGTTCAATATCACACGAAGTTTACAGAAGTAAGTAACAAACAAATTAATAACAAAATTTCTAAAAACAACAAATAAATGATAAATTTTAAAGAGCACCTAAGAACAGAAATGAAAAAAATAATAAATAAGAGAGGAAAAAAAGGATTTAAAAACGCTAAAATAAGAATTAATTAATTTACAAAAGGCTGTAAAGGCGTATTTTTTATTAACAAGTTGACAAAAGTTTGGAGGTCATTAGACATTTTGCAGTGTCAGTTCTTGTCTTTGAAATAATTTTTTTAATAGTGCATTATTTGAAATGAGAAATAACTTTTATGAGTTTTAAATTTGTTTTTCTTTCAGAATGTTGCTAGTAAGCAAATTTTGGATCTAGGGATATGCTTTTTCAGTTTCCAAGGACAAACATTCTTATCCCATAATTTTAAAACATTGTAGAAGGATTAATATTTTAAAAGTAAAAATTTATATGAAATGGAAAACAAATAACTATTAATCTAAAAAATAAAAACCACTAATAAACACTTTTAGGAAGAAAGAAGGAATTGATACTACTTAGAAAGAAGGAGTAAATAATTTAGTTGAAAAAAGACCCCAAATGTGTATCTGAAAATGATAGTTCTTTTGCAATGTTTCTAAATTGAAGACTGGTAAAGGCAAAAACATTCTAGCGATCTAGAAATCAATTGCAAAGTATTTAAATACATTAATAACACTAATAAACAAGGTTTTACAGCTTAAAAAAATGTAAAAAATAATTTAATTACTTTTGCTGAGAGAAGTAGCTGAAAGCTGAAAATGTAGTGCAGTTCTGTATGAAATCATTTGTATCTATTGAAGTTATTTCTATTTATTGTTTTTATTATTTATGATTTTTTTGAACGAAGCATAAGTTTACCTAAACGATTGCAAAAGAAATTCAATATTTATAGAATAAATTTTATTTATTTATTCCAGCGATTTCTGAAAAGTAAAACTCTACTAAGACATTGCTACAAGTTATACTTTGAAATCCACCACTGTCTTCATTGAAAAATTATGACTGATATAGTATTTTAATTATCTTTTCATGTTATTCCTGCGAAGTCCCTTTCACTTATGGACAATTGTGACTTGTCCTGCTCGAAAGAGCTCTTTATAAGAATAAATCTATCACTGCATTCATTGAAAAACTGTGACTGATATAGTTATTGCCATTATCTTTTCAGGATATTTCTGTTAAGTCTCTTTGACTTATGGTCAATTCTGACTTTTCCTGCTCTAAAGAGCTCTTTATAAGAACAAATCTATCACTGATTCATTGAAAAATTATGACTGATACGGTTATTGCCATTATCTTTTCAGGATATTTCTGATAAGTCAATTCACTTATGGACTATTGTGATTTTATCTGCTTTAAAGGGTTTTTTATATTATTTAATGACCTCTAAAGTAATTCCAAAAATGTATTAAAACCAACTGTATTTCATTCTAGTTTCTTCTCAAAGATTAGAAGATAGACTTTGGCTTGATAAATTTTAAATCTTATTCCTGATTGAGTATGCATTTAAATGAGTATTCAAACGAGAAGATTAGATTTCAGGAGTAAGTTTCACTAAAACAATATTCAAAGGTTCTAATGAGCAATAAAGCAATTTTAATAATATAAAATCTCATTCTAACATAAAATTCATGATTTTAAATGGCTAATATTTGAAGAAATCGTAAAACTCATTTTTTTAGCTCCTTTTTATTTTTTAAAGTTTATTTAAGAGTTCAATTTTATTTCAATTAATATTTGATAACTTTTGAAGGTTTTAATGTTTTTTAATATAAACGTCTATTTAGTATTTTTATTAAAAGTTTTGTATGCATTTCATTTTGAAATATATGTTATTACGTGGAACAAAAAGTTATTG
The DNA here is from genome assembly GCA_021605075.1 of Caerostris darwini. Lineage (NCBI taxonomy): Eukaryota > Metazoa > Arthropoda > Arachnida > Araneae > Araneidae > Caerostris > Caerostris darwini. The sequence continues at coordinate 326,708 of BPLQ01003247.1, forward strand.
TAGCATTATTTATTGATTATATATTTAAATATAATTAGAATTTCGCAAAAACATGATAACGAATAAACCATTTATCCCTCTTTAAATTCCAACTATTTAAATAAGTTTCAGTATGTAAACAGGTACAAGTTGAAGATTATGTTTCATGAAAATAAAATTGAATATTTAAGAAAATTGCTGATTCTAACTATATTAATTTCACTATACACTTTTAACTGTCAAAGTATCTCACTCATTTTCCAAAGAAGATGAAAGCGGCATCAATTATGACAAATATTCCGAAAGAAACGGTTGACAGTTAAGAGACGGTTACTAAAGAAAAAAATAGTTTTCAATTTTAATGGTCTCTTTCAGATAATAGCTATAAGTATGAAGAGGATTTTATTAAAACAAACCTCTAAGCTGCTTCATAAAAGGCTGAAAGATATTAGAGAAAATTGATTTACTTCAGATTTATGACTTAATTCAGTTTTCAAAGATTTTAGAAGTATTGGGAAAATTTAAAAAAAAATTATGAAAAAAAGATTATCAACTAAATTCCCTTCTTTTGTTTTTTGGATGAAATAATTTCTGGTAAAGTTTTAAAGATGAAACTATTAAACTTTAATTTTATTACTAAAAACCTTCAGTTTCAGAGAAATCCTCAGATGAAGTTTAATATAAAATATTTAATTTTTCAGCGTATCTAACTTATTTTCCTAAAATATGTTTACAGGGTTAATAAATGTTGTTAACCCTGTAAACATATTTTATGGGTTAACAAATGTTGTTGTTAAAATATTTTTACAGGTTTTTTTTTAATAAGCTACAAAAATGGAATTTACATTAATCAAAACCGATGCATTTGAAACTAAATATTATATAAATTAAATAATTACAAACGATAGATATAAATTAGTTTTATACAAATAACAAAATTTGAAAACTAATTTAGAGGAAACCGAAAAGTATGTTAGCTAACTTGGTTTTTTGCATTTTTTTCCATAGAATAATAATGCAGGCTCAAAAGAGGAAATCTCTTCTAGCAAATGTTTCAAATTTTGTTGCAAAAATATGTTTAAAATATATTTACTCTATGTAAAGTATTTCTTTTACATAGAGTAGTACTTTTACATATTATAAATTAAAAAATTCGGATGGCTTGAAAGATTTGGAAGGATTCCCTCCATGCTTTTGTACACATTGTCCACTTTCAGGGGTAATTACCTCACATGTGCGTGTCATATGGGAGGAAACCTAAAAGACTACCAACCAGAAATACCAACGGCCAATGCAAAATCAGACATCATGGGGAAAAAACATTTGCTTATTCATAGAAAAAGTGTATTTCCGAAATTCGATTAAAAATGAAAAAAAAATATATATATATATTAATGATAGAGGTTTTTCAAAACATCCTTACTAGTGGATATTAATATGATTAATTTTCAGTGTAACTGCCTCACATATGTGCATTATACGAGAAAACTAAAACTTTTTCAAGAAATATCGATATTTGAAATATCGTCAGTGCAAATAAGGCATCAAAGGAAAAAGAATTCTCTTATACATACAAAAAGTTTCTTTAGTTTTGAAATTCCTCAATAAAATGAAAAAAAATTTAAATAATACAAGTTCTTTCAGAATATCTTTGCTAGTTGGTATTTATGTGATTAATTTTAAGTTCAAGGTAACTGCCTCGTATATTCGTATCATATTTGAGGAAACCTAAAAGACTTTTTCAAGAAATACCGACTATCAATGCAAAATAAGACAGCAATGGGAAAAGAATTGGCTTATTCATACAAAATGCTTCTTTATTTGGCTTATTCATACAAAATGTTTCTTTATTTGGCCTATTTATACAAACATATTCAAAGGTCTTATTCATTCAAACTTATTCACATGTCTTATTCATACAAACTTATTCACATGGCTTATTCCTTCATTCTTATTCATTGGCTTATTCATACAAAATGCTTCTTTATTTCTGCCTAGCATATCCGCATCATGCGTATATTAAAAGTTCTTTTAGAATATATCTGCTAGTTAATATTTATGTGATTAATTTGTAGTTCAGGGTAACTGCTGCGCATATTCGTATCGTGCATGAGGAAACCTAAAAGACTTTTCCAAGAAAGACGGACTATCAATGCAAAATAAGACAGCAATGAAAAAAAGAATTTGCTTATTCATGCAAAATGCTTCTTTATTTTTGAAATTCCGTTAAAAAATGAAAAATATTAAAAATAAACCTTTTTCTGGAATATCTTTGCTGTTGACATTTCTGTGGTTAATTTGCAGTTCAGAATTATTGCTTCACATATGTGTATCATATTTGACACCAGAAAAACTGACTGCCAATACAGAATAAGAGAGCATTGGAAAAAGTATCTACGTTAAGAGTGAAAATAAAAAAACCTTTTTATAATATCTTTGCTATTATAATTTGCTTTTATATGAAATTTGCAAAATCATGAAATATCTGCATCTATAAGAACTTAAGTAATTTAGATAGAAAGGAAGTGAATGGAAAACAATATTGGAAGAGTGAAAGCATTAGAGTAAATATAGTACGACCTTCTAAATCGTCGCAGTAAAATCTTCAAAGTAACTTTCAAAATTTGATATAAATAGAATTCAACAAGAGCACTTATTTGTTGTATTCAAAATTCTCATTTTCCTTTTGAAGCAGTTACTTGGGGTAATCGCGTTGGCATCACGCCACAGACACTTCCTACAATCAAATATTTAACAACTTAATTGGTTCGGATTTGCCTGAGACAGGATGTAGTATCTCAGCAACTTGGGTTCAATGGGCAGCGATTGGAAGGTAGGAATTCCAATTGATAACAAACTCAGACGTAGTTATGGTGTTATATACTGTCAATTTTAACATATTTCTAAAACCCTCCAAAAAAATTAATCCTATAATGTTTTTATTTGCATTAGAAATATTTTAATCATATTTCATTTATATTTTTAAAAGAAAGAATTTACATTTTTAATTGGAGATGTGTTCTCCCACGAGATCTAGGAACTCTATCAGGACAATGCCGATCATTCGACATTGTCTAGATAGAGTTGTCTCATAGCATTTTCCACATAGCATTGTCTCACAGTATTGTCTCATAGCATTGTCCAGATAGCGTTGTTTCATAGCAATGTCCAGATAGCGTTGTCTCATAGCTTTGTCTAGATCGTTGATCATTCGACATTGACCTTCGTTCGCAGATTCATGTTGTCGTGACCTATGGAAAGTACCTATTGGGTACTTTCCATAGGTCATAGCAAATGGCAGAATTTCTTTGGAATGGAAGGAAAGGGAAGAACTATATAGTATAGGAATGAGCTGAGTATAGGAATAGCAAACGGAAGAATTTCTTCACATATGTTTGTTACAATACTGTATTAATATAAAAATAAGAAAATGGGTTAAATATCAAGAAATTAATACATTTAGTAAGAATTTTTAGAACATGTAGTACAGGATTTTATTTCAAGTAAAATCTTTTTCACCAAAATCAAATTTAAGATTTATTTATTTATCTTTATTTAAATTTAAATGGGTCCTGATGGCCGAGTGGCTAGCGTTCTGGCGCTCGGCACCACAGGTATCGGGTTCAAATCCCGGCGTTGCCATGGATGTTTGTAGTGGCTCGGAATTCACTTTAATCCGTAGGTCTCGGTTCTAATAGGATCGTAGAGAGTGGCGGGGGCTTTGTTACTCTGCGTCCATGGCTTATCTTCAAGTTACATAGTTATAAATTACATAGTTACAAGTTACATAGTTATATAGTTATAAATTCATTTATGATGCCAATGATAACACCAAGATGAAAGTTGGGCAAAGAAATTTCTGCTGAAAGAAGACTAGATTGATTCAATATTTCCGATTCCTCAGAAATAAAGATAATTCATATTCTCTTCCTATATATCCATAGAGAAAATGTTTCATAAATTGTTCCCATTATCAGACAAAAACGTGTCTGTGGCGCTTCGAATTGAAGACAATCTCCAGCGCAAACTTCCGATCGATGTCACCAGGTGAGTAAGCATGTCTCACACAACAACCCTTCATTGATCGAGCAATTCTGGCTAGCAAGACAAATTTTTTTTCCATTTCGTCTCTCTTAAGAAAAGAAGTAAGCAAGCCCCCAAGCTGTGTGAAGTGGTCGACTTCGATTTCAGAAGATTGGAACAAATCGAATTCAAAATGCGGATCATAGAGTAAAAATTTCCATAAAATGCCTTCGAACGGCCAAAGTAATCACTCTATATTTTAAAGTAAAAGGTACGCACTCGGAATTCCCACACGCAAGAACCTATTTCGGAGAGCAGGAGGAAATTTACCTGCATTTCGTTTTTTATTCATGAAAATGATGGACGTCTAAATATCTGCCAAGAATTGATTACCAGCGAACTAAAACCATCATTTCTGAAGAAAACATGAACTAAATTGCTGTTTAAATTCTAGAAGAAATGAATATCCCGTTAAGTAATCTTGCATTCATAGAGTGTTTTTTTATGTTTTACAGAATAAAAGCATGCTAAATGTTGGTTGGTGTTTTATGATATAAGGGACATATTTGGCCAAAGAATTTGCAGCACATACAAGAAAAACCTAATACTTTTAAAAAGTACAATAATCAGATAGAGAAATAGTGCATGAAACGTTAAAATACTATAAAATAATAGTGGTCTGATGGCCGAGTGGCTAGCGCTCTGGCGGTCTCTACAATAGATTTCGGGTTCGAATACCGGAGGACCATGGATGTTTGTAGTGGTACGGAATCCACTTTAAACCGTAGATTCCGGTTTAATATGACTGAAGAGCGTTGTGGGGGTAGTGTTACACGCGTCCGTAGCACGTCTTCAAGCTGCAAATGCCCTCTGGGTAATGCTAAATGAGTAACAAAGGTGCAATCCCTGCTTATGGCATAGATTAACTGTCTCTATATTGCTAGCTGCATTAGAACAACAACAACTATAGAATAATATTTAAGTCAAATAAAATTGGATAAAAATTTATAATTTAAGCAAATTTAAAATGAGAAACTCTAAAATCATAAATTTATCATCTTATTTCTACAAATTCAATACAAAATATTTTCCAAAAATAGCTTAGTAATATATTATACAAGAGGTTAATTTTTACAATAATAAAACTGTTGTATGCTTAAAAAGAGTTATATCAATCTAAATCTTTGATTTTTTTTCATTCTATTCAAGCACATCTTTACTACTGGAAGAACTATTCGCTATTGTCTTCGTCTTCTGTATGCAAAGTTGAAATAGCTGAAATCTGCTTATGAAGGTCCCAATTTAGATTTAACTATTGATTTTAATGTATTGCTTTTGAAATATTTGTATTTATATCTAAGTGTTCAACTGGAAAACTTAGATATATATTTTTCTGTACGTAAAGCTTTTTGACATATAGTTTTTGTAGAGCATTTTGAATTATGTATGCTGAAAAGAAGTGACATATAATATATTTGAAAACATTGAGCAAACAAAGGAATACACCTTGAAGAAAAGTACAATTTGGAAAAAAATGCAACCTTTAAAAAGTACAACTAATTCACAGTTGAGAAATATAATTCAGTTATACCGCCCCCTATCAAACTATATATTAAAATACTGTGTTAAAGTCTAGCATATATCGTAAGATTTACATTTAAATTTTAAATATTTAATAAATTTATAGGAGAAAGAATACATTATTGAAAATATGTAAAGTGAGAAATAAAAAAAGTGAATAGAAAAAATAGACTTCTTAAGACATTTTTGCTTTTGTTCTGATAGTGTATAAACATATGCCATGTCTTAAAAATCAATAAATTAATTAAACATTTTTGGTTCTTTATGCTATTATTCAATTTAATGTACCTTAACATTTAACTTAAAAGTTTTTACCAATAATAATAATAATAATAATTTTTATGTGAAGAGTAAGTAAGAAAGAGTCAAATGTTTTCAAGAGTTTTCAAATAGAGTGTCAAAATCAATAGTTTCAAGACAATCAAAGAGTTGTAAGAGTCAAATATTTATTCAATACAATTATTCATAATAAAATTTTTTTATGTGAAAATATATTTTAAAATAATTTTTTATTGAAAATTGTTGGTGTATTAAAAATTTGGCTTAGTAACAGAAATTTAGTTTGCGCGTGATAAATACGGCATATTCTCGCCGTCGTAACTTCCGTTGCAGTCACTATTTTGTAAAATGAGAAGACTTGATTAATATTGTGAGAGAATGTCGAGCAATGATCTTTGTTGGGTTTCTGGAATTTCTTCCATAAATCCAACTGCAGATCTTCCGAAAGACCAACTGCAAGGTTTTACTTTCCTTATCCATAAATGATTCATTACGAGAAGCGAGACTGTTGATCAAACTAAAGAGTACTCATTTTTTTCTTATATCAATTTTAGTTTTATCACTAGAAATTTTCCACAGAGAAGCACGAAGAAAGAATATGAAGCAAACTTAGCAAAAGAACTAAATAATTAAAATGAAATTTAAACTTGATTGACAAAATGATATATCTCTGTTGCCTCATGGATGTTGCTTACGTTACTTCATGGAGCTCCATGTGCATAATTAAAAAAAAAAAATTGATGTGTAAGCTGGCGGCAGAGGATATAAGCATCCTCGTCTGCGTGGGCGTGAGCTGGCTGGAAGGTGAAAGAAATTTAACCAGAGCAGAGTGCGTTTGTTTTTCAAATAAAAGAGTTGAGTTTTTTACAATCCGTTCAGAGTGTGTAGCTTTATTTCGAGACATTACCAATCTCTATAGCTCTCATTAGGGAAGTCCTTTTATAACATAAAGACCATTAAAAGAGAGACCCACAATTAACTGGCCATGTTAGAATTATTTTATATTCTTTACAGAATTGTTGTTGTTGTCGTATCCCTCATAGAAGGAAGGAGGATGGGTGCAGCTTTTGTTCTGATGGAGCACCCGTCGGTAGAATTCTGACTTCTGCTCCGTGTCGCTCTTACAGTCATAGGAGACCGGGACCTACAGCTTGAATTGGATTCCGAACCACTACAAGCATCCATGGCACCGCCGGGACGCCATGGCGCCGAGCGCCTGAGCGCCAGAGCGCTAGACACTCGGCCATTCATGCCCTCTTTACAGACTTAATCGATTTAATTAAAAAAGAACTTTTGAGTGGAGAATTTTAAATAGCCGTTACTTAGTTTAATATATAAATAATGGAAGAAGGTGACAGGAGAGAGAAAAACACATGCTTAAGAGTTGCAAGAATTGTAAAGCTTCTGCGGTAGGAACGAATGAAACCATAAACAAATCCCAAAAAGTGCTCTGCTTAGAATCTTGCAGATCCTGGAACAAAAGAATTGATAGTGATCATAAGCAATGTTTTTTTTTTATTTCCAATGGCAGGCTACAATAACTAATTAAATAAAAAAGAAAAAGAACACAAAGAACATGCAAACAACAAAGCGAATCGAAAGAAATCACATAGTGACATGTTTAGTCTATAAGGGCCATAGCCTCCCAGTAACGACCCCACACAATAGAGGAAACAAGTACAGGGCAGACAGGAAGGTGAGATGAATCCATGTCCTCTCCAAGACTGCAGAGCATGCATTTTGGGCTTGCAAATATTTTCATACGAAAAAGATGATTGGCCATACAATCATGGCCCGTCAGGAGTCTGAAAAGGGCAACAGCCAGGGCTGATCAGGGATGTTTAGAATAAAGTTAAACCAGGTTTTAGATGAGTTGCCTTCAAGTAGATTATCAGATAGAGTGTTCCGAAAAAAGTCTGGGATCATCAGTTTCATCGAGTGAAAAGAGATGTCTTTATAAAAGGTTTGGGTTTTGGGTTTTTTGTAAGGAACCAACCAATAGCAACAATAACATATATAAACTAGCAAATAACAAAAAAGACTACAAACGAACCTTTATCAATATTTTTGCTTCAAAATTCGATAGTAAATACTTTAAAATTTAATTTTACGCTTAATAATTTTTTATAATTTGAGTCTAGTGATATTGGAATTACCTATAAGGTTATTCAGAAAGATATTTTCGATTTTAAAATATTATAATTTAAAACATAAAAATAATCATATGATACATTGATATGATTGAAGAATACCATAGTTTTGTTTTGTAAATGCTTGATTTACCTTCTTTGTGACACGTACGAAATGCATTTCAAATAAAAAGTTCTCTCGATTATAAAAAGAATAGAAACAGAATTTCATTAATGGTTCCATATCCGTACATCTCTCCTAACGTTAGTCACCATTCCCTTGTATGTACTTTTTATGCAGTAACACAACCTTTCTTAGATACTCGAAATAGAATTTCACCGCCAAATACAGCTATGCAAGCGCTGATTATTTTAACTGTTGGGATAACGTTTTGAAGCTATTGACTCCATCAGATGAATAAAAAGACGGAAATCACTGGGTGCAATATCGGGGTTGATCAAAGAGTTTTAATGAGAAATTTTGAATCGTCAAGGTCATTGTAACTCACTTTCACATGAAGATAGAAGTTACTGAACTGAAAAAGTTTTAGATGAGTTGTCTTCACGATTATCAGATAGAGTGTCGTGGGGAAAGTCTCGGATCATCAGTTTCATCGAGAGAAAATAGATGTTTTTACAAAAAGTTTGGGTGATGATTGTTCTTTTTTGGCAAGAGAATCCGCCTTCTCATTACCCAAGATCCCACAATGGCCTGGGATCCACTGTAAAACTATATTCTTGCCTTTTGAGTCAAGGTCTTCAAGACAAGAGAGCAACATAAGCAATGTTAAAGAAGAGATAAATTATAGAAAGTTATAAGTGGCTGTTATGAGAAAATGGAGAATTCAAAGTTAAATGTGTTTAGTGTAATAACTAAATTGTAGGCCGGGAATTCAGGAAGAGCAAAACGGGTGTTATTACGTATACGTTACGTTAAAACGGGTGTTATTACGTATATATATACGTAATAACATAATAATTTATAGCGTAATTAACGTAATAATTTTATATATATATATATATATATATATATATATTTAAGACAGGTGAAAAGGGGAATTGCATATACATTATATAACTGGAATTATTTGCCAGGCACTTGCAAAACTTTACATTACATTATCCTTATATTATTATCTTTATTACATTATCCTTTATCCTTTACATCTTGCCTTCAAATGTTGTGTTTGTATAAGTACTTTGATAAAGCTGTATATAAAATTATAATTTTAATAAAATTGCTACTTTTTTTCTGAAAGAAGAACCTCCTTTTAAGTGAATTAACTTTTAAAATAAAAAACAATTAAAAGGATAATTAAACAATTAAAGGATACATTGTGAAAATTTCCTTAAAGCAATTTCTAAAAGAACATATTACAATTTATATCCGCCATTTTTAGAACGGAAAAAATGATGTTACATTTTGCCATTCAAAAATATTGTTCTGAAATCACATTTATATTCCCGACTGTCGATTCAGTATTGATTTTCAATCTTCTGTCGCATTTTCGCATTATATTGATGCATTTGGGAAAAAGAAGTTTAAGAGTGCTTGCAGTTGAATTTCTTCATATTGCACAATTCCAATAAACTTTGATCTAAACGGATTTACTAGCTGTCAATGTTTGCCCTCGCCTGACGGACCAAAAGTAGGTCATTCTCTGTTTGCCATTGGGGATTTCTCATGGTAGGCTCAATGATTCTGCTATCTATATCCGTTTGCTAGGAAGGAGTTTTTGGGATTTTAGTTAAGTTCTTTAATAATTATTCAAACCATTGATAAATTCGTATACTTTATTTAACGTATGAAATAGGGCCTTTCTTATTTAATATTTTTAAAACTGATAAATCAAAACACTATTATAGTCAATAATATGCGCACACTAATTCTATATTGTGTTTATAACTGTTCTGATTGTTGAAGTAACATATGTATATATTTAAAGTATTGCAATTATATTTATATAGAATGTAGTAAATACTACACTGGTCTCAGTTAAAAAAAAACATCAAGTTAAAAACATTTCCATCCTGTTTAAATTAATTATTTTCTACAGATATTAAATTACTTGCTCAGAAAATTGATCTTTAATTGATGAATCAGCGAATTTGACATTATTCCTTTATTTATAATTTGAATGAAAGATGTTCACTTTTATGATGTGCACACATTTTTTGAATAACTTTATAGCGTTGTTTCAGTTGAATACTTTTAACCCAGGAAGTTATATTTTCAAGGCATATGTTGAGAGTTTTTGCTCCCATGAACATTCAGATTCTTTAACATAAGTTTTTAAACTCAAAACTGGTTAACTAATTCAAAAATAGGACTGACACTACCCTGAGTCAGTGCTATTCGTTACAGCCAGCTCAGTTTAAAACACACTGATTCATTGGTAATACACAAGGAGTTACGACCGTCGCCCCCAAATCCAATGAAGAGATTTTTCGGCCTACTAATTTAACGCGAACATTACTCGGTTTCAATCATAATGTTAACTACCAAGCTCATACAAGCTTCGTTTAACACATTTACAGAATTGTGTTAAATTTTATTATTTTTATGTGGATATAAATTATTTTAAATGCATTGTAAAGCCTTCATCATTTCATCACTTACAATGGAGTTCGTTTTTGAAAGAGAAATAGACTAATATATAATAATTTTGCTTAAAGAATAATGAAAAATTTACATAAATATTTAACAAATATGGAATTCGAGGCATAGTAATTTCTTCAGAATCTTAATGAAAATCAGCATAACAGTGTGTATGAATGTTAAACATGGGGACTTTACGAAGAGTTGTCTTTAAAATAGTAGACTAGATGAAAATGTTAAGTTCACTCTAAACCAGCATATAATATCCTTCATTGTTATATTCATTTGCTGAAGTAGATAGTGTTGGAAAGTTTTCAGTTCGTCTCATGCAAAGTGTGATTACATTTCAAAGATATTAATATTTAATCAGAGCAATAATGAGTGGATGAATTATTCACGAACATCACTAAGATTGCTTGCCAGAATTTTCATATTATATACACAAATGTAATCTTATAGAAACTCGAATAAACGCATAGAAGAATTAAAGGAAGGATAGGCGAGAAAGTGTTATTATGGACTGGGAAACTTATATGCGATTTAAAATGCCCATCTAATCCTTTTGCAACGCTAAGTCTGGTTTCTAAAACCTTTTAGAAACTTTTTTTTAAATTAATGACTTTCAATTCATGGAAATTTTTTTTTCATTGTTTTCCAACAGTCTTTTAGTGTGGAATATTTCTTACTTTAAACAGTACAAAATAATTTTAAAGTGGTTGCTTTTATTTTAACCCATACTTTTAGAGTTAAAATAAATATATTAAATTATTTTTTTATATAAAATTAGATAAATATGTAAAACAACACAGAAACTGTTTTCTTTTTTTTTCAAACTGGTTATAGATTTAATGTAGGTTATAGATTTAATGTTCTAGCTAGCTAGATAAGTGTTTGATAAATACAAAAACAGTCAGTAGAAGTAATTTCTGTGTGCGGTCTGGCATTATCATTGAAATGTAAATTAGTAATACTGTTGAAGTATGGGGCTGTCCCATAGTTCAATCAAGTTGGTTCGGCTAACAAATAAATACAGTAACTTCCGATTGATTTGTTATGTGCCTTGTGACAGTCAATTTAGTACCCCACTGTGTTTCTGGTCGTCTCCAGACATCTCTTCACTAGTCACTGGGCTGAATTTGAAGAAGCCTCATCGATGAAAACAGTTCTACTACAGTCAGTGAGATTCCATACTGAACAACTGCAAACGCCCTGTGAACTCGCGCACCATTCAAACGCTTACATAGCACTGAACAACCCAGGAAAAGTGAAAACACAAAATAAACTCCTTGATTCTAAACGGAATATGACGAAAGTAAATATCCTGTTGAAATGTAAGCAAGTGATGGGTGCAAGTTAATGGACGTGGTTATCCAAAAACGGCGCTCCATACCATAACTCCACATTGCCGTATTATTTGACTGGTGACAGACAAGTTAAGTATTCCATTGAGTTCCTAGGCATCATAAGACAAGTATTCGCTAGTTGTTGGGATTAAATTTGAAGAGGCCTGGTAGCTGAAAACAATTCGATTGCAGTCAGTGACATTCCATTTCAGACAAATACACAAACTGAGTCACCCAGGAAAGTTGAAAACACAAAATAAGTTTCTTGATTTTAAACGGAATAGGATGAAAACAATCTGGCAATACGATGTAGCTGTTCCAGATATCAACCAAATGAGTCCGGCCATCAGAAAAATAGATAAATAGACTAAAAATGGCACTTCATTCCATTATTCCCTGTTGTTGGGCTATGGGCTAGCTATCTGACGAAACATTTAAGTACAAAATGCAAAATGATCTCATTGCTTTTCTATCCCAACAAGTTGAACATGAATTACTAAAATAATAATAAAAGCATCATTCTATTCAGTTATATTGAATACAAATATAGATATATTAAAAACATACCAACTGTGTCAACTTGAATCTTTCTGTACAATTAAAATATATGAAAAGGGACCTCTCGTTACCAAAGAGTCATTTCAAGCATTTATGGACTACACTGTCATAGTTATGTCAAAATTTTTATAAAATGTATAAGAGACAAAAATACTTCTCTTTGTAAATATCGTGGATAAAGATATGAAGGAATATCATGAAAGGCATTTATTAACTGAATATTATTTATTCATAATTTCTATAATAATTTATTCACCGGTATTTATTCATTACTATATTGAACCAAATGAAGGCTATATGCATTGTGCTGTCATAATTTAAATTTAGTAGTAAATGATGACGCAAAAAATGTAATAGAAATGCAAGCTGTTGTTGAAACAGTATTGCTATTTTTTTTTTTCGAAAAAAAAATAATTTAAAAATTTTTTTTCGGGTGGGTGGGATAACACAAAAATGTGGAATACCATATCAAGTTTTTCACTGGTGCACAACTTAAGTCTTTAGTGTTGTTAAGAAATTGAACTCAACACGATGGTCAGGACGATATGATGTAAATTTTGCTTTAAAAGTTCGAAGAAGCTCAAAAAGTGCTTAAAAACGCTGTTCCATAAAATTTCAAAGCAGATGGCAAAAATATAAAGTTGTTTCAATGAAAAAAATGAATGGAACTATGATTTTATTATGTTACTTATTTTCCACTGCACTTCTAAAACCACAGATGTATCAAAAGCATCGAAATGTTTCGAAATTTCTTCGGAGTTTAAAAAGAATCATCATGTATTTGAAGACTTAAAAATGCATGCATATTGAATAGGGAATAACGGAGCAAAAACCCAGCAGTTTACTAAAACTTGCTAAGGAAGGTAAAAAGTCATTTAGATAAAGATGGAAACGATGAAATCCTAGAAATGTTGTTCAGATCAAACCTACAGATTTTATCATTTTATATAAAATAGATATATCTGAAATAGTAATAAGTAATAAATTACAGGCTAATACAAACGATCAGAAAAAGAAAAACAGAAAAATCTGTAAAATGACAGATTTATCGTTGCCAGGAATACTAGTACATTATCACAAGCGAACTCGTGATTGCTTTAGAATAATGCAAGGCAGCCCAAAATACTCATTTTAATTAAGAATTAAGAATTAAACTTCGCTGGAATTAACATATTGTGTTTCGAAAAGATACAAATATGAGAAATGCGTATACTATGTTATAAATATATTATGGATAAGATAGCTACTGCTAACAAGTGATCCTTCTCTTTGTGTGCCTTTACAGAGATGAGATTGGAACAGATTGTTTTTATGGGGTCATCGCCAAATCGCAATTGGCTAATGATGTGGAGGAACTGCTGAAAGTTGAAATTATCTCTTGAATGAATTGTCTAGAATTCTATCCTGATTTAAATATCTCAGAACATGAGTAAGACTGGAGACTAAAGTAATACTGGAGTAAGTAATTTACTGGAGACTAAAACACTTAAACAAATGCTCGTTAAAACTCTTACCTATACAAATATTCGATTACGTGGTTTTGAGAATGGAGTCACGATGGCACCCAATCATTAAAGTGGAGGAAGGTTGTATTCCATACTATGGAGTATCTGTAAACTATTCTCTCTGTTGGGCAAACAATCATTCTATTCAATTGAACTCTATCAATAAAACCATTTTCTGTTTGATTTCATACAGGAAACACCCAATTCATTTTCCCCCTAGCATGTTTTTTTCTTTAAGTACACATTTTTGTACCTCCCATGTGTTTGTTTGTTGATTACAAGAAGAAACACCCTCCCTGAAAAATAAAAGAGTAAATTTAAATATTGTCAAAATTTATTCAAAGGTAATTAATAAATTTAGAATCCATTCGAATTGTTAATCTTTGCATCGTTACAAAATTAGAAATTAAAAATTAAAACAATAACATTTAAAAAACAATAATTTTGTCTAAATTATGAAAATGTTTTACATAATAATGATCCAAATAAATTAAAGAAGTAATTTTCAATTATCATTATTCTGAGTAAAATGAATTTTTAACATGAAAATTATACATAAGTATGGGGAATCATTATTCTTTGATGTTTTTGTTATGAATACATTTAAATGAATCAATAATATAACAAATTAAAATAGTTCAATATGCAAGATCGGCAAAAAGAGTTTATTTTAATAAGGAATTAACTGTATAAATAAAAATTAACAATCATTCAATTTTTAGAATTACACTTCAAGATATTAAATCTGTAAGTGTTAAGTGCAATAAATATTTATGAAAATCAAACTTTTATAGAGGTTGAATCAAATCAATTTATATTAAAATTAACATTACAAGAGATATTTGAAAGATTCTGGTTGTGCCTGAATTTGAAAAGGAATTCCCTTTATTTAATCAAAATTAAAATTGATGTTAAGGCTTTCAAATGAATTATAGAGGAAGGAAATCAAGAAGATAATTTCATGATAATTTAAATAATAATTAAATCTCATTTCAAATACGTTTACAATATTGACATTATTTTTAAAAAAATTTTCGCAAAATTCTCTGTGTTTGAATTCTTTAAATTTTTTAATGAACCTCTAATATAATTATTGCAAAGATAATATTAACAAGAATCCTTTTTATGTTTTTAAAATACCATAGTTTTAATAAATACGTAAATATATTTTATTGTCGAATACTCTAACAAATATTTTGCTACAACCTGATTTTACGTCATTTGCAGCATTTGGCGATTAAAGATAGCCTTTAGATATACTTTTTAAAACGTTTTGAAATAAATAAATTGTTGACAAATGTGAAAAATTTATAACATGGGAAAGGATATTCGTTATCCATATCACACCATTCTTGCCATTAAGCAAAATTAGTAAATCATTTTATCGATCTGCAGGCCATTGCCCATGAGGGTGAACCTGATGTGAATCTGAAATTGATGGTTCAGGATCGAAGAAAACATTACAAGGGAAAACACGAATATTAGATGTATTCTTTATTACGTATATGATTCTTTATATACGTATATGATATGTACGTATTAGATGTATTCTTCATTCTGATGTAGCGTATTACTTTTTGCGTATTAGATGCCATCGAACCGTTAAAAAACAATACGTCATCTAAAGTAGTGCTTCACTATTCTGCTAATACTCTAGAGGGATTATTATTACTCTTAGCATCGCATTTTCATTGTCCACTGTCGTATTTCTGATTCATTCAGATGTCTTCTGCTCATTTCTTTACTCGAATCCTTATTGAGGACTTTCTATACAAATATCATTATTGGGGGAACAAGTATATCCCGGTAAAAAAAGCTTCTTCTTGCAGACCAATTTGGCTTCTACATTTGACGCCATTGAACAGTTGTTCATTTTGCATTTCCATAGTTTCCTTTTAATCCACCAATTACTTCTGGTTATGAAATTTTCATAAACATGTTTTGCATATCTATAACATTTTAAAATTTTCCATTCATCAGCAATCAATATAAATTTATCACTCCTAATGTAATAATTAAGATATTTTAACTCATGAAATAAGCATGAATTTCACACAATATATTTCAAAGCTACACATTACGAATTAATCTGCTTTTATGTTATTCTTTTAAAATTTCCCTATTAACATGACAGAAAACTTAACTACCTTCTTGCTTAACATAAGATTATTCTATTTTTATTTAATACACTTGAATCAAGACAGACATTTAGTAATGTAACCAATTTGATTTTATCTTCATTCAAAGGAAATTATTTTACGTTACTATCTGAAAGATTTATGTAAAGATTATTCTTAAATTTCTTACTTAAAATTATTCTTTTTTAATTATTTAAATTTATTTAATTTTCTAGGTCAAAATTTTCTTCAAAGAGGTTTTCCAGTTTATTCTTTTTAAATGCGTGTTCACTCAACCGGGTTTTATTTTATCTAGAATGAAAATTCTTTCCAAAAAAATTTACCTTGTATACTATTTTATACTTCTATGAATAGAAGAGGAAGAGGTTCATCTCAGTATCGCGCGACGAATCGATCGTAAAAGTGTACGTCTGTACTAGTTTCAAATATAGTTATTTAGCTCAGAAAATATCGATACTTCGTTCATTAAACCCTGCTTTAGTGGCTGTGGTGATACTTTGTAATTTAAGAGAATTCCTTAAATCTTAAAGTGACCCACTACATTCAAATCACGATTTCCGTTTAAAAAAAAAGTGGATTTTTTTTATTTTAAAGATGAGACCTTTAGCTTTTAAAACTAGTTTTGGGTTTATTTATAGAGTCCTTAAAAGCCAATATGCAGCTATTTAATCCTGAGTTTTTACGATACTGAATTCATTAAAGCTCTTTTAATTGATGTTAATACTTTGAATTTTAAAAGATTGCTTTAATCTTAATGTAGCCGGTCGTGTTTAAATCACGATTTTCGGAAAAAAAAAATGTTTTTTTTTAATGTTTTTATTTTAAAGATCACACCTTAAGCTTATGAAAACAGTTTTAAATTTACTTTTAGAGTCATTAGAAGTCGAGATACGGATATTTAATCAGGAATCATTAGGATACTAAATTCCTGCATTAAACACTTTACATTAAATTTCTGGAATATCGGAGTTTTTGCTACAACGCCCTATGAAAGCAGTCATAATTAATATGATAATTTTCAGAATCTAATGAAACTTCAACTGTATGTTTTTAATGATGTTATGTATGCGTTGATCTAAAAAATTTTAAAATATTAATTAAAAAAACTTTTGTTAAAAATACTTTTTTTCTTGTATTTTGCTCCATGAACTAGATTGGCTGTCACTCAGGTATACTTTACAATAGTATCATGCGCATAATAAATCTATACGCTAGAATGTCCTACCGTTACGCTTAATTAGGATTGAAGGTTATAGTAAACCCTCCAGGTTGCAACATAGGAGAAGTGTTCGTTTAAAATTGCGGTTGCAGTGCGGCAGGCTGCCTGTGGTGCAACTTAATGTTGAATATGATTATTTATCTTTCTAGTGATTTATCGTTTAGGTAAGTGTGCAATATGTATGACATAAAAGTGGAACACCCCTCAGAGGGTACGTCTCCAGATAGATAGGTATCAGGACATCGGGGTGATCAGTACTGCCAGTGATCTTTGCTTTCATTCTTTTTTCTTTCCTTTTTCCACGTTGAACCCACGTAAATCGCAATTATTCATGTAAACGTAGTGTTTAATAATTGTGTGTGTATGTGTGAATTTTTAGTATATAGTATACATGGCATATTTTTATCTTCCCTCCCATTTTCCCCTTTCAGTTTGTTTGAAATTTTTGTTTAAAATGTTAGTATTCTGATCTACGTGTTTGGAGTAAGTGGAAACTCTTATCCTAGGTTTGGCTTGGTTTGTTTCTCTACTGTCATTTTACTGTACACGTTGGGCTAATCATACAAGGACCTAGAATTTAACGTGAATTTCGAATCACTAACAAACATCCATGCCACCGCCAGGATTCGAACCTGAAGCCTGTGGTACCCCCGACTAGACCGCTAGACAATTAGCCATTAGGCCTCTCCTTATCCTAGGAAAAGGGAATCCTGGGGATTGAGTCTAGTCTGAGTTGTGACTCTTATATGGGCAATACATCTCTTTGGCCTCCGCTTCTGGTACACGAGAGGTACATCTAGTTTCCGGTTGTAATTTATAGGCTGGTGAATTCAGGCAATTGGATTTGGAGCTGCTTAGGATTCAAGTGCCAGTATCATCTTCCTGGCACCTTGTTAAGGGCGGATGCCATCTCAGGGAGTTACCCTGATCGTAAAAGTCCTGGACAGCATAATTGCAGAAACCTGCTTTCCTTAGTTAGGCTTCATGGCGGGCGGTGCGGTCTGGGACCCGAATATTTAATGGATGTTAAAAAAAAATTCTATAAATTTGTGCTTCTGCGGAGGCCTTAATCAGGCACTCCAACCCATCATTGACAATACGACAATAACCTCAAGAATTTTTGTTTCAGTAACAGAAAATGCCATAGTAAAGTCTCCTTTTGTCATTCAAAAAAGTAAGGTATTCTTGGAATTCCTTACTTTTGTTTTTTTTGTTCCATTCAAGGTATTCTAGGAACTCCTAAATCTATAAAAAAAACTTCGCTCAGATGACTTATTAAATGAAAATGCTAATTTGCTACAGTCAAAATTCTTGTTGTTTGCAAAGACTTTCCTTGATTAACCTATTTCTGTTGCACCACACAAAACCTTAAATATATCAAGGGAAATCATTTTCGAACCCGATTTTTTTGTGCTGTTCAAACTGGGAGATTCTCGAGGGATTATCCGATCAAGGTGTATATGAAGTTCGGAGAATCACAATTAAACTGGGTAATAACATTTTTCCAATAAAGCACATTATTTTAACATTCTCATATATCTCTATCAGACAGGGATATATGTGCAGTCATGACAGTATATCGAAGTATACTGTCATGATTGCACATATATCCTCAATCTTTTCCCGAAATTTTCCTATTACATTAACATATACGAGTACTGACGTTCCATTTCCAGTACGAACATACGTTTCATTTTTAATAAAGCCAACTGGAAAAAATTTCAGTTGCATTCTGATGCTTTATACCCAGATTTTGTCGAAGTTGTGAAAAAAATGACCTTATATTAGCATATTTATCTATACGAAAATATTAGGATAAGCATCCAAATAAATACAGATCCTGTTGGAACCCACAACGCGCTGAATCTATTAAAGTAAAATAAATAAATAAGTTGGAATTTATTTCGAAGATACCTCACATCTGAGAATCCTGCTGTTTTCAATCGTTTCAAAGCACTTGCTCGTCGAATACATCTGCAAAGTTAAAGATTCTCTTGACAGACAGGTTAACAGCATTAAAGGCAACATTTTCTACAAACTTACATGGTACAATGTAATGTCAGTACTTGGGGCAGACAAAACAGATCTCTATGTACATATTTTAAAAAGCACTGGAGACCTTGCTTCTGATGCAAAAAGTATTTCTAATACATTAGGAAAACATTCCGCTAATATTTCTAGTGACGAATCGTATACACAGTAGTTTCTTCAATATACGAATATATATCGGGTTTAAATCCCGGCCTTGCCATGGGTGTTTGTAGTGGTTCGGAATCCACTTTAAGCCGTAGGTCCCGGTCCTAACAGGATCGTAGAGCGCTGCAGGGGCAATGTTACTCCGCGTCCGTAGCTTACCATCAAGTTACACGCGCCCTTTGGGTAATGCAAAGTGAGTAACATCGGTGCAGCCCTTATGGCGAAGATCACGGTCTATTTGCCAGCTGCATTAGAAGAAAAAAATATATATAAACGAAAGGAAGAAGTTAAAATTTTAACTTTTTAAAAAATGATTTTAATAAGAATTTTACTTTTAATGAACTCAAAAATGCAGTTTCAGTCTATCTCACCTGGAACGGATGAACTTCATCGGAATATGATTTATCATTTAAGTTTTTATTTTTTATAAGATGCAACAGTTGCATTCTGACATTACAACAGTTACATGCGAATAGCTCTTACTAGTTGTCTTTGTAAAGTTATGAAGCGGAGGGTAAAATGCCAGATTAATTCATGTGCTGCAGCAAAAAGGAATCTAAACACCAAAGCGGATATCACCATGGCTTGAATACCTTAGATAATATTTTACTCGTAGAAGCTGCAATTCGTGAGACATTTGTAACAAAAAAACATTTAGTTTCGATATTCTTTGACACGGAGAAATCTTATGTCCTAGTTTGGTGTTTTGGCACTTTAAAAGACCTGCATGACACGGTTTTTCGTGGAAAATGTCCTTTTTTTAATCCAAATTTTTAATTTTCGCTAAGGCAATGACTTATCAAATGATTTCTTACACAATGAGAGGGTTTCACAAAGAATTGTTCTAAGTGTGATTTTATTCATAATTAAAATAAATGGAATTTTACAGCTGCCTCTTCATACGTAAATAGTTCTTTATTTGGTGGATGATTTCCATATTTTCTGCTCTGGTGTGAATAAGACATTAATTGATAGACATTTCCTCCAGACAGCTGTTGGCACAATAATAAATGGGCAGGCTAAAACGGCATTGGTTTTTTCATACCAATAGAATTCATGTGCTCACGTTTGCAACTTACGTGGATTACACCTGGACCCAGAAATTCAATTTTATAGACAAACAATTTCAGTTTGCACGAGGCAAAATTTTTAGGGATTTTGTTTGACAAAAAACTTTCTTTTAAACCCCATATTTTAACCCCTAAAGGAAATGCACAAATGCATTGAAGTTTCTAAAGACTTTATCAGCAATCTGGGTAGCAGACAAGAAAACACTTTTAAAAATATACAAGCCAGTGATTTTGCCGAAAATTTAATTATTGCTGTATTATTCATGGCTTCGCCGCTAAGTCTAGACTAGAAAAGCTAAATACTATACATCCTCAAGGCATGAGCATGTCATCAAGAACTTTCCGTACCTCATCTGTTCCTAATCTTTACAGCACCAATCATGACAGCCACCCATCTTTACAGTTAACACGGGACTTACAGAGACTTCCACTGAAAAGTTATTTTAAAATTAATTCCAACGTATCCATCCTGTATTTGGTCACGTTCCAGAATTCGATTTTAAAGATTTTACTGTAATTCTGGGTCATTCTTTTATTATAGAAAGCAATTTTCAGTGAATTTTATTAATTTGAAAATTCCCTAACTCTTACGATTTGATCGAGAATTGTCTACATAGCAAGATGAAAGGATTAAGCTTATTGACGATTCCCTCGTCCATGTACTCATCCACAGTTTACCTCACTTATTTTCCTCCCATAAACAAGCCTTTTCCATTTATACGGTAATTTATACTGACGGCTAAAAGGCAAATAATCATGGGGCTTCAGCAGTTATTTGTGACGATGAGAAGGATGAGGTTGGTCTACATAAATATTGTTTGTTATTTACAACCGAATTATATGCCCTTATTCATTTTACTGGCTCTCCAGAAATTGGATTTTATGACGTATCTGGTTCTTTATCCAGACTCAAAGAGTTCCCTTCCTTGTCTTTTAAGACATCCTTTTGATTAAACTTACATGAGACACTATTTTATCTTAAAAGACAAAAACTTTGATATTTTATTTGGTTGAATGTCGTATCATATGGGAATAGCAGAAAATGAGAAGGGAGACAGGACTGCCAAAGCCGCAATTTCTTTCAATAAAGTTCTGTCCCACTGCGTAATATGGCTCGGTTCTAACACATACCTTTCCAGAATTGTTTAAGTTCAATATTTAAAATTGTTTGACCAAATAAAGTAACAAACAGCTGAATTTTGAAAAGAACTGATAACTCCTGTGCTTCTGATGGTAAGAGAAAAAGAAGTAGACCCAGGATGACATGACAACGCAGATGAAGAAGGATTTTATGAGATGTAAAGATTCGGGACTTGAAGAGGCCCGCTGCCAGGTAGGCTGTTTGCCTTATGTGCCATAAGGCACGAAGAAGTATTATACTTAAATATTAAACTGTTTTAATGGAACAGATTATTTTATACAGATTTATTTTCCGTTAAAATTCCGTAAATGTCTTATGTCCAGATGAATTTATGTTTCTTTCAAAACTATTGTTTTACAATACATCTGTAAATTCAAAAGACACTTTTTTTCAATATTTGTGATTAAAATTTTTTTCTTGTATTAAAAATATAATTTTTAATGATGTATTGAAAAAATACATTTTTTTTCTTATTTTATACAATTTAAATGCATTTAGAACGCATTTTAATGCAGTAAGTTTGCGGAAACATTTGCAAGTTTCACAAGAAAGAAAATCAGTTACAGATAGCCCAAGTTTTATTTAGTGAAAATTTATCAAATGAAGTCAAGTAAAATGCAAAGCTATATGCATCGTCTTCAGCTAATATTTAAGATTAATAAAGGATATATTTAAAATAAATAATTATCAGTTAGAATTATTAAAATCGTTTACTTGCACAAAATGTTTGGGCAGGGACAGACATGCAATACATGTAAAATACTCGACCAACTGAAATTCTAAATTTTATGATTAAATATTGGGAATTCTTTTAATGGCTATGTTTCTAACTTGTGGCTATTTAAAAATAATTGACCTCAAAGATTTAATTATATGCATACCAATTACAAGAAATAACCTAGATTTAAAAGTTTGTGTATGCATCCCTCAATATCTTCCTACGGCCCGATTCTTGAGACAGTGACATGTGGAGTTGTTAAAATAAAATAAAATTAACTAAATTGTCTCATACACCAAATCAAATCATCATAATAAACTAAATTAACATCTACAATTAAAAATTTAAAATAATAATTAAATTAATAAAAATATTAGTATTAAAAATAAAATTTGCCAATAGAATCCTCAATAACCTACTCCGTTCCATTAAAATAAGTCCTCTAAAAACTTAATTAAATGAATTTTCTTTGATGTGTTCCCTAATAACTAATAGAATCTCACAGCAAGTAAAAACCACTTCATTATATATATAACTCGACAAATTCGTTTCTACTTCAGAATCTTGGAAGATAAGAGATTACTCTACATTTATAAAATAAAGAATTCAACAATGATTGAAGTAAAATTGTTTTCATACATAATATAATGAAAAGTACACAAAAAAATATTAAAAAAATGTACTAATAAAGGAGACCCCCTGAGCGTGAAACAGTTAAATTTAATATCAATTAAACATGTTAAACAATTTTCATCAATTGGATTCATGCAAATAAAACTTATGAATAAATATATACATGTTACAATCTTGGCATGTGACAATCTCTGAATTCACATCCACTAAATATTGAATCAATTTTTTGACTTTTAACCATATTATTATATACGTATATCACTAGGGAATAATTCTTCTACAATCTGTAACCATTACTGCAATTCTTTAGTAATGGCTCCATTGAAGATGTCTTTCAGTCACTGTGTACTGCTTTTAACCAGGCAATGAATTCTTTATAGAACTCAGCTCTTCAACAAAGAGAGCTAGTTGCCCCAGAGACGAACTTTTCTAACACTTGACAGCAAGAATTTTTTTTCTCACAATGAGCTAGTCTTTTCAGTAAGAAACACTACTAACACGTAGGCGAAAATCCTCAGCCAACAATCTTCAGCTCTTACTGATGATTATCACTTTTTTTTTCTACATCTTCTTCTTTTTTTTTCATTTATTTTAGTTCATCTCCTCTCTGATCTTTTTATTTTCAAAATTGCTTTATATAACCAGTATAGAATTTTTAATTCCTTTCTCGTGCAATTATTGTGCCATTGACATACCGCCTTTTCTCTTTCCCATTTACCCTTTGCTAAAAGAGATAACAATTGTTATTTCGATTTCTGTCGATGCAGATCAGAGATATCTATAAAGTCTGGTTTCCAATTTGGTTGTAAGTTGTACCATTTTATATGGGGCATGCTGTGAAGCTCCACTTTATGGCTGTTAAGCCATTAATCAATCTTGTTTTTTATTGCTTTTCAAGCAGCGACCATTGGGACACAAATTTTTATGCACAAAGAACAATTGGAGTATGAAATTCTAATTAGTTCATTGATGCTATAAAAAACCCATAGGATGGAGCTTCTGAATTGCACCTTTTCTTTCTTTGTGATGCAGACCCCCCAGACCGACTTGCCCGCAGCATTTTTATTTATTTATTATAACATATATTATTTTATTATTTATTATTAGTGACAAATATCTATTGGCAATTTAGTTTATTTATCATTTTACAAGGATAAAAAAATCACTAATTACAAATTAAAACACCTTAAAAATTAATATAATTCCAGGCAAAAACATATAATACAAGAATGTAAAAATTTAATTTAGGTAACATGTGCACCTAGCGAACTCAGAGACGAGTCACAGTTTTCAGGAACGAGAACACTTTATAACGATTAGAACAATGTGTGTAAAAGCGATGGAGGGGAATCGTTAATCTGGGCTTCTGGTGGGTTTTTGTTTGGTTTTTCTCTCATACTATACTCAAATGTGGGACCCCTATAAACTGTTGCTTCGTTATTCATTGGTGGGCTGTTCGTGGCATATATAAATGGAACGCGAGACACACCAATATACAAAAAGGAAAAAAAGAATTCTCACAATAAATTTTCCCATTTGATGTAGAACTAATCTAGTACAATAGTAAATTAAGGTTTTCCAAAGTACCTTAAAGAGACTCGAGGGCGATTGGGACAACATGCGTAAAAACGTCTCCCATCGACAATCAGGGTGTCAGATGGGAGTTTTCTGGTATTTCTCACATACGATATGTAAATGTGAGACCCTTAAAAGTTCTTCTTCTGTCTCTAGGCTATTTGATGCATATATAAATGGGGCACGAGGTCCCCCTATATTAAAAAAAAAATGTTTTCCATAATAATTTTACCCTCTTTTTACTTAATTATTTTAATACTGAAGTTCTTTAAGGTTCTTAATATAGTAAGAATTGCTTGGTTAAATCCTATGATACATTAATTCTCCTAAGCAAAATTTATGTGGGCATTTTTAGTGTCGAATAAAATTCTATTACTTTCAGCTTGACCCAACTTCGATTGACCATCACACATATTTATGTTGATTTCCGTTGTGTACAAAACTAGGGAACCCAATATCTGCATTGTCCTCCCCTTTGTTTAGTTAGTGAACAGCCGAGGTCACAAATAAATATCTTTTGGGAAGAGGAAATGGACTGTCCGGTTGACTGGTGGATATTTGGAAACAGGATTACTTTGATATACAGAATTCTGAACTTCTCTAAAAAGATTGAAGAATTTTTTATCTGCACAAATAAGTTTCATTATTTCACCTTGAATTCCCTTTCGAATTCAGTGCTCATTTGCATTGAATCGTATTTATTATTATTCGCTCATTTGCATTGAATCGTATTAATTATTATTATTCGCTCATTTGCATTGAATCATATTCCACGATATTAATCGATTACTTTTATAAAAGCTTACTTTTGAAACTGATACGTCTGCATAATTTTTGTACAGATTTGATGATATTGATATGCATGTTTATGATTTTACATTTTTTATGATGTAAAATTTGAAATGCATTGAGTTTAAATTCGATTTTTTTCTTATTTATACCTAGCAAAAATGCTTCGCTATTACTAAATCTGAGTACATATATATGAATTAAATAAATAAAATCGAAATTCTATATCGATTCATTTATTCAATAAAAATGACAATTTATTTGTGTGATAATTTTTTTCCTGTTTGATTGCTGTTTTATTTGTGATATTTTTTTCTTCTTCAGCTTGTTAAATTATTTGGTTACATATGGAAATATAATTTTGTAATATTTTGTTCATTAACTTTTGTATTCAATATCTTGGGACAAGATGCTGTTTTTGAACAGCATTCGAAATATGAAGAAATCCGATCTAGATTTAACAGTATAAAAACAACAGTGCTACCTATCTGAATTTTTCAAACTGCTCTCTAAAATCGGGGATCGCCAACCTTTTTACCATAAGGGACACACTAATTCCTGATCTAGGTCCGAAGGGTAAAGACCTGCTAGTCCATCATATTAGCTTGTCGGTGCTTTGAATTCCGAGCAATTTTTCATTTCCGAATTATACGGGGATGGAGGCGTCTATGGCGTAGAACGTTAGGAGGGGTGGGGGGAGGCTTGTTTCGTTTGTAAAATTTGGAACTGTTCGACTGTGGTGTTGTCATTATTTTAAAACCGAAATTAAACAATACCCGATCCTAGAAACACTTAGATACTCCGTTTTACCCAACACACACATTAACCATTATGAAATTCCCCAATAACCCATACCACATTTTAAACCAACAAGTTCGCATGCCTTCAGAGACTTCTATAATTGGTAAAGGAAACACACCCACATGAAATAATTCACAAAGAAATTCATAATTTTGAATATAAACAAAAGTGAATTTATTATTATTTACAAATGTTAAGATTGAATTAAATCATTCAATTAACATTATCAAGTAATGGTATAATTCGAATAATGCATCAATAAAAAAATATATTCTATACACAATTTCACCAATAAAAAACTAAGTTTACTATTTAAAATAATAAAGGGATCGTCTCTACAAATAAGTACTTGCAACAGCCAGGGAAGGGGGCATTATTTTTTTTCTTCAAAATTTCAGTTCAGTAATAAGAAGCATTAAGACACTTACATCAGTTGATGCTTTTCAGTCGGGTAGCATGGAAGTCTTGTCCACATCATGTCGCATGGATTGTGCAACATTCTTTTTCAAATGACGCTGCTGCCAGGGGATCTCCAGCTAACTGGTTGAAATCGAGAGCATCATCAGGCAATCTGAGCATCATGACGAATGAAATATATCACCACTGTTCAAAGTTTCGTGGCTGCACGGGGCCAACCACTCATGGGGGCTCTTGAGTCGGACATGAAGTCTCTTGCCTGAGACTCTCGTCGATTCGGCGTCCGCGTCAGGCTTTCTACATCTGAGCCCTCCAGCACTTCATTACAGGGGATGGGGCAGTTCTCCCTCCCTTTATCGTCCGTTGTTTTCAGGGCGTCCTAGATCTTGCTCTCGCTCTGGGTTCCTCATTCCCTATCCTCCATTTTATAGTTCATTTTCGGGGGCTACGGTTGCCGACACCATATCAGAGTCTATATCCGTTCGGCAGACTCACCCCCGTGCATAAATCCAAATCACCGTCTTGATGAACTGTTCTCTTGACCATCTGGCTCGAAGTTTTTTATGACCCCGGACAATTAAAATACTTCACAGAGATATATCCCCTTCATCCGCAGCTGTGGCAAAAGACCTGCACCCACCGGAAACCGGTCATTCCGTTGGACATATCGGATTTCCATCCGGTCAGGTGTAGAGACCAACAAACACCCCTTCCAAAGAACTTCCATAGCATATTAATTGTACAATAATTACATATAAAATTTTATCTTAATTAAAAACGATATTTACAAAAGTATATTGCTCATATTGACACGAAACGACACTCTGTTGTTTCTTATATTTACGGATACACATATATACTCTCGTTTGTCTCCGTTCTCCGTATTTACTGGTGATATCAAGGACATGTTACCGGGGCTGAGATGCCATCCTGCGCAACAGTAGCGCAGTGGCATCTTCAGGGGAGCATTGGAATTACTCAAAATCGTCAATAAAGTTGTTTAATCGACGTATAAAGCGGCATTTGTAGCAAGTAGCAGAGCTAGAGTTATGTTCTAGAAAAGCTCTTTTGCGTGATCGCTTGTCTGGAAGATTTGATTACTTTCGAGTGTTTTCAAATGTATTCCAAGGAGAAGTGGTATAAATATGGGAGACAACCGAGAATAGGACAGTTCCAAATTTTGATTTCGGCGTGACAAGTATATTATTTTGATTTGAAGTTATGTGCCTTTTGTAAGAATTTATTTAAATATGGAAAATAATAGAAAGATAGATAGTGAGTGTAGAGCGTTTAAAGAGCAACGGCGATATCAATACGTCATTGTTGTAAGTTTTTACGACAAATCTCATATTGAAAATCTCATAGAGAAAATTCCATATGTAAACAAAAATACCTACTAAACAATAAATTTATAATTTAAAAAAACTAAAAACACGCTTTTAGAGTTAATGAAACTAAAAGGTAAACAATAATTGTTAACATAAGAATAAAATTACTGACGAGAAAATTAATGTCACTGTTTTAAAATGTGTGGGGTGCTTTGTATGACATTTTTAAACTAACTCTGCATTTCGGAATGAAACTAGTGAAAAATTATAACGATTGATATCGAGCACCCCACGCTTTTAGAACGCTTTCTTATGTTAACAATTATTTTTTACCTTTTAGTTTGATTAACTTTAAAAGCGTGTTTTTAGTGTATAATATTTAAATGAGGTTCCGGTACGGAGGACTGGAACTATAGTTCTTACAATAATTTAATTGTGAGTAAAACAAAGGCTAAATGCGAATATGTCGAGCCAGCCAGGATTCGAACAGGGAATCTCCTGATTCGTAGTCAGGCGCGTTATCCGTTGTGCCACTGTCCCACACAGGTTTGAATGTCTTAGGTACTTTCATTCTACATGGGTTAAATTGATCTTCATAAGTTAAAATAAAATCACTCATCCTGTCGATCCTAATCATGATGAGATAATAAACTTATCAAAATAATTTATTGCCGTCGGTCCTTGATAAGTCTACAACGTTTAAATTAAATCTGATATCTTAAAGTAGGGCAAAATCGAGCCCAAAGAGTCAGTTAGAAACAAACAAACATACAGGTGAAACTAATAAAAGCGTATTAAAAATAGAATCATACTCTGAATTTAATAAATTGCCATATGCTTTCGAATAAATAAAAAAAAATAGTACAAAAATGTTCAAAAAATTACACAATACATATATAAACATCTAGTTGAATAATAACATGAATTAAAAAAACCGTTTTTAAATCAATAAGCCGCTAAAAATTTTTATAGAGTTTGTTGTTGTTTGAAGTACCTAACATTTATCTTGAATGTTTAAACCTTTATTCATCTGAAGCTATTTATCACTAATTTTGCAGATATATAGCAAATTCAACGTTACCTAAGGTTCGCCATGAGGGGCCTACTATTTTGCATCAAAACTTTGCATTTACAGTTTTGATCCGGACGACCTCGGACGGGGTAACTTATATCCATCGTCCGTCAAAAGGGCTTTCAACTTAAGGATATATCGCTTCTATCAACAGTACCTCTTCTAGTTTGTAAATACAGCGAGCTATCCCACAGACCAGTATGGCTTAAGAAATTGAATTGTTTTTAATTTTACTGATGTACATTTAAATACTTTCGAAATGAAATAGTTGAATTCGATTATTTCTCCAATTACCTTAATCAGTTTCGACTGAAAAGAGTTGTCAACTAGTTCTCTATGTAAAAAAAAAAAATTGCTAACTAGATTACAAAAACAATTCGAAGTAATACTAAGATGGTATTTAAGAAACTAATGCTTCGTTAAAATTAAAAAAAAAAATGAATTTGCAATCACACAAAAACAACTAAAAATAAATACTCACCGATTTTGACCAAGAAGGGTAATTAACTGAATTAAATGCTGCCGATTAGAAAAACAAAGAATTTCACAAACGAAACTTTTAATGAATGGTTCAAAGAATATTTTTCATACTTTAAATGAGCATTTTCAATAACAAACTTAAGACAGTAACAACAATGGTTCAAAGAATGAATGGTTCAAAGAATGGTTCAAAGAATATTTTTCATACTTTAAATGAGCATTTTCAATAACAAACTTAAGACAGTAACAACAATTGAAACTTGTGACAGCTGCAGTGAACATTAAGATTGGGCAAAACAATAAAATCCGTTTTACTTCCAATTAAGGTTTGAAAAACAGAAATTATTTTTTTTAAGAAAATAATGAGTACTTTTTATTTTTAAGCTGCATCGTGTTTACGACTAAGTAAAAAATTTTCAAAATTAAAATTTTTAATCTCTCTAAGTAATAACATACATTAAAAAAATAATATTCGATGTTAAAAAAAGTGACCGAGTTTTCTAATTAGAAGGACTAAAAATAGATTTAAAAATGAAAAGAACTTCAATAATAGGCAATCTCTATTTGTTGATAAACAATTTCTAATTTGGTTTTACAAAAACACACATTCACCGAAAAAAAACTGAATTGAATTGTACTGAATTAAAAGAATATGAGATATGTGATAAAAATCACTAACACTCCACACTTTCTACTTTATTTAAATACATAAAAAAATTTCTGGCGAAATTTATTTTTAATCTTAATAGTCACTAATTATAAATAAAACTAATTTATAAGGACATTCATTAAATAGAAATAAATTTTTTTTTCTATTATTCTAATATTCAGTAGTTTATATCTTGTACTAGAAGAGACAAGGCCCCTTCAGGCTAGGAAGCCCCAGGTATCCAAACACCAACCAATCAAATTAAAAACTTTTAAAATTAATAAAATTTCAGAAATTTCTTATCTTTTACCTTTCAATATAAATAATAGATTTATAAAAAAGACAGAACATGTACAGAGATTATAATTAAGGTCCCACTTTCAAAATGCTATAAAAAAAAGAACCACTCATCACAATGAGTCAAAATTTGAACTGAAGTTATTTGAAGGGGGAAAAGGTGCGGCATTAAAAAAAGTTCCAAAGTGTATTATTAGATAGCACTGTAAGCGGCAAAAAGAAAGTGAATTCGGCTGTCAGTGATATTTTGAATCGAAATTACACCGTATTTCTCCTGAGTTGCACATTAAACCCACTGTAGTGTTCAATGTGCTTGATTGTTTCGGTTTTTTTAACGGAAAAAATGACTTCCAAGTCATTCAACAGTTATGACATTGTTAGTGGAAAGCCCATCCACCACGGCAAGATCATACCAAATTGGATGGGAAAAGTCAGTGGAACTTTTTTGGAACTGTGTTTTTTTGATGCCATACCGTTCCCCCTTTAAATATCTTCAGTTCAAATTTGAACTCATTGTGAAAAGTGGTTCTTTTTACAGCATTTAGAAAGTGGGACTTTAATTACAATCATCCTGTGTATATGATGAAATAAAAATTAAAAATAATTATAGTGATAGTTTTATTCATTGGTGTTTTAATCCTCCACTAGAAGTATAAAATCAAATAGAATATGAAAATCCCGGCCTTCGAACACAACAGTAAATTTTACCTGTACAGAGGACTGTTATATATGTTAAAATTTTTTGGAATTCTAATTCTCCATTACATACATAAAATTTAATAGAATATGATTGCAATTATAATATGCTTTTTTCAAAGGCCTAACTTTTAAACCTTCATTTTTTTCTAATAAAGAATTCATGAAATATTTATATCGTTTCTCTCAAGAATTTGTCTCCAGAACATTTGCATGAGAAACAGCTGTATTGATAGTTTAATTTTTAAGACATATTTTATTTGCACAATTCTGAATACTAAGATCGTATTTAAATAAGATACTCAAGCTATTCATTTTCTGGTCTTAATGTAAGCAGAACTAAATGTGTGCTAACTATTTAATATTTATGTATACAGACTATTTACATATAATAATTACTTTAATTAAAGTTTCCCTGTTGTACGGCTCTTTATGATTAAAATATTTTTCTTTTAGAAACTATAAAAAATAAAATATTTCTGTTCCTTTGAGTTTAAGTAAAACTGTACTTTTTTTCATAGCATAAAAAAATAACTCTTCAATTTTTATATTTAAAATTGTTTAGACATTTAGTGAATTCGCATTAAATTATTCGTGTATTAAATTATTGACGAATTTTTTTTACTTTTATAACCCCATTGTTACAACCCCAAAAAATGTTGGCCATAATTTTTTAACAAAGGTAAAAAAATAATAAGTAAGCAAAACATTCATTGTACTTAATGTGATTATTTTTCCTGTTTTGAACTAGACTATCCCATTTTTAATTAGTTCGCCCCTTTGTCCCCAAACACAAAATGCCCACTTTTAAAAAATATATCAAATCACGGTAACGATTAAAAAAAAAAAAGTGCCAAAAATCAAAAATTCCGACGGTAACGCTTGATAGTGGATGATAATGGCATGTGGGTATGCGCAATTTGCCTTGCACGTAGGTAAATCGACCAGAAGTCGACATACAACTCATAATTTCAAAAAAATGGCTATAGTGATGTCAACAAAGGACATATGTTAACTACAGTTGTTGAGTTCAATAAAATAAACAAAGAATACTTGGAGCAACTTGCAAACTTTAATCTTTGAAAAATTAGAAAAATTGAATGGGCGTAATTAACCAATATACTTACTTAGGAATATGATCGTAGAGTGTTGTGGGGGAAGATAACATCGTCCATAGCATAGCGTCCATAGTATATCTTCAAGCTATAGATGCCCCCTGGGTAGTTCTAAATGAGTAACAGCCCTTGCTTATGGCATAAAAGATTAACTGTCTCTGTATTGCCAGCTGCATTAGAACAACAACAACCTACGTAGGAAGAAATTAAGGGTAATAGCTCTATTGATTAAAAACGGATGAAATAATTTTGTTCAATATATAGAAGTATTTCATGAGCATTTATTTATGTCTAAAGACATCACACCACAAAATGACTTAATGGAAGGAAATATTTCAATGGCTTGAATTGTTCAAACATGTCCATGGCAATAAATTGAGTCAAATGAACTTTCGTATAACTATTGAATACATCTTATGTCATCCGTAGAAAAGATATTTCTTATTCATAAGTTGTGGTTTATTTTGATTTTTTAAAGCACAGTTAGAGGTCGTAGTTCTTAAAGCATTGTTAATTACCAAAGTAAATTTTAAAAAATCTTGCCATGAATTTAACTTTCATTTGAAATGAACTGCAGAGATACTTAAACAAATTTGTTCGTCAGACAAATATAAGATCCTATAACATATTTATTTTGACTCATTCATTGCCGTTCTTTTCATTAATATATAAAAACTAAGACGAAATATTTTTAATACACATACTATCACCTAAAATTAATGCATGTCCAGTTTTGAAAAGAAAAATAAATGGACACGTTAATAATAGTGCACTCAAAGCGAATGCTTTCTTCACAAAGTCCTGAATCAAGAGCAAATAAATCCCCAATTTAATACTTTCTTTTATTATTTACGAAGACTTTTTTTGCAGCTTTAGATTGGAAAGGTTCCTCCAAAGGCTCAAAGCAGCGACTTTCAAAAGATTAAAGTTGTGTTTTTTTCGTCCCAAACAGATTCAGTGATCGATCCCTAAGACAGGAGTGAATCGAACAATTTCCTTTCACTTCCAGAGTCATTCTCGTGGAAGATCCTCCAAACCGGGAGTTCCCTTTTGAAACGAGGCGTTGCGAGGAAATGAACGGTATCCTTCTCATGTCAGGCATGCTCTGGTGTGAAAAAAGGCTTCTTCATACAACCACTAAGGCTTTATTTGTCGGAAGACGCTCTGAAAAAGAGGATATTGAGGTGTAGAGAATATATAAGCATTTATTATTCAACCACATTTTGGTGAAAGTTATTCTTGAATGTTTTCATATGTTTGCAGTTGTATGAAAGATATCAACTTTATAAAATTCATTTTTCTCAATGAATACGTAAGCTTAATATGCTATAGGGTGATATCTATCAGGGGCGTTTGTTAAATTTGGCTTTAACATTTGGCATTTTGGCTCTGATTTTTAAATTTGGCTTTTTGATAACTTTTCACAATTTTGTTCTTTTCAATATTTCACTGTTCTTTGATAACATTTCACAGCTGCGTGTGTTTTAACATTTCATAGATTTCTTATTTCAGAGGGAGTCCTAGTGGCCGAGTGGCTAGCACTGTGGAGCTCGGTACGACAGGTTTTGGGTTCGAGTCCCGGCGGTGTCGTGGATGTTTGTAGTATTTCGGAATCCACTTTAAACTGTTGGCCCCGGTCTGTTTAGCCTAACGTGTGCACAAGATGACCGTAGAGCGACAAACCAGACCCGACCAAACCTTTATTTCAATGATCTGTTATTTTTAACATTTCAAAGATCTTTAATAACATATCACAGATTTCTGATAGTTATAATAGCTCTTGGATAACACTTCACAGCGCTTTTGTATTTAATATTTCACAGTTGTTACTTTTGACATTTAAGAAATCATTTTTTTATAGATATTTGATAACATTTCACAGCTGTGTTATTTTTAACATTTCACAGGTGTGTTATTTTTAATTTTTGACAACTGTGTTATTTTTAATATTTCTCAGTTCTGTTATTTTTAACATTTTACACATCTGTTTTTTATACATTTCACAGATCTCTAATCTGTAACATTTCATACATTTGTTATTTTTAACATTTCACATCTCTTTTATAGCACTTCACAGCTATTCGGTAACATTTCACGGTTTATTTATAACATATCGCGGCCTTTTGTTAACATATCGCTGCTCCTTGATAACACTACACAGCTCTGTTATTTTTAACATTTCACAGATCTTTGATAATTTTTTGCAGCTCTGTTATTTTGAACCATGTATATTTTATTTACTTCAAGAAAGCAAAATATATATTTCAACTGTAACAAAAAGAGAGATAAACCAGAAAATTGTTAACAGAAGGGAGGCTATTTGCAATCCAATAACATGTTTGTTGAGAGGGCTTATGAAACAAACTGCTTTCTTTTGGGGAAGGGAGTGGAAATATTTATATACTAATTCAACATTTAATTTATTTTATTTACTAATTCAACATTTAATTTATTTTATTTACTAATTCAACATTTAATTTATTCTATTTACTAATTCAACATTTAATTTATTTTATTTACTAATTCAACATTTAATTTATTTTATTTACTAATTCAGCATTTAATTTACTCCATTTACTAATTCAACATTTAATTTATTTTATTTACTAATTCAACATTTAATTTATTTTATTTACTAATTCAACATTTAATTTATTCTATTTACTAATTCAACATTTAATTTATTTTATTTACTAATTCAACATTTAATTTATTTTATTTATTAATTCAACATTTAATTTATTTTATTTACTAAATAAACATGTCGTATGGAAAATAATAAAAATATATTTTGATAAAACTGTGTTAAGTTGTAACGTATAGGCGTGCAAAATAAAAAATAAAAAAACAAAGCTATAATTATAGAGCAGACAGCTTCATTAAATATTTTTCCTTTCCTTTCAAAAATTGTTATTTCCTTTCACAAAAGAAATTAAATTTACTGATTTTTACTTTTTATTTGTGAAATTTCAACTAACACGTATGGTGGAATATTATTTCAAATCTATAAAATTGCATGAAAATAGGTCTGCAATGAATTTTACTGTTTTTGTAAGCATAATTTCCAATGTTTTCATTTGAAATAAAGTAATCTGCCACTAATACATATCTTAAAACTACAAATCCTAAAAACAAAGATTAACCAGAAATACGTCAAACACACAAGGGCTTAAGACTCTTTTGAATAGGTGCTATTGCTTAGATAAAAAAAAATGTATTAATAGAAAAAGTCAGACATGGGAAATGTCGACTTTCTGAGACTGCGGATGGCAGAGCAAATCTGATGGGATAATAGATTCTGTCTGGAATTCTGTCACCTTTCTGGGATTTACTTTGATTTTTGAAGACGGAGAATCGAATCATGCTGTTTATTTTGCATTACATTACATGGCAAAAAATAATAAATCTTACAATTCCTTAATATAGCTATTACTATTTAAAGACAGACGCTTTTTAAAATAAGTTTAAATAGAGCTCAGCAATTTTAAATTAAGATAGTTGATTTAACAATACTTAAGAGTTTGCCGTTCTGTATTTAATGCAAAGCAAGTGGATGTTCTATAAGGATAATGTAATCATTATGGTATCAGGATAAGAAATATCACACCACTCCTTTTTTAATAAGTGGATATCAGAGATAAGTAATCGGTATCAGGGTTTGAAGAAATTCAAATTATATTATCATTAAATTAAATTAAATTACATTATCAAATTGTATTGTTTTATAATTAAATTTCCAAATAAGTTTAAAAGGAAAAACTTAGTCAAATAACATTCTATATTAGCCTACTTCACTGATTGTAATAGAAAATATTTTAATTGCTTCTGAGAAGCTAGAGTTTCTGTTTTCAGTTACCTTATAATAGAGATATGTTATAAGTCTGAGATAAGTTACTTTCTTACTTAAAAATGTTATTTATTTAAAACTTTAAAAAAATGAGTTATTTATAATGCTTTTATCCAAAGATGACCTATAAAATTTAAAAATAATGACTCATAATGTAACCTGTTCTTTTAAGAAGTAATAATAGAACTTTTAGTAGCAATAGAACTTCATAGAAATTATTTTTGATTTTCTTAAACACGGTATACAGACAGACACTTAGTGCTAAATGATAACGAAATAAAAGTTCTTAATTTGTTGATAATTTAGAAAAAAAATATTTGTCAAATAAGGATCTATATTAGCCCACTTCACACTGGATATGATAGCAAGCCTTTTCAGTTCCTTCTGAGAAGCTAGCGTTTCTTAGATAAAACACTCAAGATATCGCCCATTAATGAGCCTGATTTTGAAATCCTCGACTGCTTGCAATAACTAATTGATTTCATTCTATATTTTGTAACTATTTCTTATTTATAAATATTATTTATTTAAAAAATAGATAAAAAGGGAGTTATTTATACTGCTTTTATAATCAAATCATCATTATCATTATTGGCTCAACAGCCTTATGATGGGCTAAGGCCTTTGCTTGTTGGCAGATTTACAGACGACGTATTCTTTTTTTTTAAATTCTAATGTTAAAAATTAAAAATAATAAATCCAAATGTGATCAGCCCTCTTAAACAGCATTAGAACTTTTTATTTAATCTTAAAATTATAGCTGATTTTTTTAAATATGCTTTAAAGATACATAATTAGTTCTAAATGAAGACTAAATTAAAATTTTCTTAATTTGTAAACGATTATAAAGGAAAGCCTTTGTCAAATAAGGATCTATATTAACCTACTTCACTTGTTGTGGTGTAAGGACTTTTCAGTTCCGTCTGAGCAGCTAGCGTTTCTGGGATAAAACACTCAAGATATTGCCCATTATTGAGCCTGATACTGAAAGCTTCGACTGCTTGCAATAACCAGTTGATTTCATTCTATATTTTGTAACTATTTCCTATTTATAAATATTTTTTATTTAAAAATAGATAAAAAGTGAGTTATTTATACTGCCTTTATAACCAATTAAATATTAAAAAATCTAATTTTAAAAATTACAAATAATTTATCCGAATGTGATCAGCCCTCTTAAATAGTGTTAAACTTATAACATAATCTTAAACTTATTTTTGATTCTCTTAAATATGCTGTAAAGATATATACTTAATTCTAAATGAAGATTAAATTAAAAAATTCTTAATTTGTAAACAATTATAAAGGAAAACCTTTGTCAAATGAGGATCCATATTAGCCTACTTCATTTGTGATGGAAGGACTTTTCAGTTCCTTCTGAGAAGCTAGCGTTTCTGGGATAAAACATTCAAGATATCGTCCATTAATGAGCTTGATTCTGAAATCTTCGACTGCTTGCAATAATCAGCTGATTTCATTTTATATCTTGTAGCTACTAATTACTTATAAACATTATTTATTTAAAAAAATAGATAAAAAATGAGTTATTTATACAGCTTTTATAACCAATTCAACATTATCATATTTGGATCAACAGCCCCATGGTGGCCTAAGGCCTTCTGTCTGCTGGCAGAATTCGGGACAGGAGACATTTACTTTTTACGGATAGGGTTGCCAATCCATCTCCCAATTATAATCAATTCCTTTAAATAATTAAAAATAATGAATCCGAATTGTATTAGTCTTCTTAAATAGCATTAGAACTTTTTATTTAATCTTAAACTTATCGTTGATTTTCTTAAATATGCTGTACATATATATACTTTATTCTAAATGAAGGCTAAATTAAAAAATTCTTAATTTGTAAACAATTATAAAGGAATATGTTTTGCCAAATAAGGATGTATAGGTAGGCCGTCAGCCTAAGGGTAGGGCTGTCAGCCTAAGTCCAATTATAACCAATTATTCATAAAAATTTCTAATTTTAAAAATTAAAAACAATGGAACCGAATGTGTTCAGCCCTCTTAAATAGTATTAGAATATTTCATTTAATCTTAAAATTATAGTTGATTGTCTTAAATATACTGTATATACTTAGTTCTAAATGAAGACTAATTTAAAAAAATTTTTAATTATAAAGGAAAACCTTTGGCAAATAAGGATTTATATTAACCTGCTTCACTTGTTGTAATGGAAGGACTTTTCAGTTGTTTCTGAGAAGCTAGCGTTTCTTGGATAAAACACTCAAAATATCGTTCATTAATGAGCCTGATTCTGAAATCTTCGACTGCTTGCAATAACTAGTTGATTTCATTCTATATTTTGTAACTATTTCTTTCTTATAAATATTATCTAATTAAAAATAATGGATCCGAATGTGATCAGCCCTCTTAAATAGTATTAGAACTTTGTATTTCATCTTAAAATTATCCTGAATTTCTTAAATATTCTGTAAAGATACACATTTAGTTTTAAGCGAAGACTAAATTAAGAAATTCTTAATTTATAGAGACAATTTAAAAATCTTTGCCAAATAAGGATCTATATTAACCTACTTCACTTATTGTGAGGGCAGGACTTTTCAGTTGCTTCTGAGAAGCTAGCGTTTCTTGGATAAAACACTCAAGATCTCGTCCATTAATGAGTCTGATTCTTAATTCCCTGCCTGCTTGCAATAATTAGATGATTTCATCATCTCTGACACCGAAAGATTTTAAAAACTGTTTGCTTATTTGAAGAGTTCCGGAGTCCTTAGTGTGAAATGCGATTGCAAAGATCTCCGTGGAGTGGTGCAGTCACAATCGTCCGAATAACAAGGGTCGTCACATTCAAATCAGTTGAAGAGATTTTCGAGAGGGTGGAATTCCCATTCTTCTGATCACGCGCGAGACCACTCCAACAATTTCGGTTCGCTATAGTTTTCCTTTCCGAGATAAGTGCAAAATTAAATTTCGACGCGTTTTTCTCCAACTGATTCCTGTTCTATAATTTAAATCTGTGCTGCTTATTAGCACAGTAAATGGATTTGCGTTTGAAGAAATTAACCTGATGTCATTAAAAAGAAGCGTATAGAAATGTTTAACTAGATCAGATAATTAGTTGATTTTTATAAATAAAAATTTCAAGGAATTCTTAAATTAAAAAACACAAAATGGTCTTATATTATGTGTAAAGGCATCCTAGTATCTTATTTGCAATAAATCATAATATATTGTATCAATCAATAATATTCAAAATAATTTATTATCTTTTTAAGGATGGGGAATTCAATAGTGCTGATCAATTATTTGCTTTTCTTTTCAATGATACCACGCAAAGATGTTTAAATGCTTAAATCACAAACACAAAATGGCTCCTATATTACGTATAAAAGCATCCTATTATTATATTTGCAATCAATACCGATATATTGTATGAATCAATCGTACTGAAAATAATTTATTATCTTTTAAGGATGGGGAATTCAATAGTGCTGATCAATTATTTGCTTTTCTTTTCAATGATACCACGCAAAGATGTTTAAATGCTTAAATCACAAACACAAAATGGCTCCTATTTTACGTATAAAAGCATCCTATTATTATATTTGAAATCAATACCGATATATTGTATGAATCAATCGTACTGAAAATAATTTATTATCTTTTTAAGGATGGGGAATTCAATAGTGCTGATCAATTATTTGCTTTTCTTTTCAATGATACCACGCAAAGATGTTTAAATGCTTAAATCACAAACACAAAATGGCTCCTATATTACGTATAAAAGCATCCTATTATTATATTTGCAATCAATACCGATATATTGTATGAATCAATCGTACTGAAAATAATTTATTATCTTTTTAAGGATGGGGAATTCAATAGTGCTGATCAATTATTTGCTTTTCTTTTCAATGATACCACGCAAAGATGTTTAAATGCTTAAATCACAAACACAAAATGGCTCCTATTTTACGTATAAAAGCATCCTATTATTATATTTGCAATCAATACCGATATATTGTATGAATCAATCGTACTGAAAATAATTTATTATCTTTTTAAGGATGGGGAATTCAATAGTGCTGATCAATTATTTGCTTTTCTTTTCAATGATACCACGCAAAGATGTTTAAATGCTTAAATCACAAACACAAAATGGCTCCTATTTTACGTATAAAAGCATCCTATTATTATATTTGCAATCAATACCGATATATTGTATGAATCAATCGTACTGAAAATAATTTATTATCTTTTTAAGGATGGGGAATTCAATAGTGCTGATCAATTATTTGCTTTTCTTTTCAATGATACCACGCAAAGATGTTTAAATGCTTAAATCACAAACACAAAATGGCTCCTATATTACGTATAAAAGCATCCTATTATTATATTTGCAATCAATACCGATATATTGTATCAATCAATAATATTCAAAATAATTTATTATCTTTTTAAGGATGGGGAATTCAATAGTGCTGATCAATTATTTGCTTTTCTTTTCAATGATACCACGCAAAGATGTTTAAATGCTTAAATCACAAACACAAAATGGCTCCTATATTACGTATAAAAGCATCCTATTATTATATTTGCAATCAATACCGATATATTGTATGAATCAATCGTACTGAAAATAATTTATTATCCATTTAAGGATGGGGAATTCTATAGTGCTGATCAATTACTTAATTATTTCAATTACTTACTTTTCTTTTTCAGTTATACCATGTACAGATGTTTAAAATTCTGTGTTATTAATCAGAAAATTAATAAATAAATTTTTTTTCTATGTTTTAAATATGGTGAAGAAATAAAGTAAAAAGCTATCATTCCTAATTTTT
Organism: Caerostris darwini; assembly: GCA_021605075.1. Taxonomy (NCBI): domain Eukaryota; kingdom Metazoa; phylum Arthropoda; class Arachnida; order Araneae; family Araneidae; genus Caerostris; species Caerostris darwini. Next base: position 367,714 of record BPLQ01003247.1, read on the forward strand.
TTTATTGAAAACCGGTGGGCCTCCTATTCCACTAACGTATACCACAAACATATCACTGACAGGTGATATGAGTGAAAGACATTGCTTCCTGGAGGATTTCTTATGGGAGGAAAACCGGAATTCCTTTACTAGGCAACCTGACTATTGAAATACATACTTTTACATACGCTGTCTTCACCATCGAGTCTCTTCGTTTCAGAAAGTGGTGACTGCAAAGAACGCCACCAGAGGATTCGAACCTGAACCTTCTGCACTTAAATACATTGAAAATAATTAAAAGCCATTTCTCATGTTTTTGAACTATTTCATAAGGGTCAGAGTAACTTAATAGATTCAGTTAGGTTTCGAAAAATGAAACAATTCACTTCGAAACCGAACACACTCGGAATAAGAAGAATCTGTAGATCAGAAAGTAATTTCGTCTTGATCAGAGAGAAAGATTAGAACACCCCTCCCCACCCAGATTTCCCTATGTTCGTCCCAAATTCTTGTGGTACAATTTGAGTACAATGTAGAAGGCCCCCGTAGTACAAGCCCTTGATAATTTTGAATTTGCTACACACCCATCGTAAAGTGTCCCTCATTCAAAAACGACAACATGTATTCATTAATTACATTCATTACTTCGAAATTAACACATTTTCATTTTTTATAATAAAATTATTTCATTATTAAATAATGCATTGTGATGCCATCCCATAAAAGTGAAAACAATAATAAATATATTATTATATAAAGTAATAATAATTCAAACAAATAAATCTGTTCATGTCTGAGTAATGAAAAAATGTTAGCTTATCGATCACATTTAGAATCAAGTTATAACACTAATGGCAATTATGGAATAATTATTCTAAATTAATTCAACTACTTTCCTGTCTCAGAATATTCATACTATTTTTGCGTTGTGCATATTTGAAATGGGTCCATTAAATAATATGAATGTATTTACTATTAACAAAAACAATTGAAAGAAAAGCTCAAAGATAATAATGCTGGCCTATGTTGAGATTAATGAGCAATGCGAAATAATTATTTGTTGAATAAAGTTGCTATACTTCAAAAAGTTTTACGTTTAATTATTTCGGAATTTTTTAAAAGAACAATATATTTTTATTCAATTATATTTATTTGCTGCATATAACAAGAAGAACAGCTGCTTGTGCAAATATTTAATTAATTAAAACGTTTTCGACGGTGTACATTTTTAAAATTGGTAATAAAAAACATACCCATGAAAAGAAATGAATCATTGTCGTAGAGGACCTTTGCAGAAAAACATCTTTTCGTTAATTAGAAAGGTAATCATTGTTCTGAGATTGATTTGAGCTTTAATGACTGAAAAAAAAAGTTCACTTCTTTGTATTTCCTGAAAATATTGGACCCCAGAGACAGAGAATCGATATCTATAAAGAATTTTATTATTTTGAAGATCACTGACTCATTTCCATATTTTTGATATGCTGTTTTTGCAGTTTTAATGAAAATAGAATAATAAAACGAAGAGTTTAAACTGAAATGAGATAAATGTTTGTATTTTTCTACAATGCCCTGATACAGAAGAAAGTAATTAGATGGTATTAATATATCAGGAAGATGTATGGATAAAAAAAATGTGTTTAAAAATCAATAGAAATTTCAGGATTGGTTGAGTCTTGATATTTATGGTGAACGATCGTATAAGTACAGACGTCATCATCATACAAGGATTTATAGGTTTGGCCTTGACGCGACCTGATGCATATTAAGTTTTCGAAATGGAGAACGTTTAGTTCGGAAGCCAACAAATTATGTCAAACCGAAAGTGCAGGCGTCTATCCTAGAGATGGACACGATAAATCTGTAAGTCATCTTTCTGACTGAAGATTGAAGAGTTTAGTAGTAATCTCCAAACCATTCTGATGACTCCCCTGAGGATTCTTGTTTCAAGTTGTTGTCGTGGTATGTCGTTTCGGGTCATTTCCAACTTCTCCTACGATTAATCTGGCTTTGATTCAAGTGGACACAATATCATAGCCTCATCATAATATGCAGCATTAAAAATTGGTTGAGAAGCAATTGAAAGATTTGGAATTTGGTATACAAAGGGATCTTGCCAGTATGAACTTTTTACAAAAGTATGGTAACATGAAAAATCTTTCGGTCTTTTTCAAGATCGACCAGTTTGAAAGGATGAATAATTCCTCTGATGGCTTCCCTAAAGACGCTTATTTCGAGTTGTGGTGGTACCGAAATATCTAATATCGATGGAGAGGATTGAAACTCTTCTTTTACAATGAATCTGACTTTGAATCAAGTGGGAACAAATTCATCATCATTATCATAGTCTAAAATTTTTAAAAAATGGATGAGGATAAAACCTTAGAATCAAAGGAAATAGCATGAATTTTATATTCAAAATTGAGCTTACTGGTTTGAATTTTTTACTAAAATCATGGTAATTGTAGACATAATAAATCTATAGGCCTTCTTCCAGATTTAGAAGTTGGGGAGAACAGTACAATGATATTTAAAAGTGCTTATTTCCAATTTCTGGTGGTACCAAAATATCCTAATGTCAGTTTCAGCTTTATAGAATTCAAAGAAACGAATCAGCCGGCGCGAGACAGAAAAATAAACAAAAAACATCCCTGACATTTAAAAGGACTCATAGGAGAAAGAAGAATTTCGTCTGTACATAAGTCGTTTTCCACTGGAGGGGTGAACATTTCAGTAACGTATTTGGATAACCTTTTACTGCTAATTGAGCAAGAGAAAGCATTTATCAACCTATTTATAATGAATAAAATGAATTTAAAAGAACAACAATGATAATAGAAAACTTTTAAATATTTTCTATAATTGAGCGAAGATGATATTTTAATTCACAATAATTATTGAAAAAATATTTTATGTTACCTTCCTTTTAAATAAGAGTGCAGCGCATCATATTGTTCGAGAACATACTATCAAGGATTTTATCATAAATAATAAAAATTTTAAGAAATAACAGTGTTAATAAAAAACTTTTCAAATGCTTTCTAACATTTTATGTTCTTCTGAATGAATTTCTCGTTTCAAATGCTTTCTAATATTTTATGTTCTTTTGAATGAATTTCTCGTTTCAAATGTTTTCTAATATTTTATGTTCTTCTGAATGAATTTCTCGTTTCAAATGCTTTCTAATATTTTATGTTCTTTTGAATGAATTCTCGTTTCAAATGTTTTCTAATATTTCATGTTCTTCTGAATGAATTTCTCGTTTCAAATGCTTTCTAATATTTTATGTTCTTCCGAATGAATTTTTCGTTTCAAACGCTTTCTAATATTTTATGTTCTTCTGAATGAATTTCTCGCTCTGATAAAAATACTAAAATGAAGTTAAGAGGATATTTTAATGGACACTAATTATTAAAAAAATTACTTTATGTTACCTTCCTTAAAATTAAGAGAGCAGCGTATCATACTGTTCGAGGACATCATATCAAGGATTTTATCATAAATAATAAAAATTTTAAGAAATGACAGAGTTAATAAAAGACTTTTCAAATGCTTTCTAATATTTTCCTGATGTTTCTCTGTATGAGTTGCTTACTGTGATAAAAGTACTAAAAAGAAGTGAAGAGGACATTTTAATGGATTCTAATTATTGAGAAAATTACTTTATGTTAACATCCTTATAATTAAGAGTGCAGATTATCACATTGTTTGAGAATACCATATCAATTAATTTATCATAAATTAAAAAAATTAGGAAAAATAGTGTTAATAAAAGACTTTTCAAATGCTTTCTAATATTTTCTTTATGTTTCTCTGTATGAGTTGCTTTCTGTGATAAAAGTACTAACAAGTAACGTAAAAAAAAAAATTTAAAGCCAATTCCTACTTTTTTTTCACTATATTGCAGAAAATCCTTTATAAATAATTTTCATTTATTTTTTAAGGCGCCAACTGTTGGTAGATATATGCAACTTAAATCTAAAAAAAACTAAAATGAATTAATTAAATTTAATTACTGAATTAATATTTGAAAAAACTGTATTAACATCCAGTGTCATCCACTACAAGTTAAAAAAATGTATTTGAACTTGAGTGGATGAATAAAAAGTATTTTATTAACGATTGAAAATTTGAACAAGATGGGATAGGGAGAGTGTGAGCTAATAGAAGGAATTGAAAAAGAAGTGAAGAGGACATTTTAATGGACACTAATTATTGAAAAAAATTACTTTATGTTACCAGCCTTATAATTAAGAGTGCAGATTATCACATAGTTTGAGAATACCATATCAAGGAATTTATCATAAATTAAAAAAATTGGGAATAATAGTGTTAATAAAAGACTTTTCAAATGTTGTCTAATATTGTCTTTATTTTTCTCTGAATGAATTGCTTGCTATGAAATGAAGTGAAGAGGACATTTTAAGGGACACTAATTATTGAAAAAATTACTTTATGTTACCTTCCTTATAATTAAGAGTTCAGCGCATCACATTTTCCGAGAATATCATATCAAGTAATTTATCATAAATAAAAAAAAATAGGAATAATAGTGCTAATAAAAGGCCTTTCAAAAGCTTCCTAATATTTTATGTTATTCTGAAGGAATTGCTTGCTCTTATTTGATAAAAATATTAAAATATAACGACGTGGTCATTTTAGTGCACGTTAATTATTGATACGAGTACTTTATGTCACATCTCTGATAACTACAAATGAAGCTCCCCATATTTTCGGAAAATGACAGTAATGAGATAAATTGGTCGTAAATGTACTGAGATAATTTGATTTGTTTAATATAAATCAGAAACATCTCAATACGATTTGACGTTTAGAGGGTGAACATTGATTATATGTTTTATTTCAATAACAATTCAAATTAATTTTGAGTATTAAAATTCACCATCATTAGGGCATAGATTGACTTTTCAGTTTGAAACATTTGCACACATTATTAATTCAAATTCAAAAAATTCAAATGTTCATCAAAACTTTTGTCAACTTGTTTGTTGGATAAGAAACCTGCTTTCATATACTTCTGTAAAATTTCTGAATTTTCATTTCTCAATTTCACTAATGTATCTTAATTTTTTTCTCTCTTTTTTAAAATTAATCTTTCTTTTGTATTATTGCAATCATGCTTTAAAAGTGTCATTTCTTCAATATTCTAAATTTTTTGATACAGTTTTAGTTGGTTCTTAATTTTGTAGATTTTGGTGCACGAGGATTCTATGTAATTTCAGTAACAAAACAATTTATTTCAAAGATTTTTTAGTATGTTTAACCATTAAAAAGACTTATTCTTCTTTTTGAATAATCGCGACGTTAAATGAATCACAGGTTCAAAGGTTTTAAAAAACTGAAAATAGCACATTTTTCTAAATTCCTTTGATACAATTCCAATATCAATGGACCATATAGGAAATTACAGAAAGTGTAACCTATTTGTTTTGAGAATTTTTTAAAATAAATGAGGTCAGAAATTTTTATATACTGGAAGATTATAATTAAAGTCCCCCTTTCAAAATGCTTTAAAAAAAAACAACTTGCCACAATGAGTTCAAATTTGAACTAAAGATACTTGAAGGGGGAAATGGTATGACATCAAAAAATGTTCCACCGATTTAAAGGACTTGGAAATCATTTTTTCCATCAAAAAACCGAAACAATCAAGCATATTGAACACTACAGTTTGTTTAATATGCAACTCATGCCAAATACGTTGTCATTTCGATTCAAACTATCACTGGTAGCCGATTTCACTTTATTTATGCCGCTTAAAGAGCTATCTATTAATATAATTTTTAATTTTTTTGATACCGTACCATTTCCCCCTGCTTCAGGTATCTTCAGTTCAAATTTGAACTCATTGTGACGTGTGGTTCTTTTTTTACAGCATTTTGAAAGTGGGACTTTAATTATAATTATAATCACCCTGTATAGGGTGTCCCAAAGTTCACGCAAGAAGTAATGTTTCTAATAAAGGGTACAAAAGTATTTGCTTCAGAAAATAATTTGGTATATTTCCTAAAGGCGCATTTTGAAAGTGAATCAGCTTTTTCATTACCATACATTCTAAACTATTTAGGATGTTTAGGAATTCAGATCTTGAGTGAATTTTGGGATACCCTATATATGCTTATATGTAAGATAAAGGAACAACTATTCTATATTATAATATAAATATATATTTCTAATATTTAAACAATGAAATTCGTTATTTTTAATATTAGTTCGCAAAAGAATTTTTCTTGCAATAATCGACATATATCGTGACCAATAAACTTTCGAACATGATTTGTTTTCAGCATAAACAGAATAAACTAAAGATAAAAGTAGATTTTTATAAGACGGAATTATTTTAGCGTAAGAAAAGAGTGTACTTTAAGAAGAAAACTTGTTGCTTTCCTAGTTTTCGAACGACATGAAAGATGGTAGGAAAAAAATCGATGAAAAAATTGGTAATCGGTAAGAGGTAACCACACCCCTTATTAATCAGAGTGCACTGGCATTTGCCCAATTTTTTTCGGCTCAAAATGTCGCTTTTAAAAATATAATTTAGGTACAAAATAATATTCTGTTATTAATTTCAGCTTGAACTCTTTTTATCTTATTATACATATAAACAAATCAAGTTTATTTTAGATATTTGATTTGTAAATGGTGTAAAATATATATGAAATTTTCGTCATAAAGTCTTTTAAAACCTATTATGTTGTTGTTGTCTTAATGCAGCGGAAACACTATAGTACACTATAGGGCATTTTATAATAATCAACATACTGCAATGAAAAATAATAGACTTAACAACCGAACTAAAATGTACTAGAATGATAATTGATATAAAAGACATTTTCAGTTATTGAAAACCAAAAAGTACTACGTTTGCACAATTATCTTACGTTTCATTTGTAAGAAAATATAAAATTACTTACTAATGTTGTTGTTATAATGCAGCTGGAAATACAGAGAAAATTAATCTTTATGCCATAAGCAAGGGCTGCACCGACGTTACTCATTTAGCACACCCGTGGGCACGTGTAGCTTGAAGATAAGATACGGACTCAAGTAGCACTACCCCTAAAACCTATTATATAAATAATTAATTAATTAAATAAAATAAAAAAATTATAATTATAATAATTAATTTAATTGCATTATGCTTATTAAATTTAAATGCAATTATTAATTTATGATTACTATTTCATTAATAATTTTAAATTAATTTACAATTATTTAAATTATGTAAAAAATTTCGAATTTTAATTGATTTAAGCCAAAAACTCTCTTTTTGGTATAAAATGTCCCAGTCGATTAATCATTTTTCTCATTATTATTTTATAATAATAATAATAATAGTAATATATTTATTATTTGCATTCTTCTTCTCACTTATGAAAAACAGACATGCAGTAATTTATATTATTTAGATTTTTAACTTTAATGCAAAGTATAAGTAATAAAAAAGTACCATTTCAGAATTTTAGAAGTATCAACATATGTTTAGTAAAAGAAGTAACACATTTTTAATAACTTAAAATTTTATATTTATTTACATATTCTAAACGTTTTTGTGCCACATGTTAGATTCATACAAATGATTTATTAGGAAATGTATCGAAAAAAATACTCCTTTCCTTTGATTTTGGAGAAGTAATGTCTATTTTTTTTCTTTCTAATGCAGCTGGCACATAGACCGTGATCTTTTTATGCCATAAGGGCTGCACCGACGTTACTCACTTTGCGCTACCCAGGGGGCGCGTGTAATTTAAAGATAAGCCACGGACGCGGAGTAACAATGCCCCCGCAACGCTCCTATTAGGACTGGGACCTATGGTTTAAAGTGGATTCCGAACCACTACAAGCATCCATGGCACCTCCAGGATTTGAACCCGATACCTGTGATACCGAGCGCTAGCCACTCGGCCTTCAGGCCCCACTATTTCTTTGTTAAGAAACAGAATTTAGCAAACAATTTTAGTTTTAAGGTAGAGAATGAACGGAAAAATGAAAAAAAATCTGTAGCTGTGCAAAACTGTATAAAGTTTTATGATTTTTTATGGGAAAACCATTTAGAGATTTAAAACGTACATATTTTTTATACAGAAAGATATCTGTTACTCATATTTTTTATAATTATTATCAGAATCAATGCACCCAAATCTGCATGGGACAAAATAATAAAATATTCCATAATTTAGTTCATCCTAATTAATAGAAATATTATCTTTGCATAAAAATATTTCATTTTTCTGATTCATAATGCCTTTCTAGGAATACTGCGACACAAAAAATAATCCTCTCTTAATTTTAGAGCGGAAATGAAACAAATATGAATACTGCATATATTGAATTTAGCATTTCTTTTATTTCTTTTATAATATTTCTTCTTCTTAATACAATGTTTCTTTCTCTTCAGTTTTTTTGACAAGAATTTTTAATGTTTTAAAAGTGAAATTATTTATGAGAATTTCTTTTTTATGTTTAATCGACTGGGACTTTTTAGAACACAAAGTAGATTTTGCTTAACTATAACACATTGTTATATATATCAATATTTAGAGATATTTCGTTATAACGAAATTGTAATGACTTAATTAATTACAATTCAACAATATTAATTTAAATAACCTGAGAATATCTTTTTTTTTGTTTGCTTACCACGTGATGTTAATTATCCATTTAGCTGCAAATTGTTTCTTATGTGTGATTATGGGACATAATTCCTTTCCTGAACCTCTTACCCTTCATCTGCAGTTAGGGGAAACAAATCAAGAAACAGTCGTAAATAAGACAAAAAGCCAATAAAAACAGACGAAAGCGGACAATCAGAGAAAAAGATTATCTCTTCTTATTCCAGGCGCAGTAAGCTGATTGTTGAAGTCATTTTTGTACCATATGGTAGTTTTTTGTGGTATTCATTCAGTCGGTGGTTTAAGTTTGTATTTATTGGTATTACAAATAATATTTTTATGTGGATTATTTCTTTCAAAGTTTGCAATTGAAAGGTCAAAATTAAGGAAGAACATTGATCTAATGCAGCTAGAAATACAGAGACAGTTAATATTTATGCCATAAGCCAGAGGGCACGTGTAGCTTGACGATATGCTACAGATTCGAGTAATACTACCCCCACAACGCTCTACGATCATATTAGGCCGGACCTACGGCTTAAAGTGGATTCCGAACCACTACAAACATCCATGCTACCGCCGAAACTCACTCTGGCTCTTGATACCAAGCGCCAGAGCGTTAGCCACTCGGCCATCATAAAAATATAGTAAACTTTAAATCTATAGTACAAACTTAGAACGAAAAACAATATTTGCTCTTTCGGGAATATGTGATGTCATTGCAATCCCTTAGCTCCTCCTTGAATAATGCAAGAACGAATATATGCTAGAAATTTTTTTTTTCTGCTTTTTAAATACGCTGGTGTTAAAAAATTAAGGAACAAACTGAGATGCTGCGTTTATACTGCAAAAATACGTAATCTTTCATAAATATTAAGCAGTATAACAGGTGGGCTGACACATAGATGGCGCTACTAATATTAAATCCATATGATTTTTAGTTAGCCCTAACCTTCAAAAGACACGTGTATAAATTTGACAGCTGTTGCACTATTAGTATGTGAGTTATAGAATTTTTAGTGAAGTTATAGCATTTTTAGTGTTCCTCACGTGCAGTCCACTCGGCTGACTGTCGATTGGACTCCGGTGTGAAATGATGGAGCCATGTTTCATCCATTGTCCCATATCGACTTAAAAATTCGGGTTTATTACGATTGAACAGCTCCAAACACTGCTTAGAATTATCAATTCGTTGTTATTTTTTGTCGATTGTGAGCTCGCTCGGCACCCACTTTGAACAGAGCTTTCGCATATCCAAATATTCATTCACTATCTCCAACAAGTTCCTTTGATATATTTAGGGTCTCAGCTATCTCAATCAACTTTACTTTACGGTTATCAGAAAATATTTTGTGGACTTTTATGATGTTTTCGTCGGCAACAGCTTCTTTGGGGCGTCCACTGCGTGCATCGTCCTCGGTGCTCATTTCGCCTCATTTAAATTTAGCAAACCACTTCTCTACGGTTGATTTTCCTGGTGCAAAGTCCGAATAATGTTTATCAAGCCAAGCCTTGGCTTCAATAGTAATTTTTGTCGCCAAAAAGCAATGCTTTATTAACACACGAAATTCCTTTTTATCCATTTTTTCAAACTAACAAAAGTTGCTTCACTAAACATGCTATAACTCACATATTAATAGTGCAACAGCTGTCAAATTTATGCACGTGTCTTTTGATTGTTAGGGCTAACTAAAAATCATATGGATTTAGTACTAGTAGCGCCATCTATGTGTCAGCCTAGGAACATTTCAGCCCACCTCTTACTTAGAATGCATTGCTGTATCCGATTATGATACACAAACTAGTTGAGCTGCTATCGTTTAACGTCATTAAAGACGCGAACCAGAGCAGAACTTCAAAGCGTCTATTGCTTCTGCATGCACACATTGCGCATTGAAATTTAGAGATAGTCAAATTTTACGAGTACTTAGTAAGTACCTTATTAATATAAGTACTTAGTATCATTGTGTGAACAATTATGATGGTAAGCTGTTTATCAGACAGATGCAAGCCATAATCAATCCTATTTAGCAAGATGATTGAATTTGAGCATTTTTGTAATTCATAGTTAGTGGAATGCATTTCTAATGACGGAGTCAGCTTCTAAAAGGTACAGCCTTGAAAAATCTAGAAATACAATTACAGCAGATGACCATTATGTGGAGATAACTACAATAAGACACAAAACCAGTACACCAACATATCTCTGATCTTCACTTGCAGAAGCCACTGGAAGATTGGCATCAACATCAACTGTGCACAGAAGGCTTCACAGAAGAGGGTTGCACACCGCCATTGTGTGTACCCTTTAAACTACGCCAACAAAATTGAAGAATAAATTGCTCAAGCACACATGTAAATTTTAGTATAATTCAATGGAAGTTTGTACTCTTTACTGAGTAGTCCAAATTCTGTTTGCAAAGTGACTCAAAGAGAACGTTTTTCTGACGGAAGTTGGGAACATGCTATTATCCCAGTCCTATATCTGAAAGAGATAGACTTGGTAGGTCCTGTACATATTTGTGAATAAGTATGTCTTTTGATGGCGTTCTAATTTGTGCATCATCCTTGAAGGAGCTTCTACAATAGTTGACCTATCATTACAAGTGCCGCAAATGACCGCTATTTGAAAATAATTGCTATGAGGCACAAACCCGCTGCACCGCTTACATGGTGCAGTTGATGACTCTTTCATTATACTAGACGGTGATTTTAGATACAACAGATCTCGGTTAGTAGAGATTAACCTTCGTAACCCTATTGTATATATGTGTTGATCAACACACTCTCTGGCCTTGAACCCGATAGACCACGTTTGGGATTCTTCAGGGAGATTCTTCATTTTTTCCGTCAAAAAACCGAAACAATTAAGTTCATTGAACACTACAGTTGGTTTAATGTGCAACTAATGCCAAATATGTTGTCATTTCGATTGAAAATATCACTGGAAGCCGAATTCACTTTCTTTATGCTACTTGCAGCGCCATCTATTAATACACTTTTGAAGTGTTTTTTGTTGTCGTACCGTTTACCCTTTCTTCAAGTATCTTCAGTTCAAATTTGAACTCTTTGGTTCTTTTTTTACAGCATTTTGAAAGTGGGACTTTAATTATAGTCACCTTGTATATTAAGATGAATTTTATAAAAAAAAACTCTTTCATATTTTAATTTCATATTCTTGGCCCAGTTATTTATATAATTTTCATAAAAAGTGCCTCAAAATTCTATTTTATATAAATTCGAAAGAAAAACCCTGAAGAATAATTTCAGCGTAGCCATTTCATCTCTAATAGTCATCTCATATAACAGTATCTATACGTTTATCTCTAATAATATTGTTTATTAGTAATATTTTTGCTCAAAATAGAAGTATAAAGAGCACGAAAAAATAAGAAGCAAGAAATTGGAAATTAATTTTAAAAAAATTGTATATAAAAAGTAATAATTGGTTTTTAATTCATTGATATCTAAAGTAAGAAAACTGAAGTCTGTAAATTGATGTTTACAGATTTCTTAGCTGATTTTTAGGATTTTAAGAATAAAGGCTTGTCATAGTTCCTTATATAAAATAATTTTTCTCCAGTTTATGTTATCAAAAATCTTAAATTGGCAAATCTGACTATGTTTAATATGATTTATTTCAGCATTTTGATATTTTTTTGAAAAGTAAAGGCTTTTACATCGGTTTTGTTTAACAATGATAAATCCTTCTCTCATAGTTAAAATATTTTTCTCCTATTTTAATATCAACATGAAACCATTTTATGAGTGAATTTAAATGTAAATGTCTAAATAGAAGTTTTAAAAAATGCTATCTTGAAAACTGCAGAAAATTAAGTATTTCGAACTTGAGGGCTTCGAGTTAAATGAATACGCCATCTATTGGCCAGCTACTAAAATAATTTGTGGCCCTCACAAGTTCAAAACACCTTTGCTCTTTATTTTTCTACCAATATTAAATAAATAAGTTGATAAGAAGGTTTTGATGCAACAACAATTTTAAAAATTATTTCTATATTTTTCTTACTTAATACCAAGAAGTATTTTAAATGCTTCGTATGAAATAATAATAATAAAGAAATATATCGGTTTGTCAATATTTCAACATGTTAATCTTAACAGGAGTTAGACAATTCCAGTCAAATTGTTTAAATAATTTATTTCGACTTTATAATAACACTGAACTATACATGTTATTTTAAAATGTATTTCGGAAAGTCAGTTTTTTTTATTTAATAATACAGCATCTCGTACTCTCCGACTAGTTCTTCGTACCAGATGGCAGCACGATTCACAACTCATATGAGAGATTCTCTACTCGAGATCTAATTTAAGAAAAAAAAAATATAAGCAACCATGATTCTCAGCTGTTGAGGAAAATTCTCAACAAGTACTAAAGGTTTCTTTCTTTTTTTTTGTTAAATGATCATTTTAAATAGGAAAAATTGTAAAAAATGAGAATTTCAAGACTATATTAATATACAAATAAACTTTTTCTTGTTACAAATAATCTGTATTTGGGCATACCAACCCGATTCGTAGTCCAATAAAAAGCGTGTAAGCAAATTTAGAAGGATGCGAATGTTTGAATACAATGACTTCTTGCATTGCAGTATCTACTATCAGATAAGACTATCGACCAACCCGCGGCCCGCCTTGAATATTTTTACAGCCCGAGAGATTTATAAAGTTTTTACAATATATATATATGTATGATATATATATATTATTTATATATATTTTATAATGGCTAAGGCAATGAAAACCAATGCATTAAAAAAATACATCATGTGTGCATACATATATTCAAAATGTAACTATCGAAATGATGAGAAAAAATTAACTTTGATTTTAAAATAATATTCTTGCGAATATATGACAGATATTGGCTGTTTTATTTATAAGTTTACAGTTATGAGTTCGCAATATAATTAAATTATATTTTGTAAATTCATGATGCTGTGCATCTTGGATCATTTAATATAACAGGTTCTATGTTTCACTTTAAGTGACCTCAGTGACGCAGTGACCCTCCCGCAGTGATCATTTTTTTCTAAAATAAAATTCACCAAACACAAAACACGCTCAAACATAACGGACGCTAACGCGCAACACCCATTACGATTTGCAAATACCCAAATTGAGATCGATTTGCAAAAGCTAAGTGAAAGAGTGGAAAAACAAATATCGCACTAGTAAAATAAATATTTTTTAATGATTTCCTTTTTTTATTTCGTTTATATTTATATATTTTTTATATTTCATTTTTAGTGTTCTATATTTCTTTACAATGTGCGTTTAGTGTCATTATTATTATATTATCTATGTTTACACGTATGCATAATAAATCCTAACTCATTATGCTTCAATTTTTCACTCCAAAAAATGTCTTTAGTAGGTCTAACCCACCGTTCAGCATAACCCTTTCACTACACTGTATACATTTTTGTTTATGTTTTCAATAGTATTATGGCATCGACAACTGGTCCCTAATTGTACCGAATTTAAACTTAATTTTTAACTTCTTTTATTTTGCATTTTACTTTTATTTATTATTAGTATTTTTAATTTTTTTTTTGAGTACCACTGTAATTTGAATTTATTTTGAAACTTTATCTTTTATTTTTATACTAACCTTAAAGCAGCCAATTAGAATTCCAAGCTTATTTATGAATTAAGATGAGGAGATTTAAGAGGTATTTCCCCCTGTTGGTAAACGGTACGCCAGTTGCCAGTTGCTAGTAGTGGGTCTAAATGGAATATGGGAATAAATAATTTTATATGCGGCCCGTGGAGTTAGGATGCATTTCCAAAGTAAGTTCATTTGCTATAGACTAAGTTCGAAGACTTGATGGTAATTGCGTAAGCGACTCACTATCGATAGTCTGATTTTTTATTAGTTTTCTACTTTTCTTCCATGACACAAGCTGTCATCCCCAAAATTCCTTCTGAATGGGAATGCCTTCAATTCTTCAATCGGTTCGTAGCATACATCAACTGCTCGTAGCATTGTATGTGAAACACGAAATCCTTTATGTAAAAAAAAAAACAAAGTACTGGTATAAGTATTTACCAACCAAAATTCAACTGAATCTCCGAAATTGTTCACAATTTTTGTGTCTACACCTTTTCTTCACAGTAGTCTTTCTCATGAAGTAGAAATCGAATCATATACAAATTGGATAAGCTATACAAAACAACCGTAAGCCATACCGTTTACGATCTATTGATGCAGCATGATTTACTGGACTTGGTTTAGGATTCTCAATCAAGGGGATGAGCAACAACAATAACAACAACCTTTACGAATGTTTCTAATTATGTGGCGATGTTCGTTAATTCTTTTAGATTGATAAAGAAATACTTTTTTAACTGTTTTCTTCGCGATATTGGGTGTTTTTAAAATCATTTATCTTCTTAGCAGAAGAATCGATATAAAAGAAATGTGTAATTTTTTTAAACCAAAGTCACAAGAGTACTATGGTAAAAAAATCTAAAAAACTTCCTACGAATGTTCCAGCAATCTGCTTCAACTACAATTTGCATTTGTATCCCTATACGTATTAATGACTGAGGAATTCGGGGGGATTTATTTACTGTCTATAATGATAAAAAATTCACGATGAAATCATTTATAAATAACTAGCGGGTTTTAAATGTAATAATAACTTTTTATATAAATATGATAAATAATAATTTAAAAAAATAATTTTTGTAAATTATTTTAAAATGGAAGACATATGATGATATAATAGAATAGCGATAAATATTTTTAAAATAAATCAAAACAGATAATAGTAAATGTATGTGAATATGTTAGGCAAATTAAAGATTTATTACGCATTAAAACTACACTCATGTCCATAAATTAAGGATAATTCAGAATCACACAGAAATTGAACTCTAAAATAAAAATTTCACCTGTAGAATTATCACACACATCTTGAAGAAGAATATGCAAATTACAGGAAACCACCAGATGGCGCGGATAGTACGTCACAATGACGAGAGTGTAAGAGAGAGGGCTATATAAGGAATGGTGGCAAAGAAGTAAAATTGTTCACAAGCGCTTTAAAAGAATTTCAGTGCAATAACTGCATAGTTATGGCACAAAGGAACCATTTAGATGATTTTTTACGTGGTAGAATTATCGGACGACTGGAATGTGGACGTACCCAGCTGGAAGTATCCGAGGAACTTGGAATCGCCCAGAGTGTCATCTCCAGGCTATGGCAACGATTCCAAGATGATGGTAATGTGAGTAGATGTTACAGCACAGGTCGCCCCCGAGTTACAACGACGAATGAGGACCGGTATTTAGCAGTTACTGCCAAAAGAAACAGACGGAGTACAACATCAAACCTGTCTCGTCAGCTCTCTTCAGCTACCGGTAAAACAGTTTCAAGGCAGACCGTGTACAGACGCTTAGGGCACATTGGTCTATATGCTCGTAGGCCTGTCAGATGTGTTCCACTTACCGCAACTCACTGTCGCCTGTGATTAACCTGCAGTAGAGAGCATGCATTGTGGACACCGCAACAGTGGTCTGGTGTGATGTTTTCCGACGAGTCCAGGTTTAGTTTGCAGTCTGATTCTCGCTGGACTTTCATATGGAGAGTGCCAGGTACCCGTTACCACCAAGAGAACACCATTGAACGACACCGTTACGGTGGTGCATTATTCTTGGTTGCAGAACTGACCTGCATGCTCAGAGTGTAACGATGACAGGCCACATCTATCGGGATGTCATTCTGGAACAACATGTACGTTTGTTTCGCGGCGCCATGGGTGCTGAATTTCTTTTTATGGATGACAACGCCCGTCCTCACCGTGCAAACATTGTAGACGAATGCCTTCAATTGGAGTATATCACCCGTATGGATTGGCCAGCATACTCACCGGACTTGAGTCCAATAGAGCATGTGTGGGATATGGTTGGCCGACGAATTGCAGCCCGTCAACCCCCTCCCACCTGTCAACCGGAATTTCGGAGGGCATTGCTTGATGAGTGGTGTAATATTCCCCAAGATCAGATTGATAATTTGATACTCAGCATGCCTAGGCGTTGTAAGGCCTGTATTGCATCGTCCGGGAGACATACTCCATATTAACCATCATACTAACCATGTTATACTGTTTTTTGTAAATAGGTTCTTTTTTGAAATTTACTCCAGGGAGTAAAAATCGCAATTTTTATTAATTATGTCAAACATATAGCATCTTTTTTGCTCTTTACCTTTTGTTTAATAAATAGACTTTACAAATAAGTCAATTTTGTTTTGCTTCTGTCTCTTTCTTTGCCTGAACTTCATTATCCTTAATTTATGGACATGAGTGTATTACTCCTAATTCGGCTTAGTTAAAAGTGTACTGAATTACTTCTTACATTTGATAGTAAAAGTCTTTAACTTGAGAAAGAGACACATGTACAAAAAATTTATCAAGGCTATTTAGAATAATATTATTTTTTTAATTTTTTTTATCTATATATATTTTTTTTTTGGGGTAAGAATAAAAACAGTTAATCAAGAAACTTATGCGTGTTCAAAATGTCCTAGTTTACAAAATTGTGAAAAAAGACATATAATTGTCTATTTTCTCCAATAAAGCTTGGAAACAAGTAAAACTTTAATATGATTAATTAAGTACTTTAATATGATTAAATATGCAAAATTTGATTACGTATGTGTCATAGAACATTTTTCTAGTTCTAATTACTTTTATGGTTTTACTGTTTTGTACTTTGGTTACTTTTACAGTTTAGCTGATTATAATTTGGTTACTTTTATGGTTTAACTGTTGGTATTTTGATTACTTTTAAGACTTAACTGTTTAGATTTTTGTTAGATTTATAGTTTATTTGTTTGTATTTTGGTTACTTTTATAATTTAACTGTTTGTATTTTGCTTAAATTTATAATAAATTTATGGTTTTCTGTTTCCGAAATGTCTATATTTAAATAATATTTTACTATAGTTTTGGGAAAGTAAACCAGGTAATTATTTGTATGAATTTAGATTTTAATTTCATGTCTGATATATTTCATTTTTAAATATTTTCCTAAGCATTTGTCATGAAGACAAATATCATTTTAGGAGGGAAAAAAAAAAAAAAAAAAAAAAAAAAAACCACGATAAATTTTATCAATAATGAAGAAAAGTAAATATATTCAAATTTGCATATTATTCGGCGAAAAACATTTTAAATTTGTCTAATTCTTATCTCCTTCCAGTTAATGTTTTGATGGATATTTTCTTTTACTGTATGAAAAAAAAAATATTAAAAAAATTCTGCGGTTTCTTAGTATAAAAAATATTTGTAATGAAAATATCGATTTTCCTTTCAGAATTTTTTAAATTTAGTTTCTGTATTTCGAAACATTCTATTTCAAAGAATTACAACATACTTCACAAATTATTTTTAGAAACAATTTTGACGGAAATTTTATAGTTTGAGCTTAAAGTTAAGATTATTTATTGGAGATTTTACATACATAATACTTTTTTACCATTTAGTTATCTAAAACATTCTAGTTCCACGAATTGATCAAACTAATATTCAGATTCTCATTTATTTTCAGATATTATATTTATCTCTCGTGACTTCTAACAGTACCGATGGACAGTAACACTATTGTTAAAAAAATTGTTTCGTAGCTAATGAAAAAAAAAGACTTCCTAGATTTTTTAATCGGTCAGTAATGATGTATTTCGTGGTGAAGATGTTTTAAAAGCGAATAGATTTCATCCTGATATGAAATGGGTTAAATTTTCTAAAAGAAGAATTTATTTATTTAATCAAACGAATCGAATCGAACCTAACTGAACGTATCGAATCAAACCGAATTGAACGATTAGAACCGAATCGAAGAAATGAATCGAACATCTTTAAAAAAGAATCGAAGTATCTTGTAATTGTTTTTCTACAAAATACATTTCAAACTTGAACACAATTCATATTTGAATCTACATTTAATATTTGAAATTATGAACAAAATACATTTCATATTTGTAACTTGCATTACAATTGTTTTGTCACTATTTCGCTTTAAAGTACAAAAAAATCTCCATATTTCTCCTTATTGCTATAATTGACAAATATTAATGCATTATTTAAAAAGAAGGAATTCCCTACATTTCATATGAATTATCTGCCTTTAATATTTAAACTCTCACTTAATTACTTATATGATTTTTAAAAAATCTCTTTTTTTCCAAGATACTTATATTAGTTCAGCAATTAAATATTTTCATTTGTGTTATTGACAAAAATGCAGATAATTCGTAAATTATCTAAATAAATTATCTAGAAGAAAATGTAGGTTAGCTTTGATTTTAATTGACAGTAAAACTGAATTTTTCCTTTTCCAATCAACTGTTTCTTAACTTTGAATGAAATTTAATGCAATTAAAATATAATTATCTATAAATAGTATTATATTGTTTAAAACAACATCACTGTAAAATTTTTATTATTGAAAATTAAAAAAAAAATGAAATATAAACATATGTTATTTTCGAACACCCTATTTTCATGTTTAAGAATTTTTTCTGAATTTTCGATGAAAATAATAAAAATTACTTTTTAATTATTGATTCAAAGTTAATAACTGCAGCTTCGTATTGAAACCTGGATTCACTTCAAATTTTACATCATAAAAATATTTCTTTGATTTTACTGAATATTGAGACAAATTTTCATGTCTAACTGTTTGCTATTTTTAAATACTTATAACTAATACACTAATAAGGATTGATTCCTTTATGAAGAACTACTATTTCACACATTATTGAGTTTTACAAATTAATTGTACTCAACCTTTTCTCCATGCGATCATTTTTTGTGCAGTATATAAATTCCATCTAATACTCATTTTGAATAAAAAATTAATTAAAAAATATTATTTAAAAAGAAAACAACAGATGGCCCTCAAAACAGCATGCAAATTAAAAAGAATCCAACAGATGGCTCATCCGTTGTTATATTACTAATTTATCACGAATTTTATCTTCAGCGTCATATCATCTTCAAGTGACGAAAGGGATTTTGAACCAGTTCTCCGTAAGAAAATCTTGGCTCGGATGAATTGGCTTAAAACCAAACTTATATAAGCAAATAACGCATTTAAATATGTTACGTTTTTCTTTGTTTCGAAAGCCAATTTCATGCTACAACGTTAGGTTTTCGATTTACATATTTCTTATGTGGATTTTTTTTATGAGGTTCTAATTTATCGCATCAAAAATTTTTTTAATATGTTACAGACAATATATTTTATTGCAGGGCCTGAATGGCCGAGTGACTAGCGCTCTGGCGCTCGGTACCACACGTTTCGGGTTCGAGTCCCGACAGTGCCATGGATGTTTGTAGTGGTTCGGAATCCACTTTAAACAGTAGGCCCGGTCCTAATAGGATTGTAGAGCGTTGCGGGGGTAGTATCTTCAAGCTACACTCGCCCCCTGGGTAATACAAAGTGAGTAACGTCTGTGCAGCGCTTACATAAAGGCATCCAAGACCAAGCTGTCTAAGTGTTTGCTAGCTGTATTGGAACAATATATATATATACATTTTTTCTTATAGCTACTATAGAAGGAAATTTTTTATGCGATTTCTCTTATGCTGTCCCTATCCCTTGCACAAAACCAGATTTAGGTGTAAATAGTATTAAAGAGTTTTGCCAAAAATTACTATATTTTAATTTGCTTCCTCTTAGATTTGGTATTTTCCTATTTATTAAAAGAGCAATTTAATTTCTGACATTCCCCTATGATACTTATTTAATTACAAATCTTTATTTTGCCCCAAATCCTCATCAACTACCGAGCGTCGATGTATTTACAAACAAGTAATTAAAGTCAAAAATATCGGATCTGATGAAAAAGTACGACATCCTAAAAGTACTTTTATTCCTTTATCTTTCCTGTTTTTCATCACTTTCATTCTTGTCTTTTCAGATGAAATAATTAGTACTCCTATTTCATCTCCTGAAATGATTACTTTCATTAAAAGTCTGAAAATGCATTAACGTTTTCTTGCGATTCTTTTTCTTCTGAGTGGTGCTTCTTCTGAATGAAAAGAATTCAGATGACATTTAATTACAACATCAAGCAAGATGGAATTGATTTTACTTTTCCTCGAAAACACGGTAGCGTTTATTAAACAAAATATACTTTTTTCATGTTAGCTTAGTTTTAATAAACTACTAAAACATTACAAATATTTTGATGAAAAAATTATTTTTTACAGATTCTTGACAAGTATTGCAATAGCATTTGCAAATTTTTAATTTTTGAAGACAATTGATTTATTTTCAGATAGCATAAAATGAAAAAAAAAAGATGTCCAGCAGTAAACAGATTTTTAATATATTTTTAGGGAGATTTGTCCCTGGAAATCAAATGCAAGATTTTGTACTTAATAGCTCAGAATTTTTCATTCAGTTCAGAAATAGTTGTTTGTTTAATAATCTTTAATAAGTAATTAGTGAGTTATCAATCTAAATCCTAAACATTATTATTATCTAAATCCTAAACATGACTATATATAACATTAAACAATCGCAATGATCTTCATTTCAGCCAGCAAAAAGTTATAACAGAGTAATTGAACTATATTACCTACTCGTGTTTAAACACAGCCGTTGCTTATATAAAGATGACAGTGTTTGTGGTCTGTGTATTGTTACGAAATCAGTCAGTAATCCGCTGAAGTTCCAAAATGAAGAGTTAGGGTTTGCGACCACAATAAATTGAAATATGTGTGTTGCAAAATTTTGCATATCACTGCGTTTAGGAATTGAGGACTATGACTGCATACATTTAGATTGACTTTATAAAATATATAATGACAAAATTGATTTCCACTCTTTGTAAAA
Organism: Caerostris darwini; assembly: GCA_021605075.1. NCBI lineage: Eukaryota > Metazoa > Arthropoda > Arachnida > Araneae > Araneidae > Caerostris > Caerostris darwini. The sequence goes on from BPLQ01003247.1 coordinate 389,200, forward strand.
ATAAGTTAGCTTTTCCTAATTGTCTCCTTTTAAAACTTTTAATATTTAATATTTTATTTTTAAAAATTCTCTCATAAACACTGTTCTATCTAATTCATATTACATTTTAAATATTTAAATGTTAGTTATTTGTTTAATAATTATTAATGAATAAACGATGATTTATCAATCTAAATCTTAACTTTTAAAAACCACATCAGCAATCTGTCCCTACACTACTGAAGTTGAGAAATCGGTGTTAGGACTGGAGACCACAATGGAGGGTGAATGTCTGTTGCAAAATTGTACGTAATACTGCGTTTAAGGACCTCGATTACCTTCATCAATATTCGCCTTTTTTATTACAACTGATTTTAGAAAATGATTTTCGCGTTTTTTCAGAAGTAAGTGATTTTCCCAAAGAGTGTCCTTCTTAATTTTTAAACTTTTCATTCATTTACTATTAAATGTTATATTTTTGTAAAACATACTGCTGTATTTTGGTTACGTTCAGTATTTAAATATTAATTATTATTTCTTTAATAATCATTAAAAGTAGTGATTCATCACTGTAAAACACAACTGTTAAAATTATTTATGATATATAACATTAAATAATGTGATTTTAGCTCATTCCTTTTTAATCAGTAAGTGTTGGGAAAACACAGTTGATTTTTGTCATATGCTCTGAGGTTGAGTGAATTAAAGTAACCGCCAGTTAGATATTGGTTAATATGTTAATAGAGGTCAAATGGTTAAGGAATCATGGATTAATCTGCTGAACTTACAAATTCCAAAGTTAGATGCTTGAGACCACAATTAAACATGGTGAGCTTGTTGGAACGCTTACTCTGCCGCTTCGCTCTTGGTTTGAAGACCTTGACTGATCTCTGAGATGTTCGACATATTATTTCAATAATTAATAAAGTTGATTTACCCATTTGGCAAAGATAATTTATTTCCCTCTAACAGACTTGTAATGTTTTATCATTTTATTGTTTTCATATATATTTTCCATTAATATACATACATACATATATATATTTATATATTTGCAAAATTTTTAAACAGATACTACTTTATTTTGGCAGTTATATAAATAAGTAAATAATAATAATAATTTTCTTATTTATGATGTAAAATCATTAATAAAGAGTAATTTATCATCATTCTATATCCCTACTGTTAAAAAAGAATTTAAAAAATGTACAATAATAAATAATCTCATTTGAGTGCTCTACATTTTAATCAGTAAAAGTTGTCAACGAACAGTTAATTTTTGTCAACAGCTCGGTTCTCAAAAGATTAAATACATAAACCAATTATGCAACATTCACCGTGTTGGAGGTCGTCGAATTATTAAGCAATCAGCCACTAATCCGCTGGTATTACTAAATAAACATTATTGGATTTATTTTGGAGATCATTTAATCTTTTAAATTTTTAAAATTATTTTTAATAGTCGGGATTTTGAATGATCATAAATTACTGTTTATTAATGATTTTACATAAATAAGAAAATTATTATTATTTACTTATTTATATAACTGTCAAAATAAAGATGTATCTGCTTAAAAATCAGATTGCAATTGAATGTAGTATGTATAATGCAAAACTCGGTATATCATAACGTTTATGATAAGAGGACTTTGACTGAGTTCATAAAAAATTCGAAATTTTTATTTATATTTAATGAAATTCATTTTAACTTTTTGCAGAAATAAGTTATTTCATTCTAAGAGCTTCTTTTCTAATTTTTAATCATTTCATTCCTTTACTATGGTATATTTTATATCTGTGAAATTTTTAAAGAATTCTTGCATAATCTGGCCATGTTCAATTTTAAATTATTAAATTTTAGTTATTTGTTTAATAATCCCTAATTAATAAATTGCAATTTATCATTTTAAATTCTATCTGCTAGGTAGAGTTTATAGCAGTACACAATTATAAATAATGCAATTTGAGCACTCTATGTCTTAATCTGTAAATATTGTGAACATGTAGTTGATCTTTCTGAGCTTCTCACCAATCAAATAACTAAAGGCATCTTCAATTTATGAAAATTAACTGTTTCGTGGTGGATGCATATCTAAACGATCTGTCAGTATTCCTCTGAAGACATGAGATCATTGGTAGGGTTTGAGACCCCAATCGATAGTGAGGAGTGTTTCCTATTTCTATATAGTGCTGTGGCTTGAAGAACTTGCTGCACAACAAAAAATAATAACATTTACAAATAATAAGTTACAAATAATATTTTATAACATTAACAAAATTGATATTTACGTTTTACAGAACGAAGCTCTTTCCCTCTTATTGTACCCTTTTTTAATAATTAACACATCAATACTGTTTTTTTTCATATATTATATTTTTCTAAACATTATCCAGAGCTGCTGCTATATTTAGCTTATGTGAAATATTTAAATATTAATTTTTTAATTGTTTATAAATCATTTATGAATACTGGTTCCTCAACGTAAAAAAAAAAAAAAAAAACTATTAGAAAATATTTATATAGTGTATACTATTATATAATGCCATTTTACAGCTTTACTTTTTAATCGATTTATTTTGTGATAGCGGAGTTGGTCTTTGTCAACTGCTCGGAGATCGGGTATTTGAACCAAACCGTCAGTTTGAGAATAGTTGACGTGTCGGCGATGGGCGAATGAATAAGAAATCGTGCATTAATCCGCAGAATTAAGGTTAGAGTTTGAGACTGTAATCGTTGCTGATATGTGTATTGGGAAACTTAGCATATCGCAGCGTTTACAGTTTAACGACTTCGACTGCGCTCTGCAATAAAATTTTTTTTTAATATGTAATAAAATTGATTTTCAACCGTCCAAACCGTCAGTTTGAGAACAGTTGACGTGTCGGCGATGGGCGAATGGATAAGAAATCGTGCTTTAATCTGCAGAATTAAGGTAAGAGTTTGAGACTGTAATCGTTGCTGATGTATGTATTGGGAAAGTTAGCATATCACATCGTTTACAGTTTAACGACTTTGACTCTTAAGCAATCTGCCATTAATAAAATGCAATTTCTAAATAGAAGTTATGGGGTAAACAGCAAAAAAATGTAACGTGTGTTTCAGAATTGGGTATATCATAATTTATGATTTAAGGACACTGACTGAGCTCTTAAAAAGTGGACATTTTTCTATATTTAATATAATTTTTTTTAATGGTCTTGCACAAATAATTTATTTTCCTCTAATACTTCTCTTTTATAATAGTTTACTTTTCAATCGCTTTTTTATAATTTATTTTATTAAAAGTTTTCAAGAGATACTGCTATATTTTGGTCAAATTAAATATTATAGATTGATTTTTTATTTGTTTAATGTTGATCAATAAATAGTGGTTCATCAATGTATAGCAACTCTATAAAATATTTATGACAATGTATATGATTAAAAAATGTCATTTTAAAGCTTTATTTTTAATTGAATTATTTTGTGATAGCGCTGTTGGTCTTTGTCAACTGCTCGGAGATCGAGTATTAAATCAAATTGTCAGTTAGAGAACAGTTAATGTGTCGGCGATGGTCGAATTGATAAGGGATCGTGCATTAATCGGCAGAAGTTGCAATATTAAGGTTAAGGTATGATTCTCTAGTCGTTTGCGATATGTGTTCTGGAAAACTTAGCATATCACAACGGTTAGGGTTTCATGACATTGACTGAGCTCTTCAAGATTTTTTTTTTCAACGTGCAATAACTAACATAATAATGTTATAATAATAACATGTAATAATTTATTTTCTAATAAAAAATTTTTTAATGTTCTAAATTGCTTGAATGTGCATTGAAATGTTCATTCATTGCTTTATAATTTCTGTATTAAATAATCAAATTTGACTTCTCTAGGTTTTAATAACTAACAGTTATAAATGAATAACTAATATTAGCCAACTGCTTCGTACACAAGTCATTAAATACATATCTAAATTATGCTACATTTACTATACCGGAAATTGTCGACTTGTTAAACAATCTGCTTGTAATAAGATGGAATTACTAAATAGATGTTATGGGGTAAACAGCAAAAAAAAAAAAAAAAAAAAATGTAAAATGTGTGATGCAGAACTGGGTATATCCTAATTTATGTTTTGACACTGACTGAACTCTTAAAAATTGGTCATTTTTCTATATATAACAAAAAATTTTCAATGGTTTTGCACAAATAATTTAGTTTATAATAGTTTACTTTTCAATCGCTTTATTTATAATTTATTTTATTAAAAGTTTTGAAGAGATACTGCTATATTTTGGTCAAATTAAATATTATAGATTGATTTTTTATTTGTTTAGTGTTCATCAATGAATAGCAACTGTACAAAATTTTTTATGACAATGTATATGATTAACTAATGTCATTTTAAAGCTTTATTTTTAATCGAATTATTTTGTGATAGCGCTATTGGTCTTTGTCAACTGCTCGGAGTTCGAGTATTGAACCAAATTGTCAGTTAGAGAGCAGTTAACATGTCGGCGGTGGTCGAAATGTTGAGGAATCGAGCATTACACCGGTGCAGTTGCAGAATTAAGGTTAGAGTTTGAGATCATAATCGCTTGTGATGTGTGTATCGGTATACTTGGCATATCACAGCGCATATGACATAATGACTTTGACTAAACTCTTCAAAACGAGTTTTTTTTTTCAGTATGTAATTTAAAAAAATTTTTCCGTGTGGGAGAAATGATTTATTTTAGTCTGACAGTTTTAAAATTTTAAAATATTTCTTGATTATAATTTTTTTGCTACAGTTGCTGCTTAATATTTGGCGTTATATGTTAAATAATAATTTCTTTATTTGTGTAAAATCATTAATATACAGTGATTCATCATCAATCTAAATTACAACATTTAAATGTAATTCAAAAAATATACAAAAATAATTCGCCTGATTTGAGTGATCAACGTTTTAATCTGTAAAAGCAGTTAAACAAGATTATTTACTATCAACTGCTAGATTGAAAAAATATGTACTATACATGTAACATATAATTTATTGGAGGTTTTCGAATTCTTCAGCAGTAGGCGCAGTAAAAAGCGGGAATTATTAAATAAAAGTTATGGGGAAAAGCACAATTAAATATAACATATGAAATACAAAACTTGGTATACCTTGATAAGGGGTTTATAGAAAGAAGTTATTTTCTTCTGACATTTTCTTTCTTTCTTAATCTGTTTACTTTTTAATTTTTAAATCATTTCAATCCTTTAATACAGTATATTTTATAGTTTCAAAATATTTCCAGAATTATTCTGTAATCTAATCATGTTAAATTTTAAATTATTAAATTGTGGTTATTTGTTTTATAATCCTTAGTAAATAAATAGCAATTTATCATTTTAAATTCTATTTGCTAAGTAGAGTTTTTATCAGTGTATAAATTGGAATAGTATAAAATATTCCAATTGAGCACTCTACGTCTTAACCAGCGAATATTGTGAACGTGTAGTTGATCTTTGGGAGCTGCTCACCACTCAAATAATTAAATGCCTCTTCCAGTTATGAAAATTTACTGTTTCGTGGTGGTCGAATATCTGGAAGATCTGTCAGTATTCCTCCGAAGTCAAGAGATCATTGGTAGGGTTTGAGACCCCAATCGATAGTGAGGAGTGCTGCCAATTTCTGCATAATGCCGAGTTCGTGGTTTGAAGTCCTTGACTGCACTACACAAAATAAGGTTTTTTTATAACATTAAAAGAATTGATATTTAAGTTATTTACCTCCGAAGTTATTTCCCTCTAATAGTTCCATTTTTAATAATTAAGATATTAATCCTTTTTATTTTTTTTCATATATTTTATTTTTCTAAACATTTTCCTTAGATATTGCTAAATTTTGCTCATGTGAAACATTTAAATATTAATTTTTAATAAATATGATATAGTATAATATTAGTATAGTATAATATTAATGAATGATAATATTAATTAATGATATAGTATAATATTAATGAATAGTCGAATAGTATAATATTACTTAATATTAAATATTAATGAATAATGGTTCATCGATGTAAAAAATAAATTAGAAATTTAAATTAAATTAGAATCGGAAATCGAGTATTTAAACCAACCCGCAGTTAGACAGCGGTTGACGTGTCGGCCATGGTCGAGTTGATAAGAAGTCGTGCCATAATCTGCTAACGTTGCGGAATTAAGGTTAAAGTTTGAGGCTATTATCGTTCGTGATATGTGTATCGGAAAACTTAGCATATCACAACGGTCATAGCTTCACGACATTGACTGCGTTCTTCGAAATTTGTTTTTTTCAATATGTAATATAATTGATTTGGCAGAAATAATTTTTTTACCTCTGATACTTTTATAATTTTTAATTTAATTATTGCTTTATCATATGGGTTTTAAATAATCTAATTTGACTGCTCTATGTTTTAACCAGTAAAAGTTGTAAACGGATAATTAATTTTAGCCAACTGCTTGGTGCACGAGGGATTAAATACATACGTAAATTATGCTACATTTTCTGTACTGGTAGCTGTCGAAATGTTAAGCAATCTGCCAATAATAAGATAGAATTACTAAACAGACGTTATGGGGCATACAGCAAAAAATGTAAAATGTGTGGTGTAGAACGGGGTCTATCATAATTTATGTTTTGAGGACATTGACTGAGCTCTAAAATATTTGACATTTATCTACATTTAATATAAATTGTTTCATTGGTTTTACAAATATAAGGCATTTTTCTTTAATAGTGTTCTTTTATAACAGTTTATTTTTCAATCACTTATTTTTTATAATTTATTTTATTAAAACTTTTCAAGAGATACTGCTTTTTTTTTATCCAATTTTCAAATACTAATTCTTTATTTGTTTAATAATCATTAATGAATAGTGATTCCTCAGTGTAAAATCATATCTTAGAAGTTATTTATGACAATGTATACTATTAAATAATGTCAGTTTAAAGCTTTATTTTTTAATCGATTTATTTTGAGAAAGCGCAAGTTGGTCTTTGTCAACTTCTCGAAGATCGAGTAGTTTAACACATCCGTTAGTTAGAGAAGTTGGTTAACGTGCAAGCGATGGTCGAACTGTTAAGGTAACTTGCTTTAATCCACTGAAGTTGCCGAATTAAGGTCAGAGTCGGAATCCATAATCGCTCGTGATGTGTGTACTGGAAAACTTAACACATCACAGCATTTATGGTTTCTCGAATTTGACTTCGCTCGTCGAATTTTTTTTTTTTTTTTCCAATATGTAATAAAATTGATTTTCCCTTTAGCAGAAATATTTTATTTCTCCTAACAGTTTTTATAATGTTTAATTCATACATTGCTTTATCATTTCTGTGATAAATAATCTAATTTGACTACTCTAGGTATTAATCAGTAACAGTTGTAAACGAATAATTAATTTCAACCAACTACTTGGTGCACGAGTGATAAAATACATACGTAAATTATGCAACATTTACTGTATTGGAAGTAGTCGAATTGTTAAACAATCTGCCAGTGATAAGATGCAAATTCCAATTTCCTGGCTGAGCTCTTAAAAAGTGGACATTTTTCTATATTTAATATAATTTTTTTAATGTTTTTTGGGAAATAAGTTATTTTCCTCTAATAGTTTTCTTTTATAAGAGTTTACTTTTCATTCCCTTATTTTTTTGTAATTTTTTTATTTAAACTTTTCATGAGATAATGCTATATTAGGTCAAATGCAATATTAAATAGAAGTTCTTTATTTGTCTAATAACCATTAATGAATAGTGGTTCATCAATGTAAAACATAAATCTTAGAAATTATTTTTGACAATGTACACTATTGAATAATGTCATTTTATGTTTTTCTTTTTAATCGACTTATTTTGTGAAAGCGCAAGTTGGTCTTCGTCAACTTCTCGAAGATCGAGTGGTTTAACGCATCCGTTAGTTAGAAAATAGCTAACGTGCCCGCGGTGGTCGAACGGATAAGGTATCTTGCGTTAATCTGCGGAAATTGCCAAATTAAGGTTAGAGTTCGAGTCTTTAATGGTTTGTGATATGTGTACTAGAAAACGTAGCATATCAGAGTGGATATAATTTCGCGACTTTGACTGTGCTCTTCAGAATTTGTTTTTTTTTCAATATGTAATAAAATTGATTTGACAGAAATAATTTTTTTTTCAGTTTTATAATTTTTAATTCATTCATTGTTTTATCATATCTGTATTATATGATTTAATTTGAATACTCTAGGTTTTATTCAGTAACAGTTGCAAACGAATAATTACTTTCAGTCAACTGCTTGGTGCACGAGTGATTAAATACATACGTATATTAAGCAACATTTACTGTACTGGAAGCTGTCGAATTGTTAAGCAATCTGCCAATAATGAGATGCAATTACTAAAAAGATGTTATGGGGTGAACAGCAAAAGCACGTAACTTGTGAGATGCAATAATCCGGTGGTATTACTAAATAAAAGTTATAAGGTAATTTTTTAATTGTTTATAAATCATTTATGAATACTGGTTCCTCAATGTAAAAAAAAAAACTCCTCGAAAATATTTATATAGTGTATACTATTATATCATGTCATTTTAAAGGTTTACTTTTTAATCGATTTATTTTGTGATAGCGGAGTTGGTCTTTGTCAACTGCTCGGAGATCGAGTATTTGAACCAAACTGTCAGTTTGAGAATAGTTGACGTGTCGGCGATGGCGAATGGATAAGAAATCGTGCTTTAATTCGCAGAATTAAGGTTGGAGTTTGAGACCGTAATCGTTAGTGATATGTGTATCGCAGCGTTTACTGTTTAACGACTTTGACTGCGCTCTTCAGAATTAATTTTCTTTCAATATGTAATAAAATGATTTGACAGAAATAATGTTTTTTTCCTCTTACAGTTTTAGAATTTTTAATTCATTCGTAGTTTTATCATATCTGTATTATATGATTTAATTTGAATACTCTAGGTTTTATTCAGTAACAGTTGCAAACGAATAATTAATTTCAGTCAACTGCTTGGTGCACGAGTGATTAAATACATACGTATATTATGCAACATTTACTGTACTGGAAGCTGTCGAATTGTTAAGCAATCTGCCAATAATGAGATGCAATTACTAAATAGAAGTTATGGGGTGAACAGCAAAAGCATGTAACTTGTGAGATGCAGTAATCCGGTGGTATTACTAAATAAAAGTTATAAGGTAATTTTTTAATTGTTTATAAATCATTTATGAATTCTGGTTCCTCAATGTAAAAAAAAAAACTCCTAGAAAATATTTATATAGTGTATACTATTATATAATGCCATTTTACAGGTTTACTTTTTAATCGATTTATTTTGTGATAGCGGAGTTGGTCTTTGTCAACTGCTCGGAGATCGAGTATTTGAACCAAACCGTCAGTTTGTAACACTTGACGTGTCGGCGATGGGCGAATGGAGAAGAAATCGTGCTTTAATCCGCAGAATTAAGGTTGGAGTTTGAGACCGTAATCGTTAGTGAGATGTGTATTGGGAAACTTAGCGTATCACAGCGTTTACTGTTTAACGACTTTGACTGCGCTCTTCAGAATTAATTTTTTTTCAATATGTAATAAAATTGATTTGACAGAAATAATTTTTTTTCCTCTTACAGTTTTATAATTTTTAATTCATTCATATTTATATCATATCTGTATTATATGATTTAATTTGAATACTCTAGGTTTTATTCAGTAACAGTTGCAAACGAATAATTAATTTCAGTCAACTGTTTGGTGCACGAGTGATTAAATACATACGTATATTATGCAACATTTACTGTACTGGAAGCTGTCGAATTGTTAAGCAATCTGCCAATAATGGGATGCAATTACTAAATAGAAGTTATGGGTTGAACAGCAAAAGAATGTAATTTGTGAGATGTAGTAATCCGGTGGTATTACTAAATAAAAGTTATAAGGTAAGACCGCATTTGAGTATAACATGTGTGTTATAAAATTCGTAATATCGTAACGTTATTGGTGTGTGGCCCTTGACGGAGCTCTTAAGGATTAACCTTTCTCCAGTTTTGAATAAAATTGACTTTCCCATTGGGAAGATCACAATTCTTTTCTCTAATAGTTCAATTGTTTCATTACTATTGCCTTCAGTTATTTTTTATTTTATTTTAGAAAATCTTTCCAATGATACTACTCTATTTTGATCATGTTAAATATTTAAATTTATTTGTTTAATAATCATTAATAAATAGTCATTCATCAATGTAAAAAATAGCATTTAGAAACTTTTTCTGACAATGTACACCTAAAAAAATTAGTTAGAGATTGGTTAACGTGACAGCGGTGATCGAACGGATAAGATATCCTGCTTTAATCCGCGGAAGCTGCATGATTATGGTTAGAGTTTGAGGTCATAATCGTTTGCGATATCTGCACTGGAAAATTTAACATATCATATTGACTGTGACTCCAAGATTTTGGCTACGCTCTTCAGAATTTGTTTTTTTTTTCAATATTCAGTAAAATTGTTTTTCTCGTGTAGGAGAAATAATTTATATTCATCTGACAATTTGTAATTTTGAATCATTTCATTGTTTTAATTTATATATATTTATATATGTATATAGATACATTAATTATTTATTTATTTGATGTTTGGAAAATGTTTCCTCATGGGGCTGCTTTATTTTGGCAATTATATATTTAAATGCTAATTTTTTTTATTTGTGTAAAATCATTAATAAACAATGATTCAACATCATTCCGCATCCCAATTGTTAAAGTAAATGAAAAAATATACAGAAATAATTAATCTCATGTGAGTGCTTGATATTTTAATCTGTAAATGATGTCAACGAAGGCTATACTTTGTTAACTGCTTAGAGCTCGTGTGATTAAATACATACGTAAATCATGCAACATTGACTGTAATGGAGGTTGTAATATTTTTCAGAAGTCCGCTAGTAATAAGTTGAATAAAATTTATGAAGTAAACTGCAACTGAGTGTAACATGTGTAATACAAAACTCGTTATATCATAAGATTTGAGGAATTTGACGGAGCTCTTAAAAATTTGAAATTCTTTCAATATTTAAAAAAGTTGATTTTCACTGTTATCATAAATAAGTTATTTTCTTCTAATAAGTTATTTTCTTATAAGTTATTTTCTGCTTAGAAAGTATTTTAATAATTTCAATCCTTTTCTATAGTATATTTTATATTTGTAAATTATTTTAAGAATTCTTTCAATAATGTCATCTTGTTAAATTTTAAGTTATTAAATTTTGGTTATTTGTTTTATAATCCTTAGTAAATAAATAACAGTTTATCATTTTATATTCTATTTGCTAAGTAGAATTTTTAGCAGTATATAAATTGGAATAGTATAAACTATTCCACTTGAGCACTCTATGTCTCAATCAGTAAATATTTTGAACGTGTAGTTGATCTTTGTGAGCTGATCATCACTCAAATAATTAAATGCCTCTTCCAGTTATGAAAATTTACTGTTTCGTGGTGGTCGAATATCTGGACGATCTGTCAGTATTCCTCTGAAGTCACGAGATCATTGGTAGGGTTGGAGACCCCAATCGACAGTGAGGAGTGTCGCCAAATTCTGTATAATGCTGAGTTTGTGGTTTGAAGTCCTTGACTGCACTACACAAAATAAGTTTTTTTTTATAACATTAAAAATAATGATATTTACGTTTTGCAGAGCGAAGCTATTTTCTCTCTAATTGTTGCGTTTCTTAATAATTAACATATCATTGGGTTTTTTTTGTTTTTTTTTTGATATTTTATTATTATTTTTTAATTATCCAGAGATACTGCTATACTTAGCTGATGTGAAATATTTATATATTAAGTTTTTAATTGTTTAATAACCATTAATAAGCAGTGGTTCATTAATGTAAAAAAACATAACTCAAAAATTATTTATCACAATGTATACAATTAAATAATGTCATTTTAAAGGTTTATTTTTTAATCGATTTATTTTTTTTAAGCGCAAGTTGGTCTTTGTCAACTTCTCGAAGATGGAGTGCTTAAACACATCCGTTAGTTAGCAAATGGCTAACGTGCCAGTTGTGGTCGAACGGATAAGGTATCTTGCTGTAATCTGTTAACGTTGCAGAATTAAGGTTAGAGTTTGAGTCTATAATCGTTTGTGATATGTGTACTGAAAAAATTAACGTATCACAGCGGTCATAGCTTCACGACTTTGACTGCGTTCTTCAAGATTAGTTTTTTTTCAATATGTAATAAAATTGATTTGGCGGAAATAATTTTTTATCTCTGACAGTTTTATAATTTTTAATTTAATTATTGCTTTATCATATCGGTTTTAAATAATCTAATTTGACTGCATTATGTTTTAATCAGTAAAAGTTGTAAACGTATAATTAATTTTAGCCAACTGCTTGGTGCTCGAATGATTAATTACATACGTAATTTATGCAAAATTTACTGTATTGGAAGTTGTCAAATTGTTAAGCAATCTGCCAGTGGGTGGAATTACTAAATAGAAGTTATCAGGTAAACAGCAAAAAATTTAAAATGTGTGAGACAGAACTGGATATATCATAATTTATGATTTAAGGAAACTGGCTGAGCTCTTATAAAGTGGACATTTTCCTATATTTAATATAATTTTTTTAATGGTCTCAGAGAAATAAGTTATTTTCCTCTAATAGTTTTCTTTTATAAGAGTTTACTTTTCATTCACTTGTTTTTTTTGTAATTTTTTTATTTAAACTTTTCAAGAGATACTACTATATTAGGTCGAATGCAATATTAAATAGTAATTCTTTATTTGTCTAATAACCATTATTGAATAGTGGTTCACCAATGTAAAACACAAATCTTAGAAATTATTTATGACAGTGTATATTATTAAATAATTTCATTTTATGTTTTTCTTTTTAATCGATTTATTTTGTGAACGCGCAAGTTGGTCTTTGTCAACTTCTCGAAGATTGAGTGGTTTAACACATCCGTTAGTTAGAAGAATGCTAACTTGCCAGCGGTGGTCGAACGGATAAGGTATTTGGTGTTAATCCACTGAAGTTGCCGAATTAGGGTTAGAGACTATAGTCGCGTGTGATATGTGTCCTAGAAAAATTAACACAGTATACATAGTTTCGCGACTTTGACTGCACTCCTCAGAATCAGTTTTTTTTCAATATATAATAAAATTGATTTGACAGGAATAAAATTTTTTTCCCCTTACAGTTTTATAATTTTTATTTTGTGATTTTGATTTATTTTGTGATAGCGGAGTTGGTCTTCGTCAACGGATCGGAGATCTAGTATTTAAACCAAACCGTCAGTTTGAAAATTGTTCACGTGTCTGCACTGAGAGAATGGATAAGGAATCGTGCATTAATCTGCAGAATTAAGATTAGAGTTTGAGACCGTAATCGTTGGTGATATGTGTATTAGGAAACTTAGCATATCACAGCGTTTATTGTTTAACGACTTTGACTGCACTCTTCAGAATTAATTTTTTTTCAATATGTAATAAAATTGATTTGACAGAAATTTTTTTTTCCTCTTACAGTTTTATAATTTTTAATTCATTCATTGTTTTATCATATCTGTATTATATGATTTAATTTGAATACTCTAGGCTTTATTCAGTAACAGTTGCAAACGAATAATTAATTTCAGTCAACTGCTTGGTGCACGAGTGATTAAATACATACGTATATTATGCAACATTTACTGTACTGGAAGCTGTCGAATTGTTAAGCAATCTGCCAATAATCAGATGCAATTACTAAATAGAAGTTATGGGGTGAACAGCAAAAGCATGTAACTTGTGAGATGCAGTAATCCGGTGGTATAACTAAATAAAAGTTATGAGGTAAGTCCGCATTTGAATATAACATGTGTGATATAAAACTCGTAATAACGTAACGTTATTGGTGTCAGGACCTTGACTGAGCTCTTTAGGATTAACCTTTCTTCAGCATTGGCAGAACACAATTCTTTTCTCTAATAGTTCCCTTGTTTCATTACTATTGCCTTCAGTTATTTTTTATTTTATTTTAGAAAATCTTTCCAATGATACCACTCTATTTTGATCATGTTAAATATTTAAATTTATTTGTTTAATAATCATTAATAAATAGTCATTCATGAATGTAAAAAATAACATTTAGAAACTTTTTCTGACAATGTACACTTTTAAAAAATTCAATTCGGTGCTTTTTTTTAAATCGATTTGTTTTGTGAAAGCGCAGTTGTGAACTACCCGAAGATTGAGTGGTTTAACACATCTGTTAGTTAGAGAGCGGTTAACGTGGCAGCGGTGGTCGAACGGATAAGGTATCTTGCTTTAATCCGCTGAAGTTGCATGATTATGGTTAGAGTTTGAGGTCATAATCGTTTGTGATATGTGTACTGGAAAACTTAGCATATCACAGCGGCTATGTCTCAAAGGCTTTGGCTAAGATCTTCAAAATTTATTTTTTTATTCAATAAAATTGTTTTTCTCGTGTAGGAGAAATAATTTTTTTTCATCTGACAGTTTTGTAATTTTTAATCATTTCGTTGTTTTAATTTATATGTACATTAATCATTTAGTTATTTAATTTTTTGAAAATGTTTACACATGGGGCTGCTTTATTTTGGCAATTATATATTTAAATGCTAATTTGTTTTATTTGTGTAAAATTATTAATAGCCAATGATTCATCATCATTCCGCATCCCAACTGTTAAAAGTAATTGAAAAAATATACAGAAATAATTAATCTCATGTGAGTGCTTGATATTTTAATCTGTAAATGATGTCAACGAAGGCTATACTTTGTCAACTGCTTGGAGCTCGTGTTATTAAATACATACGTAAATCATGCAACATTGACTGTAATGGAGGTTGTAATATTTTTCAGCAGTCCGCTAGTAATAAGTTGAATAAAATTTACGAGGTGAACCGCAACTGAATATAACATGTGTAATGCAAAACTCGTTCTATCATATGGTTTGCGGAATTTGACGGGGCTCTTAAAAATTCGAAATTTTTGCGATATTTAAAAAAGTTGATTTTCACTTTGATCATAAATAAGTTATTTTCTTCTAAGAGTTTCTGCTTAAAGAGTTTTTTATTCATTTCAATCCTTTTCTGTAGTATATTTTATATTTGTAAAGTATTTAAAAAATCCTTCTATAATGTCATCTTGTTGAATTTTAAGTTATTACTTTTTCTGACAATGTACACCTTAAAAAATTCAATTCAGTGCTTTTTTTTTAATCGGTTTGATTTGTGAAAGCGCGGTTGTCAACCTCTCAAACATCGAGTGATTTAACACATCTGTTAGTTAGAGAATGGTTAACGTGCCAGCGGTGGTCGAACGGTTAAGATATCCTGCTTTAATCTGCTGAAGTGGCATGATTATGGTTAGAGTTTGTGGTCGACGTCGTTTGTGATATGTGTGCTGGAAAACTTAGCGTATCACAACGGCTTTGAGTCAATGACTTTGACTAAGGTCTTTACAATTTGATTTTTTTTCAATAAATGTGTTTTTCTCGTGTATGAGAAATAATTTATTTTCATCTGACAGTTTTGTAATTTTTAATTATTTCATTGTTTTAATTTATATGAAAATATATATACATTAATTATTTGTTTATTTAACTGAAAAGCACGCTTTTAGAGGTAATCAAATTAAAAAAGAATTGTTAACATAAGAATAAAATTACTGACGAGAAAATGAACGTCCCTGTTCTAAAAGCGTGGGGTGCTCGATATCAATCGTTACAATTTTTCACTAGTTTCATTCCAAAATGCAGAGTTAGTTTAAAAATGTCATACAAAGCACCCCACACATTTTAGAACAGTGACATTAATTTTCTCGTCAGTAATTTTATTCTTATGTTAACAATTATGTTTTACTTTTTAGTTTGATTAACTCTAAAATTGTGTTTTTTAGTAATTTTAAACTATAATTTATTTTTTACTTTTTAGTTTGATTAACTCTAAAGGCGTGTTTTTTTGCTTTTTTAAGCTATCATTTATTTTTTAGTTTGATTAACTCTAAAAGCGTGTTTTTTAGTTTTTTTAAGCTATCATTTATTTTTTACTTTTTAGTTTGATTAACTCTAAAAGCGTGTTTTTTAGTATTTTCAAACTATCACATTTAAATAAGGTCCCGGTACGAAGGACTGGAACTGTAGTTCTTACAATAATTTAATTGTGAGTGAAAGAAAGGCCAAATGCGAATATGTCGAGCCAGCCAGGGAATCTCCTTATGCGAAATCAAGCGCGTTATCCGTTGTGCCACTGTCCCCACGTAGGTTTGAATGTCGTAAGTACTTTCATTCTAGACGGGTTAAATTGCTTTTCATAAGTTAAAATAAAATCACTAATCCTGGCGATCCTAATCATGATGAGATAATAAACTTATCAGAATATTTTATTGTTGTCGGTCCTTGATAAGTCTGCAACGTTTCAATTAAATCTGATCGCTTAAAGTAGGGCAAAATCGAGCCCAAAGAGTCAGTTACAAGCAAACAATAAAACAAACATACAAACAAATATACATACAGGTGAAACTAATAAAAGCTTATTAAAAAAATCTTGCCACCTTTACTGTATTGGAGGTTGTCGAATTTTTAAGCAGTTCGCCAGTAATAAGCTGAATAAAATTTGTGGGGTAAAGGGCAATTGAGTGTAACATGTGTAATATAAAACTCGTTACATTATATGGTTTGAGGAACATGTCGAAGCTCTTAAAAATTCGAATTTTTTTCAATAGTTAAAAAAGTTGATTGTCACTTTTATCAGAAATAAGTTATTTTCTTCTTAGAGTTTAATTTCTAATTATTTAATAATTTCTTTTTTTAATATGCTATAATGTTTTATTTGTGAAATTTTTGATGAATTCTGCTATAATCAGGTCATGTTAAATTTTAAATTATTAAATTTTAGTTATTTATTTAATAATCCTTAATTAATAAATGGCCATAAAATAATCTTTATCTCCTAAGTAGAGTTTATAGCACTGTATAAATCTAAACTATGTCATTTGAGCACTCCACGTTTTAATCAATACAATTTATGAACGAGTTGTCGTCTTCATAAGATGTTCTCCACTCAAATAAATAAATACATAATAAATAATTGAAATGTTGCTGTTTCTTGGTAGTGGAATAGATAAACGATCAGTCAGTAATCAGCCTCGATATCATTGGTAGGGTTTGAGACCACAATCGATAGTGATGTGTTTTTGCAAAATACTGAGTAGTGCTGAGTGTGTGGTTGGAGGACCTTGACTGCACTCCACAAAATAAGGTTTTTTCTAAAATTAAAGGAAATTGACATTTACGTTTCACAGAACTATGTAAGTTTCGTCTAATAGTTTCCTTTTATAACAATTAATATTTCAATCCTCTTTTTTTCATATATTTTATTTTTCTAAATTTTTTTAAGTGATACTGCTTCATTTTGGTCATGCCCTTCATTAATTCATCCATTAATATTTAAAGATTATTATTTTATTTTTTTAATAATTATTAATAAATGAAGATTCATCAATGTAAAACCCAACTGTTAAAAGTTATTTATACCATTTTTTAGCATTAAATAATGTCCTTTTAGCTCTTTTTATATTTTTTCATCTATAATTATTTTGAAAGTGTAGTTGATCTTCATCAGTTGCTCGGAGGTCGAGTGGTTTAAACCGTCCGCCAAACAGGAAATGTTTAAAGTTTTTGGGGTAGTCGAAAGTATAAGGAATCATACCTTAATCCTTACTACTGTGCAAAAAAGTAAGACAAATAATTTTTTTTTCAAAAACTCTTTATTTATTCTTCCAAATTTATTTCATCGCCTTCAGAGTAATCTCCTGCGGACACAATGCACTTAAGCCAACATTCTCCCAATCCTCAGGGATGTCTTTCAGGGAAGGCAGGGATGGCCTTCAAAGCGCTCGGCGATTCACGTTGAATCTCTTCAATCGACTCAAAAGGCTGTCCCCGGAGTGGTCTTTTGACTTTAAGGAATAGCCAGAAGTCCCACGGAGTGAATACGGTGGTTATGGAATAATATGGGTTTCATTTTTGGCGAAAAAGTCCCGAAGAGGCAATGCAGTGTGAGCTGGCGAATTCAGTGTTTTCGATACCAATCGATATTTGACTCGTTTGAGTCCCAAAATGGAATTGACCGATCCTTTTGAAATTCCAACATCACCAGCAAGGTCTCTAATTGTAAATTGATGGTTTGCAAGCCTCAGATATTTAATTTTTTGGACGTGAGCTTCGTCCGTAGAGGTTGATGGTCGACCAGAGGACTGTTCGTCTTCAACGCGTTCTCTGCCTTCTTTGAACTGTTTTTACCATTTCTAAACATTTATTTCCGATATAGGAATGCTCAATTCTATACGTTTCCACAAGCTAAATTTAATTATGTTAATTTAATTAATTTAGCTAATTTAGTTAATTTAATTAATTACGTTAATACGTTTCCGCAAACAAAATTAAAGTTCTTTGATCAATTAATTCAGACATTTCAAAAATCGCCGGAATCAGTATTAGCGTCTCGCAAAGCCAAGCAAAATTTAAAAACTAATGAATACAGATGTCAAGGACAATGCCAGCAACCTATAAGAGAAAAAAAGTGAAATTCCATAAGCCCGGGGAATTTTAAATTGAAAATTGGTCTTACTTTTTGGACACAGTAGTATAAGGAGTCATGTATTAATCCTTACAAAATCAAGATTATGATTTGAGACCTCAATCATTTGTGAGGTTTTTTTTGGAAAACTTAACTTATCAGATCGCTTGTGGTTTGATGACTTTGACTAAGCTCTTCCTAATTAGACTTTTTTTCAATATTTATAAAATTGATTTTCACGTTTGTCAGAAATAATTTATTTTCCTCTAATAGCGTTCTAGTTTTTAATCATTTCATTCCTTTAATTGCTTATATTTTATTTTTTGTTAAAATGTTTCGACGCAATACAATCTATTTTAGACGTTATGTATTTAAAACTAATTTTTATTTATGTAAAACCATTAGTAAACATTAATCCATCTTCATTCAAAGTCTCAATAGTTAAAAATAATTTTCAAAAATATGCAACATCAAATAATCTCATTTGAGTGTTCAACGTTTTAATCTGCAAAAGTTGTCAATGATGAGTTAATTTTTGTCAACAGCTTTTTTGCACGAGTGATTAGACATATATGTAAATAATGTTATTGCAAGTTGTCGAATTATTAACAGTGATTGAACGTAATATGAATTACTTAATAAAAGTTATGGAGTAAACCGCGATTGACTGCTCTAGGTTTATTCAGTAAAAGTTGTAAACGAATAATTAATTTCAGGCAATTGTTAGTTGAACAAGTGATTAAATACATACTTAAATCATGCAGCATATACTGTATTAGAAGTAGTCGAATTGTTAAGCAATCAGCCAGTAATAAGATGGAATTACTAAATGGAAGTTATGGAGTAAACAACAACACAAAAAAATGTAACTTGTGGGATGCAAAATTTGGTATATCATTAAATATGTTTTGAGGACATTGACTGAGCTCTTAAAAATTCGACATTTTCACTATTTAATATAATTCAATTTAAAGGTTTTACAATAAGTTGTTTTCCTTTAATAGTTTCCTTTTTTTAATAATTTACATTTTATTCCCCTGTTTTCTTATATTATACTTTTGTAAAATGTTTCAAAAGATACTGCTATATTTTGATCATGATACATAATTAAATATTCATTTTTTACTTGTTTAATAATAATAATTAATAAGTAGTGAGCCATCAATGTAAAATATACAACATTAAATAATCTCATTTAACTGCTCTACGTTTTAATCCGTAAAAGTTGTCAGCGAATAATTAATTTTTGCCAATTACATGGTGCTTGTGGGATTAAATACATACGCCAATTTAAAACATTTACTGTGTTGGATGTTGTCGAATTGTTAAGCAATCATCCAGTAATACGCTAATAATACTAAGTAAAAGCTATAGTTTAAGACCGCATTTGAATGTAACATGTATGATACAAAACGCGGAATATCGTAACTTTTATGGTATGAAGACCTTGACTGGCCTCTTAAAAATTTGACTTTTTTTCAGTATTGAATAAAATTGTTTTTCACGTTTGGCAGAAGTACTTTAATTTCCTCTAACAGTACCCTCTTTTAATAATTAACATCTCCTTCCATCATTTTTTATTTTTTTTTTAAATTTATTCCTGAGATTACTGTTATATTATCCCCATGTTAAATATTTAAGTATTATTTTTTTTTATTTCTTTAATAATCCTTAACGAATAGTGTTTCAACAATGTAAAAAAAAAATCTTAGAAGTTATTTATGACAGTATATAACATCAAATAATGTCATTTTAGAGCTTTCCTTTTTAATCGGTTAATGTTGTGAAAGCGCAGTTGGTCTTTATCAGCTGCTCGGAGGTTCGAGTGGCTTAACACATCCTGCCATTTAAGACGTGGTTAATGTGCTAGCGGTGGTCAAATGGGTAAGGAATCATGCTGTAATTTGCTGAAATTACTAAATTAAGGTTATGGTGTAAGACCAAAATCGATTTTGACGTGTGAGTTGGATAACTTAGCATATCATCTGGTTTGTGGTTTCAGGACTATAGCTGAGTTCTTCAATATTTGAAGGTTTTCTAAAATTTAATTTTCACCTATTGCAGAACTAAGTTATTTTACTGCAATGGTTTCTTTTTTATTTTTCAATTCCTTCTATTAGCTTATACTCTTCCTATATATATCATGTTCAAATTTTCAATCGTTAATAAAATACTTTTGATTCATCCACTCAAGTTTAAATAAATTTTTTTGAACTTGTAGTGGATGACACTTGATGTTAATACAGTTTTTTCAAATACTAATTCAGTAATTAAATTTAATTAATTAAATTAAATTTTTTTTTAGATTTAAGTTGCATATATCTACCAATATATGGTGCCAGATAAATTTTAAAAAATGAATGAAAATTATTTATAAAGGACTTTCTGCAATATAGTAAAAAAAAAAGTAGGAATTGACATTAATTTTTTTTTATATTACTTGTTTCTGCTATATTCTGATCACGTTAAAAATTTTAATTTTTAGATTTTAGTTATTTGTTTAATAATAATTAATAAATTCATGGCGATTCATCATTCCAAATCCTAATTTATAAGTTGTGTTTATAGCAATATATAACATTAGACTATGACATTTGAGCACTACGTTATAGTCAGTAAAGTTTTGAATGATTAGTTGTCTTATTATAGCTGCTAGCAACTCAAATAATTAATTCAAATAATTATGATGCTTTACAGTCTTCTTGGTAGTCGAATAGTTAAGTTGCGAGATCAGTGTTAACGTTTGAGATGACACTCAATGGTGATATATGCGTTGAGCAACATTGCATACAGCTGTGTTTGTGGTTTGAGGACCTTGACAAAACGCATTAAAATTCGGCATTTTTTAAAAATTTAATAATATTTATTTGAACTTATTGCAGGAATAAATTATTTTCCCTTAATATTTTCTTTGCAATATTTTAAGATTTTCCTTTCCTTATTATTTTACATTTCATTTTCGCAAAATTTTTCCGAAGACACTGCTCTATTTTGGGCATAACATGTTTTTCAATTTTAAGTTTTAGTTATTTGTTTTATAATCATCATTTAAAAAAAGGTGACTTATCAGTCTAAATCATTAACGTTGAAAATAATTTATAACGATATACAATATGAAATAATCTAATTTTAGCGTATTCGGTTTAAGTCATTCAATGTTGTGAACAAGTAGTTGATGTGTGTCAGTTACTCTGAACGCGAGTGGTTAAATAAATCTGGCAGTTACACAATATTTACTGTGGTTGTGGCGGCTGAATAGTTAAGCAATCAGTCGTTAATTGCTTTTAGTTGCGAATTCAAATTTAGGGTTTTAGATCACAATCAATTCGCGGCATGTGTGTGATTCTGAATTCTGCGTGTTAGAATTTTTAAGGATTTTCTCTACATTTATCTACTATAAGTTCAACTTTTTTTCTAATATTTAATAAAGTTGATTTTGTAAAATTAAGTTACTTCCTCTAATAACTGCTTTTAATATGTAATGGCGACTATGTTGGTGATTGTCGTATGGGTAATCCCATGCATGTTATCTAAGAGCGTCCACAGTTGTGCTGTTTGGGTGGTTAAAACTTATCCTAAACTTATGAAAAGATTTTTAGTTTTTTTATTTCAAATTATACTGTTTCTTCACTTTTCATATTTAATTTTGGTAAAATTTTTAAATCTTCTCTATTTTGTTCTTGTTATATTATAAAATTATCTTTAACTTTAAATTTCTATAATGCCTTACTTATTTCTTTTTTATTAATCATCACATGGAGTTTTATTGTTTTATACCCCAAAAGTACTCCTAAAGGAAATGTCCATTGTCGTTGCTCAGAAGCCAAGTTCTACAATGAAAAATATAAGAGCTGGTTTTAAGGTTAAAAAAAATATTCAATTCGAAGTGGTATATTTCTGTAAATTTTTGATTGTATGACAATATTTAATATCGATTTAAATTGACAATATGATAGTTTTTTAACCAATAAAAGAAAATATTGATCAATTACAGATCCTTCCTGTTAATATTATCTAACTAAATATTTTTTAAAACAAGAGTAGATGTACCTGTCGACAAACATGCCATTTTTAATTATTTTTCATAACTAATTTTTGCGAATTCTTTTCCTCTGAAATATAGCTTTTGAGATAAATTTTACTCCATTAAGTGTTTGTGTTACAGCTTGGAAAGGGAGCGAAGTGTATGAAAAAAAGTGGTATCCAATGATATATGATTTAATATACTCTTTTCTAACAATCTGTTAAACTAATTTCTGTTTCTGGAATTAGAATTGAAAAGATTTATTGATTCTTTTATTGTTTAATTATTAATTTTAGTAATTTATTTGATCTTTATATATTATGTATTGTATTTGTATTTTCTTCAGCCTTAAGACCCCCAGGACCATATGCAATCTATTATCCCCAGGTGCACCTTTGATGCCTTTAAGAATGAAAGAATATTTAGAAAAAAATCATCAAGGTTTTCTACATAATTTTTAAATACACATATATATATTTAGAAATTTCCAATGCCTTTTTATTACTAAAGTAACGTTAAATTAAAGAAAAGATTGTACAAATTTTAAAAAACTGTACAAAAAATGGCTGTACAAATTTTATTTCAGCATTAAGACCTCACTACCATTAGCGTCTATTATCCCCAGGTCCAACTTTGATACCTTTAAGAATGAAAGACTGTTTAAAAAAAATTATCAAAGTTTCCTACATAATTTTTAAATATATATACTTAGAAATTTCCTTTGACTTTTTATTACTAAAGTAACGTTAAATTAAAGAAAAAAGGTTGTACAAATTGTCTTTGAATTTAGTTTCTAATGCAGAAACTAGATGGCGCTGTCCATTTGATATGAGCAGTGAGACTGGAATCGATTCCTCTACTCCAGGAAAACAGGAAAACTGTCGATGCTCCGAAAAACTTTGCCTTGTCAGAAGGGGGTGGAAACATGGGCCAAGTTGAGATGAGATGGTATTGATTCTTTGGGGACAGAAAAATCTCAATGCTATGTGCTTTCACGTGTCAGCGATTTGGCTAAGCTAAATCGTTCACTCCAATATTATTTCACCTTTCTAATCGGTCATCAACATATGGAGTAGTTCCGAACTTCCCAACACAGTTTAATGGAAAGTTCAAGAAGAAAGTGAGAATCCAATTTTTGAAAGAAAAAATAGAATAGATAGTGACTTTAACAATTCTGAAATTCTTTCTTGGAGATTTTCATTTGACTTGCATTTTTATTAAACACATAAAGACATTGTTTAAGAGATTGATAATTGGTAAATTTACTTGTGTGTAAATTTTTTCGTATAGTTTATCAATATTAAGGATTCAGGAATAGGAATTTATTTGGATTTATATTTTTTATATCCAATAGCAAGTAATTTTTTCATTTATAAAAAGCACGTTTATTTCTCTTCGAAGACTATAACTAGAAGGCTTAATTTATTGTGTAATTTGAATAAGTTAGCAAATTTTAAAAATTCGTCTAAGTTTCATAACTTGGAGAAATATCTTTTTTGAATTAAATAGATTAATAATTTATAATAAGTTAAAAGTCATATCAAAAGCATCACAGAAATTTAAATTCAAGAATATTATTATTCAGTAAATTATCAGAAATTGCGCGATCACGAATAAATATGCAATTCAAAAGGAAATGTAAAGTCAATTTATTTTGCATTACACTTCTCAAACAGATCTTTATAGATACATCCCATAAATTTTAAAAAATAACAAATATATAAACTTTGAAAGTTAAATACGATAATATTATGGTTATTAATATGAAAACAAGTAACACATGAATTTAACATTGAAACAATATTTGTAGTCTAATTTAAGATATAAAAAAGTTATTATTATTATCATTATTTACATTGCTCTAAAGGTTCTTTTAGCACAATATTATACTAAAATATTGCAACAATAATTCTTTTTCGATTGTCCATTCCTTTATTCAATGACGGTATAAAATTTTAGTTAATTGATACAAATTATTTTTAGACAGGGATATTATTATTAGACAGGGGATATAAAGTATAAGACTTGCAAAGTAGCAAACTATTTACATGCATTTTTACTATTTTGGATCTTCTGAAAAACCGAAATCATTTAAATTTTGAATAAATATTATCCATCTTCAAAATTGTTTTAAGTTTTAGCATTGAAAGGCAAACGATTCAAAGCATTCGCATACAATCTCTTGATTCATAACAAAATCTTCGTTTTTCTTTCAGAATCTGAATTTTCATTCTAACAACTCTGTTAGGGTTGTTAGCTTCTCTGTTCTCTCTCTATTAGCTTCTGTTAGGGTTGAATCGACTACATTGCTATTTGACAGATACTTTAAAGTTTGTGTTTTAAAGCATTATAATTTATAATTATTTCTTCAACTGCTTCAACTGATTAAATACCATCAGGGACACATCTTTTAAGATATCGAAAAGTATCACGAAACCAGGATCTTTATTTTCATATTTTGTACTCTTTTTTGTTCTTTTTCATCATTAAGATTATAGATCTCATCATTTTCGTAATAACCTGTTAAGACCCATCGTCTTTTTAATTTTATCGAAATATTAAATAACGTTTCCTGCAGCTTGGCCAAAACTGACCCTTTCTCAGTTAAACAACACCAACCAACCAATCAACTGACGAAAATTCTCTGATTTTATTTATACATATATATTGATTTGCTGAACTCAGTGAGATATTCCATTCAGAATTTTTCGGTCTAAAACATTTTGAATTTATAAAGACTTGACATATATACGTACAGACAGATAGTTTCAGAACGGGATAGTCTCACTTATATACACAAACTCACATATACAGATAGACCGACATACATACCCATATGTAGACACATACAGAAGTAGACACACACATATATACATGTATACAGGCATATATACAGGCACATAGATGAATACATTCACACATATACACGAAGATATAAACACATACATACAGATATACAGATACATACATACGTTAAAATTTCGGCATCTTCTTAAATTGGTAAATAAAAGTATTATGATTTCACATCTTTTTTGTAAGAAACATCTAAAGAATTCTATTCTCTCTGACACCAGAAAACTTTATAGTTTTTCCTTAATTAAACTAGTTTTGGGACTGAGAAGCTTAAAACTTTCATTTTTGTGTAATCTGTTATATTCAGATATGGTTGGATTTTAATATTTAATTTATACGATAACTAAGATATTTTGTCACTGGAATTTAATCACAATAAAAATGATAATTTTCCCTTTATGCACATCAGTTTATTTTGGAAGATGTTCGTTTTGGAAAAGTTAGAAGTAAAAAGTTGTTTTAATCTTTTACTATCCACAATTTGTTTTGGCTGTTTTCAACTGATAATAGTTAACCAATCAAAATCACAGTAACGGTTCAGAACGAATAAGAATAATTTCAATACAGAAGGCAATTTAACATTGGAAAAAATATTTATCTCATTGCATCAAGAGTAAAAATATTTCTAAATATCTTTTTAAGGGAAAAAATAATGGTGTCTAAAAATAACTTGGTTTTCACAATAAATATTACTTAAAATGCTTTTTCAATAACGCAAAATTTTCTTGAAATGTACAGTAGTAGTTTAATTAATTTATTTAAAAGTTAGTTTAGTTACTCGGGGTTGAGTAAAAATGTGCAACAAAGTGATGGTTGGATTAAAGCAGCATCACGGAACATTCGCTGTTTTTTGAAAAACGAGTAAACTCAGTTGTAATTGTGACAGAGTATCACCCATCGACAGTTGGCTTTCGTGATTATAATACTAATTCACGGCCGAAGAATAGCAGGCAAATAAAAAGATGGTTTAATTATTGAAGGATCACGAAATACACTCATGTCCATAAATTAAGGATAATTCAGAATCACACAGAAATTGAACTCTAAAATAAAAATTTCACCTGTAGAATTATAACACACATCTTGAAGAAGAATATGCAAATTACAGGAAACCACCAGATGGCGCGGATAGTACGTCACAATGACGAGAGTGTAAGAGAGGGGTATATAAGGAATGGTGGCAAAGAAGTAAAATTGTTCCCAAGCGCTTTAAAAGCCTTTCAGTGAAATAACCGCATAGGTATGGCACAAAGGAAGCATTTGGTTGATTTTTTACGTGGTAGAATTATCGGACGACTGGAATGTGAACGTACATAGCTGGAAGTATCAGAGGAACTTGGAATCGCCCAGAGTGTCATCTCCTGGCTTTGGCAACGATTCCAAGATAATGGTAATGTGAGTAGATGTTACAGCACAGGTCGCCCCCGAGTTACAACGCCGAATGAGGACCAGTATTTAGCAGTTACTGAAAAAAGAAACAGACGGAGCACAGCATCAGACCTGTCTCGTCAGCTCTCTTCAGCTACCGGTACGACAGTTTCAAGGCAGACCGTGTACAGACGCTTAGGGCACATTGGTCTATATGCTCGTAGGCCTGTCAGATGTGTTCCACTTACCGCAACTCACTGCCGCCTGCGATTAACCTGGAGTAGAGAGCTTGCAATGTGGACACCGCAACAGTGGTCTGGTGTGATGTTTTCCGACGAGTCCAGGTTTAGTTTGCAGAGCGCCAGGTACCCGTTACCACCAAGAGAACACCATTGAACGACACCGTTACGGTGGGGCAGGATGGCTTGTTTGGGGAGGAATTATACTTGGTTCCAGAACTGACCTGCATGTTCAGAGTGTAACAATGACAGGCCACATCTATCGGGATGTCATTCTGGAACAACGTGTACGTTTGTTTCGGAGCGCCATGGGTGCTGAATTTCTGTTTATGGATGACAACGCCCGTCCACACCATGCAAACATTGTAGACGAATGCCTTCAATTGGAGGATATCACCCGTATGGATTGGCCGGCATACTCACAATAGAGCTTGAATCCAATAGAGCATGTGTGGGATATGCTTAGCCGACGAATTGCAGCCCGTCAACCCCCTCCCACCTGTCAACCGGAACTTCGGAGGGCATTGCTTGATGAGTGGTGTAATATTCCCCAAGATCAGATTGATAATTTGATACTCATCATTCCTAGGCGTTGTAAGGGCTGTATTGTATCGTCTGGGAGACATACTCCATATTAACCATCATACTAACCATGTTATAGTGTTTTTTGTAAATAGGTTCTTTTTTGAAATTTGCTCCAGGGAGTAAAAATCGCAATTTTTATTAATTATGTCAAACATATAGCATCTTTTTTGCTCTTTACCTTTTGTTTAATAAATAGACTTTACAAATAAGTCAATTTTGTTTTGCTTCTGTCTCTTTCTTTGCCTGAGCTTCATTGTTCTTAATTTATGGACATGAGTATAGTCACGGTTATGTAAAATGAGTAAATTCAGTGGAAAATGTGATAGATTGTCTCCCATCGGCAGTTTGAGCTCATGATTATATTTTTCGAATAAGACTCTGAAATAATAGTGTCTTCTTTCTTAAATCTCTCACCGCTGTTCTACGAAACGATGTTGATCCATTTAAAATGTGATCCCGCTTATAAACATTTTTTTCCTACGTCAGACTGTAGCGATATCCGCCATAAGAACTCTAGCAGCCCAATGAAATTAGCCTTGGTAAAGTTATCAGAATTAAAAATATCATAAAATCAAGTGCAACGCATGCTGTCAAATGTAAAAAAATCAGCAGCCCAATAAAATTAACCTTGGTAAAGTTGTCAGAATTAAAAATCATAAAATCATGTGTAGTGCATGTTGTCAAATGTAAAAAATCCCTGGCTTAACCTGATGAGCGCAGTTGATAGACATCATTAGTAGCTACACCAATGCGGTGCGAATGCTTATTAAGAAAATCATGTCCAGTTGAGAGACGAAAATTTGCTGTAAAAACTGCACCGAACAAGTCCATTGGGATGGGTGATGAAACAAGTATATTTCCCGTTTTATCAATTGAGAGGAGTTTGTAAGTTTGTTTTAAGGGTCTGTCTATTTTCTTCTTTACCACAGAACTAAATTGATGAAAGGAAATTGTGGCTGTGGTTATTATTAAATTAATTGTGGTAATTATTAACTTACAACCATTTTTGGCCAAGTGGTTGGCCTTTTTATTTCCAGGCACCCCGCAATGGCTGGGAATAACTGAAAACAATCTTCCAGCCTCTTATAAACTATATCTAGTGGATTAATAATCATGTGCAGACAATAAAAATGTCTCCAAACTGAATTGGGACTCAATAAATATTTTAGTGTTTAGAGCCTATAAAATTGCAACATGCGATATTAATGGAATCCTATTTTATGTTTGAAAAAATCAGTATATGGAAAAATTAATACTAAATTTAATAACTTTTATTTTTAATGATTTTGTAAATAAAAATAAAATTGTTAGTCCCATTTCAATACTTCAATTCACTTTTAGTATAATTGAAAGAACTTTTTTTACTTATAATTAACGAGATTTAGTGGACATACAGTCACTCAAAAAAGTATTGGAACACTTAACATGTACCACATGTTTAAAGTGTTGTTGGTATCGAATATAACAGAAATTCCTCCACAAAACCTATATTATCTATATGTTGTTATCTATGCCTTTATTGAAACTCAGTCTATACAAATTAGGCCGCTTAATATAAAAACAAAGAGAACATATAAACAAATCAAAATTACAAAGGGAAAAGATTAGACATTCTTAACAAGAGCAACCAAGCACAGTTAAAAGCAGGTTAAATGTTCTAAGAATAAAAATCTAAAAAGCTAGAAATAATACCTATATTATTAAAAAACCCAATAACCCATAAAAAAATACCGTAACGATGCTAAAAGAAATCTTTTACGTTGTGATACATAATAGCATATATAAATCTCCACTAACATAAACACCGCATTTTTTTTATCAAAGCAAGTTCCAAAATCTTCATAACTTATAACATGGGAAAACAACACATAAACGTGAAATAAATAGGCTAACCAATTATCAAATTACAATGAATTTGTATTTATATAAGATAATTGTGTGTTTTCAAGGCACCGTTATTAAATCACTGATTAAATGAAATCACAGAAGAAATCAAGATATAATTATGCAAGAAATCTCATACTTACTATGAGCAGGCAATAAAATAAACTCATAGATTAATAAACTCATAGATTAAACTCAAGATTACTCATAGTAGCAAGTGGCATACAAAATAGCAAAAGGCGGGTCAACTAACCAGCTACCAATAATAATTATAAAACAAAAAATATCTGTAGGCTTTCAATGTATTAAATATAATAAATAGTCGGATATACGTAATACATTAATAACCAAACTCTCTTCCTTTCAATGTCAAACCAAGCTCTTTTCCATTCAAGGCAAAGATCTTTTGAACAAAGCCTTAGGATTTAGCCTTTTTAGCTACATAACAAAGCACCGAGGATCCATCAAATAAAGTAATGGAAATTATTACCCACATATTTAGCAGCTTAACAACGTCAGTGGATTAGGGCATCTTCAGAATCAATGGCAGCGTAGGAGTTATGTTGATCTCATGGCGTCTTCCGGCTCTTGGAAAACTGGGCAACGTGGAGTTAAAGTGTCTAGCTTCTTGCCTCCTTTCTTTTTCTTTCTCTTCTTTTAGAATCTCGGCGCTTTGGAGCTCTGTTTCGCAGGTTCTTGAACATTCGGTATTAATTCATGGGTCCTCTTGCTCTTTCAGTCTATATAGAGTACCATATCTACATCATGTCTATTTCTTTTTCTGCGTATTTTTTTCCCTTTAAGAATATTTATCTCTATCTTCTCTCTCATGATGAGTTTCCCGATCTGAGATCATCTTTTTGACTTTTGTTCTTCCGCTGTTAAACCATAGCTGTAATCTTTGTATTATTGGTAAACACTTTCATCTAGAGACCTCCTCTCGCCCACGGTTGGTTTTGGAGGAGGAGATCCTTTCTCCTTATCTCATTCAGTTCATCAGTTTTTTGTCTATTCACTCACTGGACAAGATTCATGATAAGGGTCAAAAGTTGATTTCTCGCCAGCTGGTCGTTTCCTCAAAGTCAGATATATATTTATGAAACGCCTTTCTCTGGACGAGTTCCAAATGTAGAGGATCAAAGGTTGCCTTCTCAAACATAGGGTTCTATCAAGACGTTTTCTCCATGCCCCATAAATTTACATAAGTATTTCTTAAAAATGGTCCGATGTCCATCTTAACTGGCTAGCACACAGTAAAGAATAGTTGCAAATACATACGTGTGTGATTCGATCTGTGATAGGCTGCACCCAGTCATTAAATAAATCTTGTCTATCAATAGTGAATTGCAGCCAAATGCTTACAACCATGACGACGCTAATCAATTCCCTATTCACAAGAAAACTCTTACCAACACTTTTTCCGGAGAAAAGCAACCTTTGACCATACGTACAGCACCGGAAACCATTATTTGTGAATTTTAGACTCTGTATATTCCACCAGAGGGAAGGAGTTTAAAAACACTTAATTAAAAACTAAGATTTTGAATGTTTAAATATAAAAAAAATTATATGCATAAAACCTTTATATATTAAATAAAGAATGTGACTCATAACAAATACAGTCTTGCAAACCAAATATGTACGACCTCTTGTAAAGCATGGAGGAGGCAATCCAATTGTTTGGGGTTGCATGATAAGCTCTGGTGTGAGGAACTTAAAACTGATTATTTTATAGTGGACATTTGGAAGTCCAGACAAATACTTTGTCAATCTTAAATGAAATTTGAAGCTGAGTGCAAGAAATTTGTGAATTTCGAAATATTTTAAACTGTACCAGGATAATGATTCAAAGCTAGTAATAGGCTGTCATATGCTAGTAATAGGCCCCTGTTCTCGTATTATTAAGACTCTTGTCTAGAGTCTAGATTTAAATCCCACTGAACATCTTTGATATTACTTGCAATAAAGATTCTATGAGCAATACATTCCCAAAAGACAGTGCTTAAGATAGCTTCTGGTCGAAGAATGGGTCAAAATTGACAGTGGCCCATATTTATCAGTGATTTATAAAATGATGAATTTTGTAAAACGTTGGTAAAACTATGGTAAATCGATTACAAGAAGCATTGGTGTTATCTATTATGCTTATCTATTTATAATCATATCTGCATTATGATTATTCACAATTTATAGGGCAGTGTATCAATACTTTTTCACTACATGTTTTGATTTGATTTGTTTTACTTTAAATTTTAACCCTAATTATATTGTAAAATTTATTTATCTCTGAGTTATTATGAATTTAATTTATCCAACCTGTGATATATTTTATTCAAATTGCTTAATTTGTGTACGTCGGTCACATATTAAAATTAAATCTTGTAGAATTGCGTTGCATCCCAATGTGTTTTTGAGAAACCGAATACGTATTTTGCTCCATGCACCCTACTCTCCTATAAGTAACGAAACTGATGCGAAATAAGCAAATAAGGCTTCTACAAAGAAACTGATTGTTCGAAACAGTCCAAACACATTAATATGCTAAAAGTACAAGAGATTCTCTGATGTATACCAACAACAACTCAGGAAGTACGGGGTATATCTATATGATGAGAGAGATTTAAGAGAACTTTCAAGATCAGTTTCTTTATGAGGCAAATAAGGAAGTTTTAAAACTTCACTTAGGATAATAACTTGCATTAAACAAGAGACTAATAGCATTTTTCACTCCTCACAAATAAACCGATCAGTTACCCTGAGACTCAGTTCTCCGCCTTCCAATTTAGGTAGGGGGACCGTATATAATTCTAACAAGAAGTGGAGAGGCAAAAGAAATATTTTCTTAGGAAATTTTTACATATTTTTTACGATTTAAATGTAATTCTTTTTACAATTAAATCAATATCATGAAAGATCCAAAATTAATTTAATATTTTAAGATAAAAGCAAATCTACAAATTTATACAGCCCCACGTTATATTGCAGATGTCAACAAATAAGAAAAGCATGAAATTGTAATTATCTTATTGCATTTGGAATGATAAATTTTATTTAAAAGTTATAGTAAATAGTGTAAAAATTATTTTGCATTTTAAATATCTATATCTATATACATGAGGATTATAATTAAAGTCCCACTTTCAAAATGCTGTCAAAAAAGAACCACTCGTCACAATGAGTTCACATTTGAACTGGAGATACTTGAAGAAGGGGGAAACGGTACAGCATCAAAAAAAGTTCCAAAGTTTGTTAATAGATAGTGCTTTAAGCTGCATAAAGAAAGTGAATTCGGCAGCCAGTGATATTCTGAATCGAAATGACAACGTATTTGGCCTGAGTTGACATTAAGCCAACTGTAGTGTTCAATGTTCTTGATTGTTTTGGGTTCATGACGGAAAAATGAATTCCAAGTCATTCAACAGTTGTGACACTGTTAGTAGGAAGCCCGTCCACCTCGGCAAGGTCATTCCAAATTGGATAGGAAAAATCGGTGGAATTTTTTTTTGATGCCATACCGTTTCCCCCTTCTTCGAGTATCTTCAGTTCATATTTGAACCGATTTGGATGAGTGGTTTTTTTTGTTTACAGCATTTTGAAAGTGGGACTTTAATTATAATCACCCTATATATATATAACTCATTGTATGACTCGTGAGTTATAACAAGGGTGATATATCGAGGGTATAAAAAAGATATCCATAACTTTATTTAAAAAAACATAATAAAAAATTTCCTTAAATTTTCTGCATTATACTCATATCTGTATAAACTTAAAATAGAAATTACTACAATCATTAAAGTAAAAAAAAATCCTTCTCTAAAACTCTAACACAATCTTAGTTAATCTATACTCTATGAGGGGCTAGTAACAATAATTAAAAAAAATGTGTGCTATACATTTAAAACTTCAAAGCTGCATAAAATTAAAAACAGCACAAGAAGTTATAAATTATAAGGAGGATATAGAAGAAGTTTATTATAGAAGTTATATATATAAGGATAATTCAGAATCACACAGAAATTGAACTCTAAAATAAAAATTTCACCTGTAGAATTATCACACACATCTAGAAGAAGAATATGCAAATTACAGGAAACCCTCAGATGGCGCGGATAGTACGTCAAAATGACGAGTGTGTAAGAGAGGGGTCAATAAGGAATGGGGGCAAAGAAGTAAAATTGTTCACAAGCGCTTTAAAACCCTTTCAGTGCAATAACCGCATAGTTATGGCACAAAGGAAGCATTTGGATGATTTTTTACTTGGTAGAATTATCGGACGACTGGAATGTGGACGTACCCAGCTTTAAGTATCCAAGGAACTTGGAATCGCCCAGAGTGTCATCTCCTGGCTTTGGCAACGATTCCAAGATTATGGTAATGTGAGTAGATGTTACAGCACAGGTCGCCCCCGAGTTACAACGACGAATGAGGGCCGGTATTTAGCAGTTACTGTCAAAAGAAACAGACGGAGCACAACATCAGACCTGTGCCGTCAGATCTCTTCAGCTACCGGTACGACAGTTTCAAGGCAGACCGTGTACAGACGCTTAGGGCACATTGGTCTATATGCTCGTAGGCCTGTCAGATGTGTTCCACTTACCGCAACTCACTGTCGCCTGCGATTAACCTGGAGTAGAGAGCATGCATTGTGGACACCGCAACAGTGGTCTGGTGTGATGCTTTCCGACGAGTCCAGGTTTAGTTTGCAGTCTGATTCTCGCCGGACTTTCATATGAAGAGCGCCAGGTACCCGTTACCACCAAGAGAACACCATTGAACGACACCGTTACGGGGCAGGATGACTCGTTTGGGGAGGAATTATACTTGGTTCCAGAACTGACCTGCATGTTCAGAGTGTAACGATGGCAGGCCACATCTATCGGGATGTCATTCTGGAACAACATGTAAGTTTGTTTCGGGGCGCCATGGGTGCTGAATTTCTGTTTATGGATGACAACGCGTCATCCATAAACAGAAATGTGCCAATGAAAAACCGTGCAAACATTGTAGACGAATGCCTTCAATTGGAGGATATCACCCGTATGGATTGGCCAGCATACTCACCGGACTTGAATCCAATAGAGCATGTGTGGGATATGCTTGGCCGACGAATTGCAGCCCGTCAACCCGCTCCCACCTGTCAACCGGAACTTCGGAGGGCATTGCTTGATGAGTGGTGTAATATTCCCCAAGATCAGATTGATAATTTGATACTCAGCATGCCTAGGCGTTGTAAGGCCTGTATTGCATCGTCCGGGAGACATACCCCATATTAACCACCATACTAAGTATGTTATACTGTTTTTTGTAAATAGGTTCTTTTTTGAAATTTGCTCCAGGTAGTAAAAATCGCAATTTTTATTAATTATGTCAAACATATAGCATCTTTTTTGCTCTTTACCTTTTGTTTAATAAATTGACTTTACAAATACGTCAAATTTGTTTTGCTTCTGTCTCTTTCTTTGCCTGAACTTCATTATCCTTAATTTATGGACAAGAGTGTATTATGGTAACACAATCTTATCTTGTAGTAATCACAATCTTAATTAATTACCAACTTAAGTGTAGGGTAATTAACTAAGATTGGGCTAAAATGTACGGCGTCTAAGAATGTTTAAATTTTGTTATATAAAGTGAGGAAGAACATTTTGTTATATAGAGTAAGGAATAACATTTTGTTATAAAAAGTAAGGAGTGACGTTTTCTTATCTAGAGTAGCTTGTAAATCCCTGATGTTTCTTTCCAATTTTACTGTAGCATGTAATTTCTGACATTGCATCACAGCCACTGAAATTCTATTCGTATACCTTCAGTGAGATCAGAAAATATTTCGTCGATATTCCATTTCAGTTCACTTACCTCCGAATATGAATATCTGTAATGTACGAATCCATGGGAATCTCCGGATATTTTACGAAACTCTTTAATATCGAGTAACACATTAAATTGACACTTCTTCCTACTTGACTATTTTTATATAAAGTTTTGAAGCGTGTAACACAATGTATAAAATATCTTGAGCAGATCATCTGCGAGACAAGGCAGATTGAATAGTTTAAATAAAATAGATTTGCTTGCAAATTACTTTTGAAGATCATATAAGATATTTTGCGATTTAGAAAAATAAGTTTATACTATAAATAAAATGGAAATACAAAGGAAACACTTTATCTAATCTTACCACGAATATTAACATAAAAAAATTTATCAGCTAACCCTATTTAAAAGAAAAACTCATCAAGTTTGATTATAAACAAGTACGGCATTACTTGATTTTGTGCAAGTACTTGATTTTGCCACAAACATAATAAGTTAATTTCTTCTGTTAAATAAGATATTTTGTTTCTTATGAAGAATCCTTTAGAAAAATTTGTAGTCAGAATGATATGTCAAATAAAAAAAGAGTTAAACAATTTTTATGGGTATATAAAGACATGATTTTTTTAAACAAGATTAGTTAAAGTAATCTTGCAACGTAAAAATATAAAATAATATGTATTATTTCTTTAGTGTATATCTGAATATATCAGATGTACACAATTAAACATAATTTCCTTCGTAAATTTATACATTAATTTATAAAAGAAAAAAAAAAGGCCATTTAAATCAGAAGATAAGTCAAAAAGAACTAAACCACAAAGGCAAAAACTGACTGCAGGTATTTGAAAAGCACGTTAATTTTCCTTTGTATAGACATTTAAATTTTTTCAGTTTAAATATGGTTTTGAAATTTTTATAGAGTAGTTGAGGAATAAACACTTATTTGATTGTTTTCCATCAGATATTAAAAGTTTGATCTATGTGTTAATTTTGCTTATTGTTTTTTTATTGTTGATTACAAATATAATAATTACTATAATTACTTATTTCCAACCAAACATTCATATTCTTTGCACGATGATAACTGTTTGAGTTTTTAATTCGTTTTATATCAATTAACTTTTGTATGTACATTTTTACTCTATTACCTATAGTATGCATTAAATATGTAAGAAAGCACAATAATAGAATGCAAGAAACTTTCTTAACCTTAATTTGCTGTTTTATTTACTAAGAAAATTATTTATCTTCTGATCTTTAGTAGCCTTTGCCAGTGAAATCAAACTTTAATGACTAATTAATTTAATGCAAAGAAGAAACTCATACTTTATTTTTCTCATTTATTTCTACAAAATTAATTATTTAAGCTAAAATTAATTTGTAATTTCAAAAACATCGATTTTTTTACATGTTTGAAATAATAAAAAAGGTTCCTTTGTCATTTTATACAAAATTGTTTTGAAGTAAATATTAATTTGAAGATTTATAATTATCAAGGATGTATTATAAACATTCGCAGAGTAATTAACGATACGTCATTTACAACCCTTCATTTTAATTTGTTCAAGCTGGAAGGTGGATGCTCTATAAAGTTCTTTTTCGAAACTCTGAATCAGATAAAATCTTTTATATTTCTTTGGATGCATTAAAATTTCGATCGCGTTTTAAGTACTTTTTTTGTCGTACCTTAAGCGAAAATGCTGATCTTACGGAACAGATCGGAAAGACAATATCCTCACAGTCTTTTAAGACATTGGAAAAAAAATTAACAGATTGATGAAACTTTTAATATCTGATGGAGACGAAGCAATTAAGCGTTTATTCCTCAACTAAGCGATAAAAAAAATATTCAAAATAATATTTAAGCTATAAAATTGAAATTTTCTATACAAAGGAAAGTTAAGGTGCTTTTCAAATACTTGCAGTCAGTTTTTGCCTTTAATTAAAGTTGTGGTTTAGTTCTTTTTGACTTCTCTTCTGATTTAAATGGTCTTTTTTTTCTTTTATTTATTTCATAGTTTAATCACTGAAAAGTTAATTACACAAGAATGACTTCTTGCAAAACATATCTCCTCTATTAACGTTGCATGTTTTGTTTAATCGAGCATATTAAACTACCTCAAATTTTATTATTTAGATAAAAAATGAAAAAAGCATAATTTAATTGCATTCAATCTTCTCATTAAAATCATGTTACTGAATTACAAAATAGCTCAAACAATTACTGACCATAGACTACTGAATAAACATTATAGAAGAAGTTATTCCGTCAAGATATTGGTAATATTTATCATTATTCTATTATATATATATATATATATATATATATATGTGTATATATAAATAGATTCACCGGTTATGCGGTCACCTTTGAGGGGGTGGCATACAGCGTGTTAAAGTATACATGTTTTGGTATAGGAATGTTTTGTTTAATCGAGTATATTAAGCTGACTCAAATTTTATTCCTTACATAAAAGATGGAAAAAGGATAATTTAATTGCATTCAATGTTCTCGTTAAAATCGTGTTGCTGAATTAGAAAATAGCTCAAACACTTACTGACCATAGACTACTGAATAAACATTATAGAAGAAGTTATTCAGTCAAGATATTGATAATTTTTATTATCATTCTATTATATCTATATCTATATCTACCTATCTGTCTTTGTCTCCATAGATATACATACAAGGTGATTCGACGGCCATGAGACAATGATGAGCAATTGCATCGACACAAATGTGAACACGATTCATTCATCTCCAGCTCTGACGAAAGGACTGGAACAAGAACTGCACGACATGCAAACATGGAAGAAACCATCACGAACATAGGGGAGTAAATATCCCACATAAGTACAAAAATTATTGCACGCAATTACTGTTTGAGAGGGCAGAGTACAGCTTGTTAAAGCATACATGTTTTGCATAGGAATGCACAATCTGAAGTGGCGCATTGAGGAACAAGCACACTTTGAAGCAAATTTCTAGGAACAGAAAGGTACAATGAGCCAAATAATACCCGTCACGTGACGAGTCTCAATTTCTCTGACTGGCATTCCCGATGAGCACTCTATTTTATTCTTATCCTGTGTTTGTAAGTATATTTTCAGTCGTGATGGGAGATTTTAAGAATAGTGAAATTTTCAACATGGCCCAATCTTGAATGTTTTTGAACAGGCATATGTAGCAACACAAAATGATTGAGCGGTTTCATCGGCAAATATGGAAAAATCATTCATTCATCGCCAGCTCTGATGGAAGGACTGGAACAAGAACTGCACTACATTCAAACATGGAAGAAAGCATCTCGAACATTGTGGAGGAAACACCCCACAAATGTGCAAAAACTATTGCACATGACAGTCAACTCACTCAGGGGAGTCTTAAGTGAAGAATGAATGCATTCATTCCCTATTCAGACAGTCCAATTGTTGGCAACAAATAATTACCTTGTGCAAGTAGAATTCTGAAAAAAATTCTTGAGGCAGTGGGCATTGAAGCCAAATTTCCCAACTTATGTAACATTCAAAGTTCAGGCAACCTTTTCACAGGAAAGTTTTTTCATTGTGCACAATACTCATGTGGGGGTAACAAAAACTCCACACTCTATACATCCACATCCATTCCAAAAACATATTTCTGTAAATATTTTGGCTGGTATTGTGAACAATTTCCTCCTAGACCCATATCACCTACCAATGAGACTTATTATATTTTTCTGGAAAAGGTTTTAATAGAATTGCTGTAAGATGTTCCGATGGTCGTTCGTAATCAAATGTCGTTTCAGCATGATGGTGCGCCAGCCCATTTCAAACAGGTTGTCCTCTATTACTTGGATGCCTGTTTTGGACGACGATTGATTGGAAGTGGTGAATCAATCTCTTTTGACACCCACCCCGATCTCCAGTTTTATAGAGCATCGATTACTTCTTAAGAAGGCATCTGAAGGCCGCCATTTGCAGGATTCCTATTGACTCAATTAAAGACCAGGTTGCTCGATTCTTTGCATCTGCTAGAGTCCGAGAAATGTCTAGAATCCTTGAAACTGTTCGCTAATCACTCCGTCGATGCTAGCAAACATTTTTTATTGTTAGTGATCACAATTTTGATCATTTATTGAAAACATTAAATCAAAGTAGCTCGTCATGATATCACTTTTTGCGTCCGTGCTTTAACTTCCGACCATACATTCCTAAAGAAGTAATGTGTGTTTTATTTAGCAGTGCTACATTTCAAATTTATCCCATGATCATTGAAACACCCTGCATATAAAGGACACGTCAAATTAATATAAAAATAAAAAGAGGAACTCAAAGGAATTAATTAGAAATACGATAAGTTTTTACATCAAAGCCGCAATATGTGTTCATGTGTTTCCTAGAAACACAATTAAATCGCATAACAAATCCATAAAAAAATTCGCCATACTTTAATCTGACTAAAACTATATCGCATACATATCCTCGGTATATTATGTTGTTGTTGTTCTAATGCAGTGGCCAATGTAAAGACAGTTAATCCTTATGCCATAAGCAAGGGCTGCACCGCTGTTACTCATTTAGCACTACCCAGGGAGCACGTGTAGCTTGATGATATGCTCCGGACGCGATGGGACCATGGATGTTTGTAGTGATTCGGAATCCACTTTAAACCATAGGTCCCGGTCTAATAGGACCGTAGACCGTTCTGGGGGTAGTGTGACTTGCGTCCGTAGCTTATCTTCAAGCTACATGTGCTCCCTGGGTAGTGTTAAATGAGTAACAGCAGTGCAGCTCTTGCTTAAGGCATAAAGATTAACTGTCTCTGTATAACCAGCTGCATTAGAAATAACAACGGCATTCTATTTTGAATATTTCTATTCATTCTATTCTATTTGGAAAACTACAACATAATAATAATGTACTTAAATTCAATATTGGATCACCTCCCCCTTGTTTATCATTCCCCTTGTCCAGGATTTAAAAAAGCCCAATAATGATGGAAATCGAAAACAAATTTAATACACGTACGAAAAAATCAATTTATTTCCCATTCTTATTGTTTCATGCGAATAGGGAATAAATTTACCAATATAATTAATTAAAAAATGTATTCATCATCTTCCGTATTTTAAATGAAGGCATCCAATCAGCAGGATAAAAAAGGAAAAATGCATTGTGGATCTCAGAAAAGCAATTTTAGCCATAACTTAATTAACATTTTTAACTCTCATAAAGTTCATTTCTGCGTTTCTTTATCTAATTCATTAAGATTCATGTTTTTGATGTATGTTAATATTAATGGATTTAGATAAATAATCTTTCATATGCATATTCGTCACATCACATTTCCTAATTTATATTAATTCTTTCTAATTATTATGTTTACTATTTTTTTCCTTTTTACATATATTTTACGTTCCTTGCACAATATAACATTCGGCTTTATTGTTTTTATACTTTGTGCAATATAAAAAAATGAATGCATTCATTTTTCCTCCAATAACTTAATTTTATTATTTCATAGTGTCTTCGTGTTTTGATACAAAATTTCTATTTTCAAAATGCATAATTTTTTATGATAGTTATTAGTTATCTTCCATAAATCCAATTCTAATTATTATTTACAGTAATGCTATTATTTACATTAATATTATTACTTACATTAAGAATTCATTTATTACGTTAGTTGTTAGTTACATAAAAATAAACAAAATGCAACAAAAATTAGAAATTAAAAATAAAATAATAATGATAAAATATCAGGAAATACAGGAACCTTTGTTCTTCAGAAATTCGAATCACTCTAGGTTGAAATCTAAATAGAGGTATAGAAGACTCCGTTGACATACACTTGGGGATGTAGGAGGTTGTGAAGTTTAGAGCAATTACTTCTTTATATCAATTATTTTATTTCATTTTACTAATTTATATATTCTTTCAAAACTACGAAATAATATTAGCTATTAGATTAAATTTTAAACTGTAGTTATATTCTTATCTTTTACCTTATTGATTGTCATAAGATAATTTATCTATGTCTTTCAATTTATTAGGAAATTTGAATAATGCATAGATGTTAAAATGTTTTTTTTTTTTATTCTTTAAAAAAAAATTTTTCAACTTTTTTCAGTTAGTGCAATATATATTCATGTGAAATTGTGTATTTTCTAACTGCATTATATATTTTTTAATTATTATGTTGTTCCATATGAACTTTTAGTATTAGTGTAGTATTAGCTAGTATTCCAACTTTTTAGTATTAGTTGATGTTCTATAAAATGTATATCTACAAGTATAAGGCTAAATAAGATCGTTATATGTCATTGTATTGCTTAGTCTGTGTTTTGTCTAATTATATATTTTGTTCGAATATAAGTTTCGAAATTTTTAATAAAACCTTAAACAAGTAGAAACATGGAACCCTACAAAATATGGATGATTTCTGTATGCATGTAAACTTGGGCATTCTGCTACCAAGCAACAAAAATTAATGCTGAATTTAGGATTTGTACATCTAATGCATTCGCAGATGATGGTTTGTAAAATTCTGATACGAACTTTTTATAGAAACTCCGTAGAAAACCTAAAGCTTCCTCCGTAACGATGTTCTGAAGGGAAAGGTTGAAGTTAATCCTAAAACAACTGATGGAAAACTTACTGCTGATCTTGGAGTAGGCATAGCAACATTTTTGAGATATCTTGCCGTGATTAGAAAGGTGAAATCTTGATAAATGGGTACCCCACTATTTAAAAGAAATTGCTACGTTTGCAGATACGCACATTATTGTATTTG
The DNA here is from genome assembly GCA_021605075.1 of Caerostris darwini. Classification (NCBI taxonomy): domain Eukaryota; kingdom Metazoa; phylum Arthropoda; class Arachnida; order Araneae; family Araneidae; genus Caerostris; species Caerostris darwini. The sequence continues at coordinate 431,306 of BPLQ01003247.1, forward strand.
GCAAAGAAATTGGCCCTTTTGGGTAGTACCCTTACTTGTGACAAAAAAGCGGATACATTACCATAATTGTAAATCCTAACAAGGTGGCTGGAATTCAGATGAAAAGCCTAAACCTGCTCACAAACCAAAATAAAAAAGGCAATGATGCCAGTTTGGTGGAATCAAAGGGGAATCATCCATATACTTCCTAGAAATAGGTCAAACAATTAATTCACAGTATTACTGTCAACAAACTGATATTTTGCAACAAAAATTGCTGTCAATACTCATTGGACGAGTTGAAATTGGAGTTGTGCCTCATGTTTTCTAGCGACTGCTACTGCTTTAAGCATTATAAACCGTAATGCTATATAATGCTTTGTCAATCTCAAAGCTGTCAAAATAACCTTTACTTATTTTATTGACTCTACATTGAGCTTATTCTGATTAAATATGTTCAAACAATTTGTGTTTGTAAACTTTTAAAAAATGTGTACTCAAAAGTTAATTTTATACGAAACAGCCTAATAACATACAATTTAAATAAAAGAACAATTTTTCAAAATAGATCATCAATAATATTCAATAACATTATAAACTAATTACTTTACATGCATTATTTTTTTAATAAATAAGAGCAAAACGGAAATGCTTCTTAATTTTTATTGAAAAGTAATTTTTATTTTGAAAAGTTGTAATTGATGTGAAATTTTTTTTTAGAAAATAAACACTTAAAATGCATTACAACATCCATTTTCAAATTATTTTTCTTCATTTGATTAAAAAAATATGTTTGCAAATAAATTCTTAACACATTTATAAATACTCGAAATCAGCAAAATGATGACAGCAAAATAAAAATTATAGGCTTTTTTTTCCACAAACCAAATGAAACCGTTTTACTCATAAAAGCAAAAACTTTTTTTTTTTACATAATTTTAAATCCCTTTTTAATTTCAGTTTACATTCTTTTGTCTGAATCTTATTCGAGCAAAATATTTTTTAGTCTATTCTTCAGAATTAAAAATCATAATTATTTTTTAAAATAAAATGTCGTTCTTTAACTTAATATTTTTTGTTAATTAAAAGTCTTACACACTTTTTTTACCTGAGTAACATTTATTATATATATATGAAATTGAATTTTATAAAAATTTACTTCCGCATAATTTTGAAAAATCTTTTAACAAATATTTTTGATGCATCACCTTTAATTTCGAATTAATAAAAAATGTTTTTATTAATAATAAAAAATTAGTTTCTCTAATTGAAATTTTGCCATTGGATAGAAGTGTTTTTAGTTATTTAAATAAGTTTTGACGTGCTTTTATAGTTGTGTTAAATATTGAAATGATATTAAATAAAATAGCTTTAAATATTTTATTGTCCAGACTATGGTATTACATCTTGTTTGGGCTTTGTTGGGATGGCATTTCTCCACGGATGTTTTGGTCTCCATGCATTTGAAAAGGAATTGGACGCAACTGAATTGTATTCCAAACAAAGATCTAATATCAAACAAATGTTTTTGCTTTCAAAAAATGGACTTAATCGCTTAATACACTGGAAAAATAGACTTATTCCTTAAATGGAACTTCACTTATTCCAAAGGAATTACAATGGAACTTAAATTATTATTACTTACTTAACCTATTCCAAAGAGGATGTTCTAAAAAAAAGAAATATCATCAGAAGGGATTAATATGTAACCAAAGAAACCAACTCAATTTTTTTTAGTTTGATTTTTACGAAGGAGTATATACGATTTTTTAAAAACAATTTTACATGATTTTACTACAAAAGACAATACTGCTCCATTTTCATGTCCCTATGCAGCTGTATTTCGTTTGTTCAAATTGAAAACACATGAGAAGAGTTGCCACCTTCAAATCACAAAAAAATATACCAGCTATATTTGTTGTAGGGAAGGTAGTCAATAAATGTTTCAAATTTCCATAAATTTCTTTCATAGAGACAGATGTAGGGATGTTATGAAAGTTGGTTTCAATTATGCAGCAATATACTGTCTTGAGACTTATTTTGGATGAATCTATGAAATGCCGCCATTGCAAAGGGTTATGTTCTATTTTAAGAGCAATCATTAAGCCATTGATGTCAGAACAAAAAACAAGGATTTTTTTTGTGAGACTAAGGCAGAAATTTTAATGTCCATTGTTAAAAAGAATCACTTTGTCCTCTTATTATAGTAAAATCTATTCTCAAAAGCTCAATGCAATAATTCTGTTTTAGTCTTAGACAGCTCTAGATATCCATCAAGGTTATTCAGTTCTTCTCGAGACAAAATGAGGAATGTAGGTAGAGAATCATCATCATATTCAACAGTAGATGTATGTAGAGATCGTATGAAATTGATTCTTGGGGAATTGATCGCATAGTGGAGGATATATTTGAGTACTGCACTGGAAATTTTTTTCCCTTGCTAACCCTTCACGAAAATGTTGGACCACGCAAAAGTAGCAATTATTTATGTGATTATTTTATCCCTTCAAAATCATAGAAAGGGCAAATGGGATTGTAAGCTTCTTTTTGCTAGCAGCCTCACGGAAATTTTCCTTGATGAAGAATTACAGCATATATTTGGAGCCAGCACTTGTCCTGATGTTCAATTTTACACCCTAAATAAAGGTTATATACCTTTTTCACTAAAGGATTGATGGAATATTTTCTGACTTCAAATATCATTTTTACATATATATATATAGCAGAAGCTATTAGCAGAATTAACGCACTTAGCTCTAAAAATATAATGTGCTTAACTAAAACGCAAATTCACTGCGATTATTTCTTTCTCACTCAATACACCGTGTACAACTAACAGTTATCAAATTTTTATTATTAGTGCTAAGACAGGAAATAATGATGACAGCCAGACTGGCGTCGTCTCTTGTAGATTAATTAGCACCAAAGAATTTATTTGATAGTACCTGTAAAGCTTTTAAAAAATTAATGTCTTTAGAACCCCTTTTCTAAATCTTACTTTTTCAGAAATTTCTTGTTTATGTAATATATATTAGTATGTAAAAACTTCATATATATTCCGTAAATTAGACCTATAATTTGATACATTTCTTTTTATAAATGTTGCTGTATAATTCACAAGTTATTAAACTTTTTAAGTTAGATTATATAAATTTGCATAATCCCATATTTCCCCATGTATTTCAAGAATACTGAGGAAATTTACTACCTTCGCATTTCTTAAACAAAAGAAGTGCCAAATTTTGATGTCATTTTTGTGTTCAGAGCCATATATTAATATTTTAGTATGCTAATATTTTATGAGAAAGAAAGTTTTATAAAAGCAATTAAGTTTTATTCTTAAACGCCACAAAATTATAAATAAATTTAATAAAAATAACTTAAATTGTGAATCAAGATGCTAATTTAAAAAATATATTTTACTCAGTAAATTAAAATACTGAGTATAATAATTCTATTTACTGATTATATTAATTCTATAGCTTTTTAGTTGATATTTTCATTTATATGCATCTTGAAAAACAACTTTTAGAATTGGCTAACCAATTTTTTAAAACAAATTCCTTTTCAAAGGTTCTTTAACGGGTGGGCTGAAAAGTTCATAGGCATAGGAAAAGTTCACTCCCATACTAATAGTGCAACAGCTGTCAAATTTATACACGTGTCTTCTGAAGGTTAGGGCTAACTAAAAATCATATGGATTTAATACTAGTAGCGCCATCTATGTGTCAGCCTACGAATATTTCAGCCCACCTGTTATAGATGTTCAGTAGGAAATCCTCTTCAGATGCTTATGAACACGCTTCCTAAGAACATCCATTACTGAATGTCCTTACAACATCCTAGAAAAGATATCCTCAACATGTGCGTACTACTTCCTCTCCTATTTCCTATTGTAAACGCACTCAAGAGGACTGACGTTATGCAGGATATTTTATTGGCACTTTGTTACCATTATTTTGAATAAATGTATCAAAGGATAGCATTTGAGAAGGTTCTCACCCTCTTTCTCAGTTCTAACAGGAGGACTTACTGGCTTATCAATTCATTACTGCACCCCCGGAATGGACACAATCCCAGGCTTCAGGTTCGTGTCCTGGCAGTGGTATGGATGTTTGTAGTGGTTCAGAATCCACTTTAAACAGTAGGACCCGGTCTGTTTATCCTAAAGTGTACACGACCGTAGAGCGACAAACCAAACCCGGAAGGGACACAACTTTCGGCTTCTCGACGCTGAATGGGTTTCGAACCCGGCTTACGTTGTTCTGAAACCCAACGTGTTATCTGTAAGCCTATTCTAGCCGTTGTTTACATAAGAAAAAAAAGGATCAAAGATTGCAAATACAAGAAACCATGTTTACGTATTAGTTCAGCCACAAATTGTGGGTGGCATGGTGGTTGGGGTCTGGCCTTTGGTATCATAGACTTCAGGTTCGAATTCTGGCTGTGGCATGGATGCTTGTTAGGGGTTCGGAATCCACTTTAAACTGTGTGTCCCGGTCTGTTCATGTCACAATCATGTGTACAAGATGATCGTAGAGCGACGAACAAACCAAGCTACAAATTGTACGGAAAGAAAACATCCATTTTTTTAAAAGCGAAAACAAACGATTCGCTTACTTATTAGGGGTGTTGTCAGCAGTTATTGCAAAGCAGTTTAAAGAATTAGATTATCAATTATTCAGGAATTTTTCTCATCTAATTTAAAATTTTGATAATTAAAAAGTAAAATTATTTTGTTGTAATTAGAAGCCTCCTGAAATTAATTTTCTTCCCTATAATATCATGGGGGCCCAACGGCCGAGTAACGAGCGCCCGGTGCCCCAAGGCTCGAATGCTGGCTGTGCCATGGATGTTTGTACTGATTCGGAATCCACTATACACCGTAGGTCCCAGTCTAATGTGGCTGTAGAGCGTTGGGCGTAGTGCCGGCAACCCTACCCCGTAAAAAGAAAACATCTCCTGTTTAGAAATCTACCAGCAGGCAGACGGCCTAATTATGCTCCAATTATTATTTTGCGCCAATGATGATGATGATAACATCATGCTGTTTGGATCAGTAAGACTTGGTAATTTTTCACACAATCGGTGATTAAACGAGTTTTTTTTTTTTTTTTTTTGCCTATTCGCATAAAATTTGATACAAAAAAGTTTGAATACATCCCAAGAACTCAAAAAGAGATTGGCTTGGTTTGTCGCTCTACAGTCATCATATGCAAACGAGGGCTAAACAAACCGGGATCAACAATTTGAAGTGGATCCCAAACCACTAACAAATGTCCATTTCAAAGCCAGGATCGAACCTGGAGACTAAAGTTCCAGAGGCCAGAGCATTAGCCAACCGGCCACCAGGCCGCTGCAGGTCTAGAAGATATCATTTATTTTAATTTCACTTACTAAAATCTGTTGAATTGGTTTTTGAAATAAATGAATGCACTTAAGGTTCATGATTTTTTTTCTCGCCTCTTTTTAAAAAGAAAAAAATGGAGTACCTCCATCGATTCCTTAAAAAAGTGATTTAATCTCGTGAAGCCACTTGATAATCCTTAAATTTTATTTCACTTAAAAGTGTGTGAACCGCGAAGTGGGATTTATTTGACGAGTGCATGGAGCTTTCTCTTATTGGATGCAAGGGAATCAAATCCTCTTGGAGATAAATTGAATGCGGAATAATTGAATAAAGCGATGTATGGCCTCGTACCGCAAAAAAACCGGAGAATTACTTTTTTGTCATTTGCATCCGTAATTTAAAACCTTAATCTGATTCGTTATGCATGATATGGAATAGGGGAAGTGTTACTATTAATTTAAGTGTTTCTAGTTAGATTTCTTTTGGATACAAGACTTACTTTTTCGAATAGAAAAAAAAGTAGGAACTGAATGTAATATTCTGGAACTGTAGTGTGCATAGGATAGAATATTTGTGTGTAGGCAATTAATCAGTGTTGGGTGATGTATCGATAGTTGGGCAAATTATATTTGATTCATCATCATCATCATCATAACTGGCTCGACAGCCCGTTGTAGGCCTTGGCCTTCTTTAAATGATCCAATCAGGCTGTTCTCCTCCTGGCCAGTTTTTTATCTTAATAATATTAAAATCAGAGTCTAAACAGTCGACCCATCTCTTTTTCGGCTTCATGAGATGACCGGTCAATCTCTTTCTGTTCAGTTTAATAAATTTTAGAATGTCAATATCTCTAAAAAGTTTGTAAAGTTCAAAATTGTATCTTCTTCGCGAATTTTCATTGTCATTGATACCACCAAAAATAGTTCGTAGCACTTTTCTTTCAAAGTTCCCAACATTTTCTCTTCTCTTGCAGTTAGTGACCATGTTTCAGATGCATATGTTAACACTGGTCTTATGAGAGTTTTATGCAGTAAAATTTTAGTTCTTCTTTTAATCAGGTGGGATCTTAAATGGCTTCTAAGACCAAATAGGCAGGGATTGGCAGCAATAATTATCTTTCGTGGGTGATTTCATTTTTGTATTCAATCTCAGGTCCCAGGTAAGTAAATTTTTTAACATTTTGAAATCTATGCTGCTCGATTTCAAAGAAATCACCAGGATAGTCTCTCTTTCCGCAAAACATGTATTTGGTCTTTCCTTCCTTTCTTAATATTTGATTCAGATACTTTAAACTTTAATTCACTGTTATCGACAGTAAGGCTTGATTTATGAGAGTTTCTGAGTTTTCTCCAAAGTTTCAAAGCATGACAATTAGTATAAAAGTCCACTCAGAAAGTAGTGTTCTGCCTTCATAGTCCATTGGTGAGTGTTATTCGGCCCAAACATAAATGGAACACCACCCATGATCTACAAAAAAACCCCGATAATTCATTAGAACAATCTATCGATTAATAACTAGAAAAATGCATACTAAATAACTAGAAAAAAAGCATCAATAAATAACTAGAAAAAAGATACAAATAAAAACCTAGAAAAATACATCGATAAATGGCTAGAAAAATGCATCGATAAAGAACTAGAAAAAAAATATCGATAAATACATAGAAAAAAAATCGATAAATAACAAGAAAAAGACACAAATAAAAACTTAGAAAAGTCCATAGATTAATAACTAAAAAATATATCAATAAAAAACTAGAAAAAAGACGGAAATAAATAGCTAGAATAATCCATTGATAAATAGATAGATAAAATCCATTGATAAATAGCTAGAAAAAACCCATCGATAAATAACAAGAAAAATACAACGATAAATAACTAGAAAAAAATACATCGATAAATAATTAGAAAAAATACCTAGTAATTTACGAGGATAAAAGCACAAACACAACTAAAAATGAATGAAAAAAAAACCATGTATATATTTCAGTATATGTTGAGAAGCCTGTCAATCCAAAGCAAATAGCTTTGAATTCAATAGCTTTTCATTTTGCTTTTATTTTGTTTTATAAATGTCTAAATACATTTGATTATTACGGATTAGTCATCCATTATAAAAATAAATTCGTTTAAATATTTTTTTTAAATAATTAATTAAGTCATGAACTTATTTTAAATTTTCTGTAAACAATTATGATCTATGAATAAAAGGAGATAAGCATAATTTAAATTTAAAATAGCCATTAATTCAGCCTCTATAATTTTGCCTGCCTTAAAATATATCAAAATAATTTTATATTCATTATATCAAAACTATATCGATTTATGATGGGCGATACATCCCCATGCTGCTAACCTTATATCATCCAGATACTGAGAATAGTTATTTCTATAAGTTGGCACTCGCTCACCTAAGCTGGATTTCCACCTGATACTAAGATCACACGTCACAGAACGTTATTCATTCAGAAACTTGATCAAGACTTTTACTCAAATATTTTTTTCTTAAATTTAAATTCTATTTTAAATTAGAAATAATCATAGGTGAGAATAAAATCAATTAAAGCCAAAACAGGAATGAATTTTTCTCTTCTTTTCTGTCTCTCATTTGGATTAACTTAAACATCTTCATTCTGAAAGAAATAAGCGCAACAGTTGAAAAAGGAGGTGGGAAAAGTTTCTTCGAAATGCGACCCAGAAACACTTTCAAAATAAACATCAAGCTAAATGCATAATGCATTGTTTTTACCCTCTTGTCATGCATTTGCATGTTATATGGGTTTCTTCCCACACAAGAGACACTTGTCTGAGTAAGGAGTTAGTAGTTTGAATCCATTCGTTGGAAGGTTCATGTATACCAAAATAGCTAGTGTTTAAGCATTTGTTTTGTTTTTCACTTAATGACACTGGGATCTAAGCAAGTATGTTGAAATATAGGTTAAACGAACTCTATAACACTATGTTCACAGGGTTATGGAATATTCATACTTAATAACACTGTGATCTAAGCAAGTATTTTGAATAGGATAATTGAACTCTATAACATTATGTTCATAGGGCTATGGAATATTCATACTTAATAACACTGTGATCTAAGCAAGTATTTTGAATAGGATAATCGAACTCTATAACACTATGTTCACAGGGCTATGGAATATTCATACTTAATTACACTGCGATCTAAGCAAGTATTTTGAAAATTAGTTTAACAAAAGTTATTCGAAAGAATAACTTGAAATGAAGATATGGAGAGAAAAAAGTAGAATCATAATTTTAATTGTTAATTATATTCAAAGAGCTATGGAATATTCATACTTAAAAATGTGATTCAGTTAATTATTTTAAATTTAGATTAGTCGAATTTATTTAAAAGAATACTACTGTGCCCAAAAAGGAGAACCAATTATTTTTTCTTTTCAAAAACTCTTTATTTATTCTTACAAATTTATTTCAACGCCTTCAAAGTAATCCCCTCCGGACACAATGTACTTAGGCTAAGTTTTTCTCCAATCCTCAATGCATGCTAAAAAGTCGTCGGCAGGGATGGCCTTCAAAGTGAGCGTCGATTTTGATTTGTGGTCTTTTGAGTTTAGGGACTAGACAGAAGTCGCACGGTGTGAATACGGTGGTTGTGGAAAGATATGGGTTTCATTTTTGTCACGAAGAATCAATGCAGTGTGAGCTGGCACATTCAGTGTTTTCGGTACCCATTGAGATTTGACACGTTTGAGACCCAAAATGGAATTGACCGATCCTTTTGAAATTCCAACATCAGCAAGGTCTCTAATTGTAAATCGACGGTTTGTAAGCACCAAATCTTTACATTTTTTGGACGTGAGCTTCGTCGGTTGAGGTTAATGGTCGATCAGAGGGTTCATCGTCTTCAACACGTTCTCTGCCTTCTTTGAACTATTTATACCACTTGTAAACCTTTCTTTCCGATATAGAAATGTTCACCGAATGCCTTCTGCAACATTCTATTCGTGTTTGAGCAGAAGATCTACCTCCCCGTGGTGCACCTGGTAACACTTTTTAGTGGCTAAAAGATCAACATCTTATCCTTATTGTTCGATTAATGAACTCTGTTTCAGCATGTTTTGTTGTATTATCTTTTTTTAAAAACTTTTATTATTATTATTGCTGTAACTGTTCATAATCTGCCATTGGAAATAAAAAAAAAAAAAACCATTCTATTCGTTTCCGCAAACACAATTTAATGCAAGAACTTTACTCAATTAATTCAGACATTTCAAAAATCGCCGGAATCAGTTATAGCGTATAACAAAGCCAAGAGTAACTCAAACACTAATGAATATTTTGACGTCAAATCTCACACAGATGTCAAGCACAATTCCACCAACCTAAAAAAGAAAAAAATGAAATTCCATAAGCTACGGGAATTTTAAATTGAAAATTGGTCTCACTTTTTGGACACAGTATTAAGTTGAAACGGAGTTCTACAGAGAAAAACCAAAAGTCATAACTGTTGATTATGTTCACAGAGTTGGGGAATATGAATACTAAACAATACTGTGATGTGGGCAAGTATTTTGAAATTTAGATTAGTCGAATTTATTCCAAAGAATAAATTGGCACGGATTTCTTCAGAGAAAAATAAAAAAATCATAATTATAAAAAAACAAGAAATTATATTCATAGTTTTATAGATTCACAGAGCTATGCAATAATAATTGAGCTTAATTAGCATGTTAAATTCATAAAGTGCATTAAAAATTCTCAAATGAGTATAATTATTTAAATGAAAAATATTCTTGATTTCTTAAAAATTCTTTTTCAATGTCTGTACTGTTGTATTTTATGGCTTCTTTTCCATAGAATCTTCCGAATAAGAAAGTTGCCCTTTTAGATGAAAACAATAATTTATTCAGCTTTTGTACTTCGATTCGTAAAATAAGTTTTCCAAGACATCCACTTAACACGAATTTTATAATAATACCATGAAAACCAGAAATACCTTTTAAGCATTATCACTATTTAACATACTTTAATAATTATTCACTGCTTAAGACAACAGTAAATATCTCAGAAAGTGCATCAACTAATTAAGGTGAAATGCAAGGTAAATAACTATCAATAAATAACACGATATGAAAAAATTATAAAGTATAGGTACTTAAAAGGTATGAATAATTTAAGTGGGTTTTATTATTTTACATTTGGTTAGGAAGAAAATAAAATGCTTAAACTAAAAGATATTCCTGCGAAAAATATAAATTATTTTTAACTACGTTAATTTCTCTGCATTACAATTATAAATCTTAAGTTTTTGAATCAGAAACAATAATAATATAAAATATTAATTATTTCCTAGGTCAATAATTATAATTATCTATTGATAAACCTGATGGAAAATTCATAATTATCAAAATTTTGTTTGATGAAAATCACATTATAGCTTTGTATAAGATAATTTAATTGAAAAACTAAGTAATTTTCAAAACGAACATTTCCATTAAAATAAAAAAGGAAGTTTGAATGGAATTTATACATTATCCCTCAAGTTTTCCAGACTAATATCCGCAACAAATGTTATAAATGAAATCAATAATCAATAATAATATATAAATAAATAAATATATTAATAAATAATACGATGTAAAAAATAATAAAATATAAGTACTTAAAAGGTATGGATTATTTAAGTGGGTTTTGTTATTTTACATTTGGTTAGGAAGGAAATAAAATGCTCAAACCAAAAGATAATCCTGCGAAAAATATAAATAATTTTTAACTTCGTTAGTTTCTCTATATTACAATTATAAATTAAGTTTTTGAATTGGAAACAATAATAATTTAAAATGTTAACTATTTCCTGTATCTATAATTATAACTATATGTTGATAACCATTATAGTAAATTCTATAATCCTCCTAATCTTGTTTTATGAACATCATATTATAGTTTACTTGTATAAGATAATTTAATTGAAAAACTATGTAATTTTCAAAATGAGCATGTGCATAATTATAATTATTTGTTGATAAGCAAGGTGGAAAATTTATAATCCTCAAAATTTTGTTTGATGAAAATCATATTATTGCTTACTTGTATAAGATAGCTTAATTGAAAAACTAAGTCATTTTCAAAATGAGCATTTCCATTAAAACAAAAAAGGGGGCATTTTGCTAAGTTTTGATGGAATTTATACATTATCCCTCGAGTTTTTCAGACTAATATCCGCAACAAATGTTATAAATGAGGAATCGATCCCGTTAACAAAGAGTTGGAGAGGAGACAGCAATCAGCACGAGAATTTATATATTTTAAACCATAATTTATCTGCTACAGAACGAGTGGTTTTCCGATACTTGTTGAAATAAATATAAAAAAAAACATCAATGACATCTGTCAATTTTTTTGCAACTTGTGGCGCCGTTTATTTCATATTAATTACGTTACTCAAGTGAACAGCCTTCAACTGTTTAGTTTCTGAGCGATACTGTGAGACATAACAATAATAAAAAAAGAATCATGAGCTAATTTATATTCCGTGTTTCTAATTAGATTTCATTTTGTGGAACGTCAAGTGGCCGATTTCCATTATATGTTTCAGAGATAATGGGTTGTAACTATTGATTGGTCAGTTTGATGAAACGAAATCGAGGATAACCATTAAAAAAGTAAAGGAAATGATTGAATATCCTTGTGATATAATGCAGTAACAGTAAGTTGATCGGCATTATTTTAAATGGATGTTCTGCTAATGACAAAGATAACTGCGCCAAATTTAGCAGCCACAGTCTCATTTAGAGTTTTCCCCACAGAAAATAATACTTGCGATAACGCAGCCATCACTATTGGAGGCGTTAACCCTAATGGCGTGTCTAAAGTGTGTGTCACACAGACTCGTCGTTTATCATTTGGCAGAAAATTACTTGTCCTCTGTGATCGATGACGTCATTTCGCCGGAAATGACGTTGGTTTCCGGCAAATGTTTAGACGGCTTTTTTTTTTTATTTATTTTCCTTTCCAAAAATGTGTCCGTGATTTTGCAAATCGGGGAAATAGAGACATGAACACCAGGACTTTCAAATCACACATCGCTACTGGAGATAAGAAGATATGGCTACAAACATGATACTGCTCTCTATTTAATTTTATTTAAAAGACTTCAAAAAGGGTCATATTTATAAATGTTATATATAGACTAAATTATTTAATTTTAGCAAATTTTTTATTAAATTTTTATTATCACGTTAAATGATTCTAACGTTATATTTTTTTGGAATACTATTATTGGAACAAGATCGGGTAAATAGAAGGATGAACACGAGTGCTTTCAAATCAGACATCACTACTGGAAATAATTAGATATGGGTATAAACATGGTACTACTCTCTATTTAATTTTGTTTAAAGAATTTCAAAAAGAATAATATTTGTAAATGTTGTGCATAGAGTAAGTTATTTAATTTTAGCAAATTGTTTTCTAAATTTGGATAAAACACATATAATATAAACTTCAAATAATGTTATATTTTTTTCAGCAAACAATTGGGGAATACTATTATTGGAACAATATCGGGTAAATAGGACGATGAACACCAGTACTTTCAAATCATACATTGCTACTAGATATAGGAAGATATGGGTATAAACATGGTACTGTCTCTATTTAATTTTGCTTAAAGGACTTCAAAAAGGGTAATTTTTAATAAATGTATGCATAATTTAAATTATTTAATTTTAGCAAATTATTTTATTGAATTTTGCTAAAATCTTCTAATAATGTTATATTTCTTCACCAAACTATTTATTATATTTCTATATTATTTATAATATATATATATATTAGTATATTTTATACATTTTGTTAAAGATTAAAAAAAAAGGGGCAAAAGTAAAAATTTGTTATGAATTGATGTAATGACATCCCCTTATAAAGCTAAAATATTTAAGGCAGAGATGCTTACATTAAAATTCTTTTTTTATATCGGTATTTAAAAAAATGCGATTGGAAATGTAAATTCGATCTTAAAAAGATGTGATGAAAAAGGCCGTTTTTATAATCCAGAAAAACTAATTTTCTATCTTAAAAGTACATTTAGTAATATTCTCATGCAAAAACTTTGAATACTGAAATTAAATTGAACTATGAAATTTTGAAAAATTTTGAATGAGATTCTCGTGTTTAAATGAAAATATAAGCACAACCCATAAAGAGTATCTTCTTTTTTTCTCGCTTAATTTCAATAAAGAGCTGAAATTGAAAACTCATTTAATAAATAGTTAATATATTTCACTATTAATACTATTTGTTCTGTAGTTTCTTAGTTTTTCTCACTTACAGCAAAATGTGAGCCAGTTTCGCTTAAAGGATCTCCAGGAAAATACACTTCCTCTTTAGTTCGTGTAGAGTAGCACGGACTCAGTTTTGCAAACTGGGTAACACAATGCCTGTAAAAAATTTGCTGAGTCAATAGTTTGATTGCCCTTATTGATTTCAAGGTCAAAAGTTCAGTAGTTGAAAAAATTTTCCTTTTGTAATAAAAATTTTAAGAAACTTGAATGAACTTCATCTAATTTTATATTACACAACTGTAAATAAAATAGATGTGAACACTTAAAAATGGTCTATTGATATGATTCACTAATGGTCACTTATAAAGATATCGAATAAAAATTTGATACATTTTGCTTTTTTGCAAATTTATATAATATTATACATGGGAGATGTCTTCTAAATAAATTCTTTTGTATTTTTTTATTATAAAAGTGTCTCGATTTTCATTATACAAGTAAAATGTGACGTTAATCAATCAGTTATAAGTAATTCATGGAAAATAATATATTATATGTTGGTAAAAGATATCACTAGTTTTGAACGCCCTAAAGAAGATACAAGTAAATTAATGGAAGTATCTCAGAAAAAATGTAGGAGAATAAAAAAAATGCATGAAAATTGTAGGAGAATAAAAAAAAAATGCATGAAAATTGTAGGAGAATAAAAATTTTAAAGAATTGTGTTCGAAGAGGAGTATTTTTTTAGTTGATGAAGAACGTTTCAAATTTAACAAGAATTACTTCAGTCTGACAAGAATGGAACATATATTGGAGAGAGAGAGACAGCATCATGAAGGGAGTCTTTTTTAGTCTTTTACTATTTGGAGTTTTGAATAACTCAGCCATTTTGAATAACTCAGACAGAATGCCAAAGAATAGCACCAAAGAAAATGATGCCCATTTTCTATTGTGTATAGTACGCACATCTTATTTAATATAACTATACGTCTTACTATTAAAAGAGCAGTTTATGTAAAAGTAAAGTTTTGAAGTGTGACATGCTCAATTATAATTTAGCCACACCTTAGAAGTTAGAGTTGTGTGCATAATATTTCACCATTTTTTGAGATAGTTCTGTACTGAGAACTATATTTCTGCATAAAGAAGTTAAAAAATATTAAAAGAGGTTCTTTGCAATATTGTACAAAAATAATAAATATTTTATGAATGACAGCCTCTTTGGGGCGTCCAGTGCATGCATCGTCCTTGGTGCTCATTTCGCCTCGTTTAAATTTAGCAAACCACTTCTCTATGGTTGATTTTCCTGGTGCAAAGTCCGAATAATGTTTATCAAACCAAGCCTTGGCTTCAGTAGTATTTTTTTTCGCCAAAAAGCAATGCTTTATTAACACACGAAATTCCTTTTTATCCATTTTTTCAAACTAACAAAAGTTGCTTCACTAAAAATGCTATAACTCACATACTAATAGTGCAACAGCTGTCAAATTTATACACGTGAATTTTGAAGTTTAGGGCTAACTAAAAATCATTTGGATTTAATACTAATAGCGCTATCTATGTGTCAGCCTACGTACTTTTCCGCCTACCTGTAATGAGTGAGAGAAAAATATGTAAATAGCAGGCTTTCGTAATTATGCGTGTAACTTTTGTTAATTTACAACTTTTGTTAGCAGATTCGTTGACAATAGGCAGTGGGAGAAGTGTGTTTTCGAAGTGTCTGAGAGAGGCCGTTTACACGATTCGTTAAGGTGGCGGTCGGTCGGATGGATGGAAATGGGGTTGTTCTAGGCTGATGCTGCTAGGCGTCTTAATGTGTCTCGCTGTGTTATCCACCGTGTCTGGAATCAATATCAAACCGAAGCTTCTGTCTCCAGAAGACATGCTCCAGGTCGACCACGAGCTACAACAGCTGCAGAAGACCATTTTATAGTTCTTTCGGCCCGAAGGAGAAGAAGCATTACTGCGCCGCAACTTGTTGCAGACCGCTCTGTAGCATCAGGGAGAAGAATATCCGCTAGTACGGTGCGAAGGCATCTTCACAATTCAGGTCACTATGCAAGGCGACCAGATGTGTGCGTCCCACTCAACGGACGACAGAGAAGGGCCCGCTTATCTTGGGCAAGAGAACACGTTTCCTGGACCAGACAGCGATGGGCTCCTGTACTTTTTACAGACGAGTCTAGATTCACACTGAAGAGTGTTTCAAGACGTCTGATGATCTGGAGGAAACAAAGCACCAGATACCAGCAATCCACCACTGTTGAAGGACACAGTTACCGAGGTGGTGAAATAACAGCTTGGGCAGGGTCTCCCTAGGTAGTCATACTGACCTGCATGTGTTCCAGGGAGGAACTGTGACTGGTTTGAGATATCGGGATGAGATCCTTGATCCATATGTCCGAATGCACGAACTCATCGAGATGTAGTTGTTGAGAAATATCTTGAGGGTCTTGGTTTGGAGTAAATGGAATAGCCAGCTTGATCTACGGACCTGGATCCGTTAGAGCATCTTTGGGACTATCGAGGTAGATAGGTTGCTGCTTTAAGTCCTCCTCCAAAGCCTTTAGGAGAGCTGGAACAAAGCTTACTCCGTGTCTGATCTTCGCTTCCCATTTCGGTAACCGACAACTTAATTGGCAGCATGGAAAGTCGATGCCGCCAATGCATTGAAGCTAGCGATGGGCATATCCCGTATTAAAACTCATTTTTGTTATGTTTCTATGAAATATTACCACATAAAACTGTGCTTATTATTTTTTCCAAGAATGGACTTTTCCAGTGAGATTGCATTTTTTTTTTTTTTTTTGTAAATAATTTTTTCGTTTCTTTTATGTAAACTTCTATGTTGCAGTCAATAACTGTTTTATGCACATGTCATCCAAATTGTCCTTCATTTGCAAATTAGGCCCAAAACACCGAATGCTCCTTAACTTTTGGAGGACAGTGTAGTATAGTGCTTATGCAAAATTTGTATATAATTATATATAATAAAATAAGTATGCAATAATATATATATAATGAAAGTTAATATATATTATTGTATATAAAAATATATAATTTAGTACTATATTTTTAAGGCATAAATAATATTTTTTTCTATAATTCGTTTGCTTAAAGCAATAGACTTATTTAAAACAACATTTCTAAATACATATTTCTATTACGAGATAGTCGCATATGCATGATTACTCTCATCTATAAAGTAAATATGGATCAATTTAAAAGTCTCATGTTCTGTTTTGAAGCTCGGCAATTTTTGTTAGCTTCGTATATTATTCATATCAGTTGTCGCTCTTTTCAAAGCTAAATGTTTTTGAGACTAACCGACCAGAATAAGGAATAAATTTGAGAGATGAGATGGAAGGAAATACCATTTATTCTAGACTTCAGCCAGACACAACGTTTTACCATGCAAAGAGGGGGGTTTTTATATCAAGGAATTTGAAACTTTTACAGTTTTCTTTGTGATGGGAAGCTAGCATATATATATATATATATATATATATATATATATATATATATATATATATATATATATATATATAAGAATATTTTCATACATATAAAGATTTTTTTTGTGAACATTAAACTTTAGTTTCAGAATTTTCTGGACGAATTTTACAGATACATAGAGCGTGTTTAGTATGGTTTATAAATTGATTAAATTTTTGTATGCAACATGATTCAACAATTTTTGATTAATAATCGCTAACGAAAATGTAAATTTAACATTTGGTAGTATATTTTATCAGCATATTTTGTTATTCTCCTGTTAGGGAATTATAACTCGTTAGTGCTTAAATAAGCAAAAAATTTGTTCAAAATGTAAATTTATTAATAAATGCATGGAGCTTTAGTTCATAACTTGGATGTATTCCATTTTACTAATGAAAATCTAATTATTTTCTTATATTCTGCATTACACCTACTTTTAAAAAATACAATGTAAAGTATTTTTTTTTTTTTTTGCCTTATGTGGGCGTTAGTGGGCCTTATGTTCCGCATACGTAAAACTTTAAAATTATATTAAAATAACTAAAATTAAAATTTTAAATCTGAACTATAAGGCATTTTGGAATGTAGATTCCCATAGTTTTTTAACAGTATCTCCCAAGAACTGTAGGTCAGAATAGACATTGTCACAATGACGTACAGTGTGTGTTATTGACACAATTTGAAATTAACAAGTTGTCTTTGTGTCTAAACTGTTTTATTCATTTGAAACAAGAGAGATTTTACTTCTTTACTTTTTACTTTTGAACATCGGTGAGCCCTGTGTTCCATTTATGATGATAACATAAATTGCAAAGACGATCATCCCATCCGTGGATGATGAAACAAGGACATTCAATGGGGATTGCCTATGCGTTGACGTTGTACAAAAAAAAACTCTCATCAATGTATGTTGATTATAATAACTACAATAATCACTTTGTTGTCTTTGAAAGCAGTAACTACAATTCAAACTGCCAACGGATTCAGACTTGAGATCTATTGCATACTAGCAGCTCACGTTACCGTTGGGTTACAAAATTAGTTTTTACTGCTGTAAACATGGTAACTACAGCATCGCTGGACAAGATTTTAATGCCCATTTAGAGTATTTCAATCGAATGTAGTTAATGGGTCAAGGGAATATAATTTCTCAGGAGACCAATAGCGGAATTTCCATTCAATTAGAAACAGTAATAATTATGTCAGTTATATGTTCAACTATGTTCTGAATATGAATGAGAATTATTTAAGTAAATGCCATTTAATACCTCTGCACAAATATGCGCATTTAACTAAATGTGAATTTATCATAATACTATTGATTCTGAGTTACTTAATGGCTGTTTAGATTCCCATAGATATATTTAAAGGCAGATAGATAATTATATTAATAGGGAAGAACAAAAGTCCCATAAAGTTTCAATTAAATATACGTATTTACTCTTCAATAAGAATCTTAACTAAACTAGTATCGCCGAGTCATGAATTCTATTTTATATGTTAGGTATGAGTTCATTAAATAGATTTGTACTTAATCTTTCAATTTACCTACATTTCCCTTAAAAATGTGTTTTAATATTTAAATAAGATATATTTTATATACTTGAACAGTCCAAGAATATTATACTACCATATATTATGATTACACATTACTAACTATGGTACATTTTCATTAAATTTTATCTTTCCTGTTAAATATTACAAGAAGTCATTATTTGATGTGTTGTTTTCAACATTGTTTACTATTGAGCCGTCACAGTTTATTTAAGTGTTGAGATTATATGAAGGTATCACAAATAAAAGTAATACGTACAACTCTTCTTGAAATATTCATTGACCAGAAAGCCACTTTTGAATCACGAAGAATGCCCGAATCCTTAAATATTATTCAAGTTTATATTAAGGTTTCTCACGTACATCTGTTTACAGTAGAAGAATATGATTTCACATTTATCTCATTTCCAAATTAAGAAACGTAGAAAATTAGTTCGTAAATGTAATATTGATCCTTCAGAAAACAGAAAATAAATCCATTGTTGTTACATCCAAGAATGACGATCTCGATACCAAGATGACCAGACAATCGCTGAAATAAATATATGATATTGTGTGTCTGCCATACAGTTTTTGTTTGCTTTTGTCTCGACACCAAGATGACCAGACAGTTACTGAAAGGAATACATGACGTTGTGTGTCTGCTATAAAGTTTTTTTATTTGGTTTTGCCTACCACTCATCACGTCAATTAAATTCCAGAAGTAGCAGTCACGAAAAAGTCAGCTGGCATCTTCACATAATGGAGTCTTGCATGCAAGCTAAATCTACGATTCTGGCTTATTATAAGTATTCATCCAGCTTTTTCTGGTCTTCTAGCAAAGGTTATTTTTTTCTTGAAAAATGTCCTCAAAATTTGTAAACAACTTTGGAAAATTAACTCGAGACTTGTCTGCCTCAGGTTTGCAGTTAACCGTACATAAACAACCATTTAAACAATCATGGTTAATATTTTAATCATTCAATTTATTTGCTGCAAGTAAAAGAAAACTAATGAATTTACAATTAATATTGAAAATGTGTAGCTTTGATTCAGAATAACATTCATTTTAAAGCATTTTCGGTGTTTAACTTTTAATGTCTAAACACCATCTCATCTCTGCCCGTCTTTGGAGGCAGCTTAATGCCGGTTATCACAAGCGAGATAACTCATTTTAAACTTCGATATATCTGTAGGGACGCTTTAATCTTTTTAACCACAAAGATAGATACCGAAAGGAGAAGCAAATGAAATATTGACGTCCTCAATTAATACAATTACTTAAATCAATGTTATAATTACTTGTCCATAACGAAAGGGTAGGAATTGGCAAGAGACATGACTTAAACAGATTAAACGTGATTTGCTTCCAATAAAGTAATCAAAGAAAAATGAAAAACAGGAAATACTGATATGAAGCGCTTGTTTGTGAACTCCTCAATTATAATTATTTAAGGAAAAGAGATTGAAAGGGTGCTCGAAAATCTGTTTACTCACACCGATAGTTTACTTCAGAAAAGTCTTCCCTCTTTCAGAAATCTTTCTCACTTAAAATTAAGAGCTGGGTACAATATCGATTTCAGAATCGATTATCTTAAGGACATGACGTCAGATTTTCAGGCCGTTGTAAAGAATTCCGATACCTGCTGTTGACCTCCGACACAGTACGGAGCAATCATCAGAAAAACGCAAAGTTTTACACTGACGCCACGCAAGGACCATCAGACAGCTGAAAGTACAGAACCACAATGTCTAGCTAGAAATTTTTCCACGATTTATTTATAGGAAGCTCTCACAAAGAACCTAAAATAAATATCTGCAAAATACCAACAGCTTTTCACACATGGTTGTCCTAAATAATGAAATAACATTCAATGTATTAGAGTTTCACTGTAAAAGAACTAAATTCTGGGTTTTCAGAAGAGAACTTGTAAGTTGTCCTGATTGCTGTCTGAGATGCAAGTTTATAAGGAGCGAGGCAGTCAGATTTTCTTTAAAATAGTCTTCGATTATTAATGAATGGTTTTGATTTATATGAATTATATGAATTATATGAGTTATGATATTTATATGAGTTTTTATGCAGAATTTATTTTATTGTTTCATCCTATTTACTGAATGGTCTTTTGCAAAAGAAGATTATTGTAGTTTATTTTTGTAATAAAATAAGACAATTATTGAATAAAAAAGAAATAATATGTGCATTTTATATTTAATTTTATTCAACACTAAAAGCATTTTTTTAGAAATCGAAATTTCTTAACTCTTTACATATCAACTTACCTTGATACGCCTGAATTCAAGATGCATCAAGGGGTATTTCCATCACTTAATGTGAAATGCTAGGAGTATCGTAAGAAATTTGAGTGAGTGTTTTCATTTTTAAATGACAATAAAAACTTTTACAAACAAAAGCGAAATATTCTTATTTCAATTTGCAGATATCGTAAATAACTAGATATCAAGCTCTAATGACCCCCCTCCTATCTTGCAGGCCCTTGATAATGTCGACCATGATAGAGGCAACGAGGGGATGGCAAATCTTTATTGGATGACACAATGTCGAATAGCAGAGAGGCCACGGACGGGCATTGCCTGAAGTGAAATGAATATAAGGAAAAAAAACAATAAATAAAGAACAAAAGTTTTTCAAGAAAACGTCATACGCATACATGTCATCCTAAGTATTACTTTTAATATTCATATTAATAATTCTGAATGTATTCCTCTCTATAACAAAATCCAATATGAGCATTTTAAAAAGTAAATTGGAAGTGGAAAAGAACATTCAATATCCTACTTGTATCAGTAAAGTTTTAGTTTCTTCTGGACTGCATTCTTTTGTGTAAGACGTGTAAAGAACTCCATTACATAAGAACTATACTGCTGCGTTGGTTAATAATAAAAACAGCTGTTTGCCTTTAGACATAATACTGCGAGAATAGAGGTTTATAGAAATAATTAAAGGATGAAATTTAACGGGTTTTTGCAATAGACTGCAGCAAAGAAAAAAAAATTAGAAACTAAAAGTTAATATGGAGCATAAAACTATAACCAATATGTACTAAAATTATTTATTATAGTTTTCGAACACATAAAATATTTTAATTAATTAACGCATAAATTAACTATGACTTTGGTGGAACGAAAAAAAAAGTATCTAATATATTTAATATCTTTACATATAATAAATAACATAATATAATATAATATAATAGCCATGCGTGATAGTATATTAATTTAAAAAGTGCATTACTATTTCGTTCTACTTTTGTAATAAGAGCTAAAAATCATTAGTGAAATGGTTTTTGCTTATCCATTTTTTATATTCAAGTTTTTAAAGTGTTTGTTCATAAATATTTGTTGATAGACAGGCTTGCATTTGTAATGCATTATTTAGCCTCAACAATATTTACTTTGTTTAGAAATTTTTAAAATGAAAACGTTTTCGGCAATAAGTATCATAGATACAAACAAAAAAAAGGGGAATAAATCTTACATTTAGATTATCATATTCGGACAAAGGATAATCCTACATTTAGATTATCACATTCGGATAAAGAGTAATCCTACATTTAGAGTTTCACATTCGGACAAAGGATAAGCCTACATTTAGATTATCACATTCGGACAAAGGATAATCCTACATTTAGATTATCACATTCGGACAAAGGTTAATCCTATATTTAGATTCTCACATTCGGACAAAGGATAATCTTACATTTGGATTCTCACATTCGGACAAAGGATAATCCTACATTTAGATTCTCACATTCGGACAAAGAATAATCCTACATTTAGATTCTTACATTCGGAAAAAGAATAATCCTACATTTAGATTCTCACATTCGGACAAAGGATAATCCTACATTTAGATTTGCACCTTCGGACAAAGAATAATCCTATACTTAGATTATCACATTCGGACAAAGAGTAATCCTACATTCAGATTATCACATTCGGACAAAGGATAATCCTACATTTAGATCACATTCGGACAAAGGATAATCCTACATTTAGATCACATTCGGACAAAGGATAATCCTACGTTTAGATTCTTACATTCGGAAAAAGAATAATCCTACATTTAGATTATCACATTCGGACAAAGGATAATCCTACATTTAGATTAGCACCTTTGTACAAAGGATCCAATTTTTGAGTTTGCAAAAACTGAAAAAAATTTCCTTTTTTGTGTGAAAGTCAGTAGGCCAATTGTTTCACTCGTGTATATCAAGAATACTGAAGGAAGGTTGAGAGGGGAGGAATTTTAGGGTAGCTACCCTATATTTACCGGAATACTCCTTTCAGTCAGAAGGACTATCGTTGCGAAACGCTTTTGGCATGCGATATCCTATCGCCATCGAGTCGCCTAGCTTCTAGTAGCTGTGACTGTAACGCTTGCTATCAGTGTATTCAAACCTGATGTATCCTGTACGCTAGCTGTTCACGTTACCGATGGATAAAATTATTTTCAATATTAAAATGTTTACTTTTTATTATACAAAAACTGAATCGGGTTCCCTGTTTTAATCTTTTGTGAAATTTAAAAAAAAATTTTTCAAAGAAATTTACCAGCTCTATTTTTAAAGTATAATGGAAAAATAACGTTTAAAATTAATCATTATGCTGTGATTAATAAAGAGACGGAAGAAAATGAATTGTAAGAAAATAACCGCAAATCTTTGCATTTATGGTATAGAACTAAAGCAAAATAAGAAAGCAATTCAAAATTATTTAACCAAAAAGTTGTAATAGTTAAAAAATATAGAAAATAAATTTATTCTGATATTAATTAAAAAATGAAACTTAAATAGTTTGATAAGAATTCAAAATATTATTTTTTAATGTTATAAGACAGGTAAACCAATGGAAAAATCAAACGATTTTTTAAAATATATAAAAATATAATTCAATTAAATAAAATAAAATTCATCCGACTGAACACAGAACAGCATGGTAATAAAGATAGAAAAAAAATATTTTTAAAATTTTAAAAAGAGTACAAATAAAAATGGAAAAAAAATTGATTATTGTATGCTCAGAAAAAATTAAAATGTTTTATTTTTTCCAATCCCACAAAAAAAAAAAAAAAAAAAAAAAAAAATGACAAATAATACTAGGAAGGTTTTTTGAAAACTTTACAAAACAACAACATCAAAAGAGAGTAAATAACAATATTATAGCTGTAAGAGTGTAAATAATTCTGCTGCAGCTTTATCAAAGTATTTAAAAAATTATTAATAAACTCTGACTAAGTAGCATTTATATTTAATTTCTAGCCATGTTAAGTTTTAAACAGCACAAATCAAACTGAAAAACAATACAATATTCTAAAAAAAAATGAAATGTTAATTTTTTTCAATGCCAATAGTAAAATAAACAAAAATAAAATAATTAAATATCTTTCACTAACTGGCATCCATAATTTGTTTCAAGTTATCTTAATTTTGAAACAGTACACATCAAACCGAAAAAAATAATATAACATTTTCAAGATTTTCTTTTAATTTCATCGTTAAAAGAGAAGAAAGAATGATTAATTCCAGGAACCGTTTTTGAAAACTGTATAAGACAACAACATCAAAAGAGAGTAAATAACCCTACTCCAGCTTTATGAAAGTACTTTGATAAAAATTTTAATTGTATCTCTCTAAGTAGAATACATAACTAATTTCAAATTAGCTTGATTTCAAAGCAGCACATATCAAACTGGAAAAATAATAATAATAATGAAAAAAATAATATAATATTCTGAAGAAAAAAGGTTTTCAATTTCCTCAACAAAAGGGATTTTGAAACTGTACACATCCAACTGAAAAAATAATATAACATTCTCAAGAAAAATTAAAATGATTTTTTTTTTAAATTTCATCATCAATGAGAAAAAAAAGAATGATTAATTCTAGGAACCGTTTTTGAAAACTTTATAAAACCTCAACATCAAAAGAGAGTAAATAACCATGCTCCAGCTTTATTAAAGTACTTTAATAAAAATAATAATTATCTCTCTCTAAGTATCATACATAAATAAATTCCAGCTATCTTGATTTCGTAACAGCACAAATCAAACTGGAAAAAATAATATAATATTCTAAACAAAAATATTTTTCAATTCCATCAACAAAAGAAAGAATGACTATTAATATTTAGAACATTTTCTGAAAACTTTATAAAGCAACCACATCAAAAGAGAGTAAATAACGATACTCCAGATTTGTCAAAGCATTTTAATAAAAATATTAATTTGAAACAGTACCCATCAAATTGAAAAAATAATATAACATGCTGAAGAAAAATTCAAATGTTTATTATTTAATTCCATCGTCAAAAAACAAAAAAAAGCCTATTAATTTTAGGAACCTTCTCTGAAAACTTTGTAAGACAACATCAAAAGAGAGTAAATAACGGTCCTCCAGCTTTATCAAAATATTCTAATAAAGATATTAAATATCTCTAAGTAGCTACATAAATAATTTCAAGCTATCTTGATTTCGCAACAGTACAATTCAAACTGGAAAAAAATTACATAATATTCTGGAGAAAAATGTTTTTCAATTTCATAAGCAAAAGAAAGAAGTGACTATTAATTTTTGGAACATTTTCTGAAAACTTTATAAGACACCATCAAAAGAGAATAAATACCGATATTTCAGATTTGTCAAAGCATTTTAATAATATTACTTTGAAACAGTGCACATTAAAATGAAAAAATAATGTAACATTCTAAAGAAAAATTAAAATGTCTATTATTTAATTCCATCAGCAAAAAAAAAAAAAAAAAAAAAAAAAAAAAAAAAAATAATAATAATAATAATAATAAAAAATAAATAAAAAATAAAAATTAAAAAAGAAGTAAATAAATAAAAAAATTTAAAAAATAAAAATAAAAACAACACTATTAATTTTACGAACCTTTTCTGAAAACTTTATAAGACGGCATCAAAAGATATATTGATGACGATGATAAATAAATAACGATGCTCCAGCTTCATCAAATATTCTAATAAAAATATTAAATCTCTCTCCCTAAGTAGCATCGATAAATAATTTCAAGGATTCTTGATTCCCTCATCCTTGAAAAGCTATGCCAGTCATAAAACGCATTAAATCTGCCGTCATAATTCATCAAATGCCAACATTCAAGTGGATGCTTAATTCCTTCCCCATTCTACATAATTCATAATCTAACGTTGTGTACATTTCGCAATCAGACATAATTAAATCATTATAAATGCAAATGATCCGGCGTAGTTCTATTCAAATGATATCGTTTCTCATCTGTTTCTCGGCCAGATTAAGGATCCTATTTACGCGTCACAGATTCGCGGACAATTAGTTAAACACATAAGAGGTTTCGACGTTCCAGGATCATTTCTGTCATTGTTGCTTAAGGTACAAGCTTCGTCACACGGAATGGAAAGTAAATGCGTGTTGGTTGAAATTCCAATACAGAAGCGGTTTAATTACTTAGAATTCACCAAGATGTGTAATCGAATATACCTTAATTAAACCTCAAAATTAGTTAAATAAAATTTATTTAAATTCTATTATCTGTATAACTGTTAAGAATATTGCTGGTTAACGCATTGAGTTTCTAAAATAAGGGATCTTGATTCAAAACACTACAAGCGAATCAAAATGCAAATTCCTGTTTTTATGCAGGTTACAGGCACGTTAAATTTACAGGCCTGTAAATCCCTTCAATGGTTGTGTTGCCTCAGGGATAAATGCATAGGGGGAGTCAGTGCTCGAAAATAACATCCTGTCTGGGTGGGGTGACATCGTTATGTAATAATTACATATCTTTCCCTAACTGGTATCCATAATTTTTTTCAAGTTATCTTAATTTTGAAACAGTACACATCAAACTGAAAAAATAATATAACATTTTCAAGAATTATTTTTAATTTCATCATTAAAAGAGAAGAAAGAATGATTAATTCCACGAACCGTTTTTGAAAACTTTATAAAACAACAACATCAAAAGAGAGTAAATAACCCTGCTCCAGCTTTTTCAAAGTACTTTGATATATATAGTGAAAGTATAGTGATTATATCTCTCTAAGTAGAATACATAATTAATTTCAAATTATCTTGATTTCAAAGCAGCACAAAACAAACTGGAAAAATAATAATTAAAAAAATATAAAAATTATTAACTATACACTGAAGTGACAAAAGTCATGGGATAGCAATATGCAAATTTTCAGATGGCAGTAGCATCACGTAGAACAGGTATAAATGCGCAGAGCTTTCATTTCTGTTCAAGTTATTCATGTGAAGAGGTTTTGACGTGATGATGACCGCACGACGGGAATTAACAGACTTTGAACGCGGAATGTTAGTTGGAGCTAGACGCATGGGTCATGCCATTTCGGAAATCGTTAGGGAATGCAACATTCCCAGATCCACTGTGTCAAGAGTGTGCCGAGAGTATGAAACTTCAGGCATAACATCCCACCATGGACAGCGCAGTGGTCGACCGCCTGCACTTAACGACCGAGACCGGCGACGTCTGCAAAGAGTCGTAAATTCTAACAGACAAGCAACACTGCGTCAAATAACCGTAGAAATCAATGTGGGACGTACAAGGGACTTGTCTGTTAGAACTGTGCGGAGAAATTTGGCTTTCTTGGGCTATTCCAGCAGAAGACCGACTCGAGTGCCTTTACTGACAGAACGACATCGCTTGCAGCGATTCTCGTGGGCACGTGAGCATATCGGTTGGTCCCTAGATGAATGGAAAACCGTGGCCTGGTCCCATGAGTCCCGATTTCAGTTGGTAAGAGCTGATGGTACTGTTCGAGTGTGGCGCAGACCTCACGAAGCCATGGACCCAAACTGTCAGCAAGTCACTGTTCAAGCTGGTGGTGGCTCCATAATGGTGTGGGCTGTTTTTTCATGGCATGGACTTGGTCCTCTGGTGCGACTGGACCGAACATTGACTGGAAATGCTTATGTTCAGCTACTTGGAGATCACTTGCAGCCATTCATGGACTTCATGTACCCAAACAACGATGGGATTTTTATGGATGACAATGCGCCATGTCACCGGGCCACAACTGTTCGCGATTGGTTTGAAGAACATTCTGGACAATTCCAACGAATGATCTGGCCACCTAGATCGCCCGACATGAATCCCATCGAGCATTTATGGGACATCATCGAGAGGTCTGTTCGTGCCCAAAATCCTGCACCATCAACGCTTTCACAATTATGGACGTCTATCGAGACAGCATGGCTCAATATTCCTGCAGAAGAATTCCAACGACTTGTTGAGTCCATGCCACGTCGAGTTGCTGCACTTCGCCGGGCGAAAGGAGGGCCGACATGATATGAAGAGGTGTCCCATGACTTTTGTCACTTCAGTGTATATTAGATATATAAAATAAAATGAGAATATAATAATATAAATGGCTGAAGAGAGAGAGATAGAAATGTAGCACCGGCAGCGTGAGTTTGGTTTTGGAATAAAAGGGTCGTGTTTACAGTCCACTAGTGATATGTGTTTTATTCCTAGACCATAACAGGCTGGGAATCAAAATTGAAATGTTAGCCGCTATTAGGTTTGGTACACCAAAGAGGTGCTTCAATTTTAAATTTTTCCAGATCACAACTTATTAATTTATATAAGTTTATTAATCAAAATTTATCAAATATTATCTTTCAAAGCAATATACGTTGCCATTTGTGCTGCAGAAAACTAAACCCACCGAATACATCATATGCATACTTTGAAATACTTTGGTAAATAACACATATATATTATTATATATTTGGACATACATATATATGATTATATATTGGTATATTTGGATATTGTATAGCATACATTGTTGAGTATAACAGTAATAATGGTTGAACATTCACTTTAGTATGGGCACTTGCAGATGCAAATTGCTGCAAAAAACTAAACAAAGAGTTCAGATCAGTAGGCAACAAAAACAAATTACCTTCTTTTTTTATTTCTAATTTTCTTAAAAAGAAAGCGTAACCATGTTTTCCAGGTTGCAGATATATTTTTTGTTAAAATTATATAAAATAAATAATTTTGACATTTTGACATTGCAAGTGCCTCTGTAACGTTCAAAAAACTTTGTTTGAATTTGTAAACTTTGTCTGAATTTTTAGTAATTTATACGTCGGACATCGCTTGACATATATTTTTGCGGATGACAATAATGTTGAACATCCACTTTAGCTTGATAAACAACTGCAATTGTTTGTCACTTGTAGTTACAAATGATACTGTGGTGATAGACTTGTATCACAAATCTTACTATCATTTCTTTCTACTTGTGTTTGTAACGTCCTACAGTGGGGTTGGTCATCACATAATACTATGTAGAAAATTTGTTTAAACTTATTTCTTTAATCAATATATATAATATACTTTATTAAATGGAATTTTTTTAAATTAAATAAATTTTATAAGTATTTAATAAAAATTCATAGGTTTTATTTGTTATTTTTAGTATTAAAATTAGTATGTTGTGATTATGCATATTAATATAAATTATCTTTAAACTTAATTTATAAAATTCGATTTAAATAATTAATTTTTTAGAAATTAATTATTTGAATCATAAATTTACTATTATGAAACAAATATATCACAATCTTCTATTTTTCTGTCTTTATCATCATTAGAAATCAAATTTTAATCAGAAGTCTATTACAGAAACAAAAGATTCATTAAATATGAGAGTTCTATAGAGTTCTAACTAAATAATTTTATTCGCCAATATTTCTATACTGTTTAAAATTTACTATTCTTCTATTCATACAGCAATTACTACATTTTCACGGAATCCATTGTTCTAACACAAGAGCCTCGGGATCATTCATCCTTTGTTTCTTGGTGAATGAAAGTTTTCAGGTACAGCCAATTTAGGGAAATTATTAAAGCATTCATGATTCTCATTGACACTGAATTCCTGCAAGCATTTTCTATTGACTAAAAGCACATCTTCCATTCTTTATAATATACTATTCATTCTTTATATAGCAAGAAATTTCAGTACTTCACATATTCCCTTCTAGAAATATAAATAAACCTTTGTTATTGCGTATTCCGATTTATAGGAAATAACATTTTAATAAACCATTTAGAATAATTCCACAGAAGATTCAAGATTTAGGATACTGTTTAGAGTAAGAATATATTACCTTCATGGAAAACAATACATGGTTTCATAGTACAAACTTGATTGTTATAAGATAACCGTAAAAGTACCACCAAAACAACACGAAATATGTACTACTTACAAAAGAGAAACTTAGAAAGAGTAGTTGAATATTTACAAATAAAATTAATTCGCGAGGAAGGAGTAGTTGCATCGCTGCAAAACGTAGAATAAAGGCTTGTGTCAATCAAATTTGCAAATTATGAAAATTACAGCATTAATGCCCATTACATAAAGACAGCGGGGGGAGTTTATGTGCGTCCCCCTAACCCATAAATAGTCATCCTGAGGCGTACGCAGTTTATCTGCTTCAGACGGACAATCTTCAGGCGGCAATCATCAGTCATATCGTCGATGAAAATATCAGCAATTGGTGATATGCAGAGGGGAAGAATCATTGTGATGATAGAGGGTGTTGAGCTCAGCGATTTAGCCTTGATCATACTGATAATACTGTAAGGAAGAGTTGTGAGCAGTAGGCGAGAGTGAGTCCATATGCACGGTCCTGATTCAGGGCCAAATATCGAGACTATCCCCTCATAGTCAGACAAACACTCACGTGTCCGATTTCATCATTGTTCGATATCCTGACGTAATCGACACAATCTTTACTAGCCCCCGTTTTGTTCGTACTATTGCAAGGCACCTGGCAAAAAATAACAATCTTGTCAGCCATTGTGTGTTATGTCCTGAGAGTCATTTACTGTTGCCCTCCATTTGGAGTAATGCGTCACTTGACAGAATTAAATTGTGACGGAGTAGAAACAGGCAGTCCTCAGTGTTGAATCGTGATTCAATTTGCGTTTTGATGATAGCCGTGTATATGACTGAAAGCCTTTTGGCAAATACTTTAATGTTATCTTCTGTTTAAAAAGGCATACTACACCCCCTTTGCTGTGATGGTTTTGGTAGAATTTGCATGCGACACTGGAACCCCTCTAGTAATAATCCCTGTCCCCATGACAACTTCGTTGTATGTTCGTATCATTCTTCAACCATTAGTGTTGCTTTCCATATCAGGGCTACAGAAGCATTTTCCTACAGGGTAATGTTCGACGACAAACAACAAGGATGTCACAAAACTACCCCTCAGTGTTAACACACTTTCTTGACTCTCCAATCCACATATTTGTCACGCATTGAAAATTTGGGGTATGTTATGAGTCGACAAATGTCTTCGAAGTAGGAACTGCTGAAGTTTCGTCGAACTAAGAACAAGGTTATAGATGTTATAGATTGAGTTATTGCAAAATATCGAAAAAACCCGTATATCACAATTTCCAACTGTGTTATAACCTACTTTCAAGCTTAAGGTGGCCTAACGAGGTACTAGACCTTGTACTTTTCTGTTGCAATTCTTGCAATAAATGACCCTCTTTGCAAACACTTCTATGTACGCTGCAATGACATAAATAAAATTTCAATCAGTTCTGACAATTAATTCTTGGTGGGCTAATATTTATGCCAATGAGTGTATTATTGTTATTATTACTATAAATACCTTGTTAATCTTTGTAGAAAATGATATAAAATATCCAGCATCCCAGTAGGTCTCGAACTCAGTTGACTTCTACCATGACATCTTGACCTCAAATGTTTTACTATAATGCATTATATATTACCACTATTTCATTTTTTTTAATCTAGATAATTGTAAGTAATTTTAAATGATTACAATAATATGTATGTGCCGTGAACATATTAAGAATTATTTTCTAATGAAATTAATATGACGAATTATTTTCATGAAATAAAGGAAAACATTTTTATAATTCTTCAGGAGAAATGCAGAAAATTGTAATCACTCATTCGGTCCAATGATATATAAAATAATGGTTTTTTTCATATAAAAAGAGTATGTTTTAAATTAATTTGTTTGCTTAATTTGTTACAAGAAGCAATGATTGCTAATGCATTTAATCATTAACAATAGTTCTCAAGATCTACACAAAATACTCAATAGTCCTCAAGATTCACACAAAATACTCAATAATCCTATTCTTAATATTGATAAACTATTAGGCTTTGTAATAATTTTTTCAACACTTCAAAGATTTTGTACTGATAGGTATTTAAATGGAACGCTAAACAGTGTTTTGTGAAAGTCTCTTGATAGCAATCTCCTTTGTTTGAAAAGTACAATTTTATTCAGTGGAATGCTGTCGAAAATGTCATAAACACAATGGAGTTATATCAGTTGTTGAATTCCATTTTTCTCTTCTTTGTTTTATATGGAAAATATTTCTATTGTACCAATCAATATTCAAAAAATAAAATTAAATAAATATATGACACTTAAATAAAAATAGAGACATCACAATAATATTTAAAAATGCAAATCAAAAGATCGTCAGAACATTCTTAAAAGATAACAATTATGAAACGTCTTTTTCCGCAGGTATCTCAGATGTTTTTGTCATATTTAAATTTTTGAATAAGCCTCGCTTTTTATCTGTTCTTTTCTTTTCAAAACTAGAAAAATCGGGGCGAACAGCAGGATGGGGTAGAGTCAGTGCTTTCAAAGATTTACAATCGAATCAGAGTAACATGAATCTTTTGTTCGTCTTTAGAAAAGATACTTTTGTTCATTTATCGAACAGTTTTAAGCTTTAAATTAAGAGATCAATCAAAATCTTTTCTTTGTGTTCAAAAGTCTTTTATGTGTTTGATAAAATTAAATAATAGAAGTGTACATGGAAGATTAATAGAATTCGTGGTATTTGTATTGACAATTGAAAATTATATATCACTATATCAAGATAAAATTTTTAACATTGGACAAAAAACTTCCATTTTTCTCATTTTTATAAAAATTATAAAATTAAACGGATACAATTTGAATGAAATTTTTGTAATTTATATTAAATTATTTAAATATCAGAAGTGTGTATGTATTGAAATAAACCCATGCATATTAAATATGAATGTAAGCATATTTCCATAATAATAATAATTTCCATAGAATAATAAGCATATTTCCATAATAATAATAATTTCCATAGAATAATAAGCAGATTTCCATAATAATAATAATTTTCATAGAATAATAAGCATATTTCCATAATAATAATAATTTCTATAGAAAAGCATATTTCCATAATAATAATTTCCATATTTCCATAATAATAATTTCCATAGAATAATAAGCATATTTCCATAATAATACTAATTTCTATAGAATAATAAGCATATTTCAACAATAATAATAATTTGCATAGAATAATAAGCATATTTCCAAATTGAATCTCGAAATGGATTAGTAAGTATAACGATTTTAACAATTAATTTATTAAATATAAAATATAATTTATTCACTGAAATTAATTTTAATGTCAGCAGTCTGAAACGTTAAATGCTATAGTTCAATTCTCTTTTGAATTTTACAGAACAATTACTGCGCCTGCCTATAAAATACATTAGATCTTCTTAAATATATATTGAAAGATGGGGAAATTGAATACTGTTTTTTTAAATGATATATACACAATTATTTCTCGTGAAGTCTTCGCTATTTATAGGTAAAACATAAGGATGGCGGTGTGACAAGAATTAACCTTATTTGTAAAAAAAATAAGTTAATCCATAGTTAAAAATTTTGTTTTTTTATTTTTGGAAAACCTAAACTAAAATTAAAAGTCCATTTTTTTAAATCTCTAAGAAGATAAATCTATGCACCAAATGTTTCATATCCTGTCATTATATATGCAGGCTGTGATCTTAAGAATATTTTTTTTTCTTTCTAATGCAGCTGGCAAACACAGACAGTTTGGTCTTTGGATGCCTTAAGGCAAGTGCTGCAGAGATGTACTCACTTTGCATTACCCAGGGGGCGCGTGTCACTTGAAGATAAGCCACGGACGCGGAGTAATAATGCCCCCGTAACGCTCTGCGATCCTATTAGACCGGGACCTACTTTTTAAAGCGGATTCCGAACCACTACAAACAACCACAGCACCACCGGGACTCGATCCCGAAACCTGTAGTACCCAGCGCCAGAGCGCTAGCCACTCGGCCATTCAGGTCCATCTTAATATAGATATGTTAATTTATGTTGTATTATAGAGAGGTCAAAGAAAATTTTAATAAATCAGCTTTCATGATATCATCATCTTTTTCAATGAAACACGATGATGATTGTTTGACCAGAATCAATTTTAACTGAAAAAATCTAAATATAATCAACTTTTAATAATTAGATTTCCTTGAAAAACATAGGCTGATATTAAGAAATTCTTGTTTTTATTTTAAAAAAATTATTTTCAAAATATTTCCTATCTCCATTATTCATATTTACAGCGACTCTAAGAATATATACATTTTTATTCGTTTGATTCTTTAAAAAATCCTTCAGATAAAGATGTATGTGAAGGTCGAAGAAAGTTTTAATGCACCTTCTTATCGTGACACTATCACCTTTTTCGGCGAAATGCGATGATGGTGATTTGACAGAATCAATTTTACCCGCAAAAATCTAAAAATTATCAACATTTAAAAATTAGGGTTTCTTGAAAACCACAAAGTAGTATTAAGAAGTTCATGTTTTTACTTCGTAAGAAAATTATTCACAAAATATTTGTCTCTTATTATAGATATTGACTGTGATTTACTGTGATGATTACTGTGATTTTAAAAATAATTTTTTACTTAAATCATTGAAAAATTCTTCTTAGTAGATATAGATGTATACATTTTTACATGGAGGTAGAAGAAAATTTTAATACACCACGTCTCTTTTAACTACTACCTTTTATAAAGAAACATGAGGATTGTGGTTTGATCAGAATCGACTTTACCCACAAAAATGTTTAAATGATTAAGATTGAAAAATTATGGCTTTTTGAAAAACATATTAAGAAATATTAAGAAACTACTAATATTACTAATATTAAGAAATACGTGCTTTTATTTTGTAAGAAAAAATTTTTACAAAAACTTTTGCCTCTATTATGTACAGGGAGATCATAATTAAGGCCCCACTCTCAAAAGGCTGTAAAAAAAGAACCACTCATCACAATGAGTCCAAATTTGAACTGACGATAATTGAAGAAGGGAGAACGGTACGGTATCGATAAAAAGTTCCAAAGTATTAATAGATGGTGCTGTAAGCGGCATAAAGAAAGGGAATTAGGCTGCCAGTGATATTTTTAATCGAAATTGCAACGTATTTGGCATGAGTTGCCCGTTAAACCAACTATAGTGTTCAATGTGCTTGATTGTTTCGTTTTTTTAATTTCCAAGTCATTCAACAGTTGTGACACTGTTAGTGGAAAGCTCATCTACAACGGAAAAGTCATACCAAATTGGATGGAAAAAGTCGGTGGGACTTTTTTGGATGCCATACCTTTTCCCCCTTCTTCAAGTATTTTTAGTTCAAATTTGAACTCATTGTGACGAGTTGTTCTTTTTTTACAGTATTTTGAAAGTGAGACTTTAATTATAATCACCCTGTATATGGACTGTGATTCTAATAATATTTTTCATTCACATTTTTCACTGCATTTTTTTACACTGAGAATAATTAACACTGAAATCCTTCTTAGTACATATAGATGTATGACGTTTTATACAGAGAAAGTTTTAATAGTTTTAGTTAAGAGTAAATTCTGAAAATTATTCTGGTCTGAAAGCTCCTCTCTTTTCTAGTCGATAAAGTTCTTAATAGGAGTTAACCGTGGAGGGTAAAATTAGTTGCCCGGAGATAGTTTGGAAACTGTCTTCTCCAATAAAGATGCTTATAATTAGTGAGTCGGAAAATTTGACGGCTTTTCTTTAGCGAAGTAAAGAGCTGCAAATGCAGAAATTATGTTAAAGATATATATAAATTGTTATAGTTAGATCGGATAAAATTTCTTTTTATTAATAGTGGCTGAGTTACTCGTGATAATTTCTCTACCCTTAACTGACTTGATAAAATGTTGTCAATTAGTTGAAATAGTTCAGAAATTTCTAACTTGAAAGAAAAAAAAATGGCTAAATAATTTCTTATTTTTGCTGGTTAATTTTTATTTATTGCATAATAAAGATCGTTGATTGTTTTAAAATGTAACTTTCATTTTATAATGCAATATGCATTATTAAATAGGAACTCTGTAGAATGTACATAAAATGTTATATTTCATAAAATTCTTTCTTTAAAAAAATTGTGTTATCTAATTTTTTAGCCTATTATGGAAAATTTTAACATAATATTCTGAATATCTTGAAAATAATAATTTAAGGGCAAATTTAAGGCGTACTTTAAATTATATATATATATATATATATATAAAATGATTATTTAAGATTGAATTTTAATTTTTACAAATAAAAAACATTTTTTGCAATTTGTTTATAAACAGAAAAACTAAAACAAAGTCAATTAGTATTTTTATATTTATTATTTCTGTTACAAGTTTAATAAAATGCTATTCAGTTATCTCGATAAAATATTATGCTATTCATCTAAAATTTAATACCATGAAGTACAAGAAATGTTAAAGTCAAATTTATTCTGCAAAAACCTAAAGCACAAAGGTGAAATGATTGAAAATTGAGCTTCGTTTTGAATTAAGTAACATTGAGAAATCAATACTTTGTGAAGCCACCATGGCGGGCAATAACTGCTGCTACACTCTTCGGCATTGAATTAAAGAGTCTTTGGATGATTTCTTGGAATATGTCAGTCCCTGCTGCTACAACGCTTTGAAAAGTTGAATTGGCGCAGCAGTGGGTGGTGTATGCTATGTCAATTGTTGACCAGACGTGTTCGATGCATGGCAGATTGGGAGAACAGTCAAGCCAAGGCAGTAATTCAATCTGGTGGGTGAAGAAGAATTGAACATTGCGTGAATTACATTGTCCTGTTGAAATATATAGGCATGTTAAGATAACAGGTTCCAAAACCTCAAATATATAGCCTGGTTATTCACACATTGCTTATTAGATGGTTGCGGGAATAATATCCATCATTTTCTCCTACCATAATGCCAAGTGAAAGATCCTTATGGCGAAATACAGGGCAAGCTTTATGTAACTTATCGCCACGTTTACGCTAGAATAAAGTGTTCAAGCAAGAATAAGTTAGCAAATCGTGTTCTTGAAAAAAAAAATCATGATTTGGTAAAGGCAAGCTACGATTACGATAGTAAATCGTGATTTGCTTGAAAAACAATGATACGACATTTATTTGTCCATGTTTGGAGTTCATCTCACCATTGCAATAGATTCATTTCTGAAATTCTCTTGTGTCGCAAATGACATCAAGTAGCACAGGCTGACACAGATGGCAGTGGAGTATATTTATTTTCTTGCGTTATGCTTCCTGATATTTCAATACGATCCATCAGTTTCATCTCACAATATGCCTTTCCTCACCATTAGTGGTGCATAAAAGGGCTCGATTGTCGTCCGTACTGTTCTACGAGGTATACACTAAAGCATTTCTTTAAAAAAAATCCCATGTACTTATAAAACAGCTTTCTGTCCTATTTATATGTGGCGATATAGACAACATAATGACGGCCATGACGTAGATCTGCATTGGAAAGTACTCACTTGTACATCTTATCGAAGTGTATGCATATTACAAATTATATGCTTTTTGGATGCTTCTTTCATTGTGTTCCATTTTGGATGACAAGTCGTACAATTTAGCAGAAACTTTTATAAAATAGACCGCTTAGAAATTATAAAAATTCCCTCAAATAAATTGTGCAATGTAAAAAAATTGGAGAGTATTTTGAAGGACTTCTTTATTGTATCATTTATAAGAATAATTAGATGAATTTTAAAATTAGATTCTTTCATAATAAAAAAATTAAAAACCTATGCATTTAAAATAAACAATTTAATAAACCTATATAAAATTATATTTTAATTATTATAATTTTATTCTCATATTTGGGAAATTTTATTTTGTTTTCTAAATCAGTATTTTTTTTTTCGTTAAACACCATAATTGTTTAAAATTTTAAATTATTTGTGAATGCATAAAGCTATATAAATGATTAAAGCTTTTTCCTTATTAAAAAATAAATTTACAATAAGTAAAAAGAGAAGCGATTTTGAATCAGATAAAATAGTTAAGTATACTAAGCAATTAACTGTATGTTAATCTCAATTTTTTTTTTTTAATTTTGCTCTAGGTAACAGAATTCATTCTGATATAGATAAAGCATACAAGACAAACATTAAGGGAAAAAAATTAACTAAATGGTTTGGTAGATTTCACATATTAAGGAATGTAAATGCTGAAAATTAATGTTTACTGGCAGTTTGAACCTGTATTCTTTAATAAAATTGTAAAAAAGAAATCTAAATATTAGTTTGACGGCAAATATATTTTATGTTAAAAATTCATCAAATTTTTAATTTTTTAAATCTGACAGTTTGATTAATCATCCTAGGATATATGAAAATTTAAGATAAATAGAAAAAAATATATTCACTTTATGTTTAAATGGCAATAAAATATATTTTTTAGGAAATAAAAACTTTAAATAATTTAATTAAAGAGTAATCATTCAACAATTTGATTTAATTAAATGTACATGTAAGGGATATGAAGACATTTTCAATTAACAAATGTAACTAGACAAAGTTTATTCAGTTGATACAGACATACATTAAAGATGATTGTTAAGTTAATAGGATATAAAGACCCTTTGATATATGAATTTCAACATCTTGGTTTGAATCAAAGTGTTCAAGTTTATTATAAATTTTTTAAATAATATGATAGTTATATAGTTAGAAATTCTAATCAAATAATGGTATAGTAGAATTATTTGCATTTCAAAATATTTAATCAATAATTTACAATCAATAATGCTGTTGTATCATAGATTTATGAAAGTAAAATACATTTAAAGTATGAATTTATAATTGAAACCATAATACGTGTGTTTTTTTCGGTAACATTCAACCAAAAATATTAGCTAAAAATATCATCTGAATATATAAGAGTTTTATTTCTAGAATTTAATTCAATTATTAATATCTAGGTTTAAGACTTTCGTCCCAAATTCCTATTACTTTAAATTGCTATCGAATGCTTATCGCTTTGTTATTTTTAATTAATTTCTTGTTTATTTACTTATTAAAACTGAATAAATTTAGTATTGTGTGAAAGACTTATAGTGATGGTGTGGGATCAGTTAAGGATGATGCAGCTATTGTAATTTATCACAAAATTGAATGCAAGCATGAACTAATGTAATGACTCTCTTTAAGAAGTTATTATACTTAACAAATGGTAGAGTTCAGGAAGTTAATAACATTTTGACGGCTGAAATAAAAATATTATACACATTCCTTAGGATTTGGGGGATATGTTTTTGTATGCATGGAATAAATATCAATAGTTTTAATAGAATGGATCAAAAAGGATTAAAATATCACACCAGGAAATTGAGTATAATGGTTCTTATACTGTGTAGAGTATTACGTGAAAAATAATCATACATTAAGATTTTATTTTATTTTCTAAAGAGTTTAATTGAAAAAAAAGACTGCAGATTATTACTTTTTGACTGTAGATCATTTACCTTTACTGCGGCATAAATATAGCAGATTATGCCATGATTGGGGTGCACCATGCAGAATTTGTTACATTACACACACATTTTGCTACAGCAAGAGGGAACAGAAATTCTGAAAAAGACGATATCGTCTTATCAAGACCAACGAAATGACTTTCAAGTCTCTGGAGCTTCCGTGATAATTTTTGCAAGAGACAAGGAAGCTTTTAATTAAGCACCACTTTCGTGATTTGAACCAAGTTTCCGAGTTTAGTATGTCCAGCACGCCAATCACTGGGTTGTTCCAATACTTACTGAAGACTATAGAAAGATTAACTTGGATTAGAAGAAAGAAACTAAAGAAACTAAAATTTTGTATGAAAGAAACTAAAATTTTAAAACTTATTGAACAACATATAGAAACCATTTTAAATATTAAAATACTTAAAAATTAGGGAAACCCATTATTGATTGAGAAATATTATTAAACACATTATCGATTGATAATCGATCGACTTTATCGATTGATAATCGATCGACTTTATCGATCGCATTATATTCAGAAACATTGTCAATGACACAGCAGTTTAATAAACTACTGCTTTCTATGTTAGGATTTAATTTCTGCTACAAGCCAGGCCCCAAAATTCAGTTTAATGTTTTTCAAAAGTTCCTTTAATATATTGTGATATGTCATCTTGATCATAGCTACTATCAATAAAGCATGTTTTCTTACCTTCAAAATCATTTATGATTCTAATTCAATTTTTTGCAGGAAAGCGAGAATTCAACGTGAGAAATACCCATGATAACTTCATTAAAAAAATTTGTATTTATCTTCATTACGATTAATAATAATATTCCAAAACTATTTGGATGTTAAAATGCCATTCCTTACAAATCGAAAAATATCTTTTTATATCTACTATTTCACCATTGTAATTTTCTT
The DNA here is from genome assembly GCA_021605075.1 of Caerostris darwini. NCBI lineage: Eukaryota > Metazoa > Arthropoda > Arachnida > Araneae > Araneidae > Caerostris > Caerostris darwini. The sequence goes on from BPLQ01003247.1 coordinate 471,562, forward strand.
TAAAATGGCGGCAGAATTGACAAAAGTATCATTTCCCGAACTGAGTCTTCGTTCAAAACAAAGATGAAGACAGAAAGCCTTGATGATCACTAAAACAATGTGTTTAAATCACTAAAACTATAAGTTTAAAAGTATAATGGGCAGCTTTTTTGAGAAATCTTCATTTTAGTTCAGCTAAAAAAATAATAAAACAGGAAGAAGATAAATGCATGTTAGCTAAAATATAATAATCGGCTGAGCCTATGTACAACGTATCCATAAAATTATTTAATATTTACTCAATTATTTTGTTTAAGTCTTATTTTAACTAGATGCTTTGCGTAATTTAAAAACATATATAATATTACAACTGTCATTTTTTATTTAATATATGATTAATGACCTGTTTTAAAACTTCAATTTCTTTTTTTGTGCAAAACTGATTCGTAGAAACATTTTCAAAAAAAAAAAATATATATATATAAATAAACATTATGTGTACAAAAGCCAGTGAATAAGATTTAAATATATATAAATTCCCCCCAAATTTTTTTTAAAGCACGTAAAAGAAATTTAAATAAAACTTAAAAGAAGCTCACGAAAAAAATTGTGGTCGAGGACATCGTTGACCCCTTTTCCCAAATAATATAATATATTTTATGGGTAATAAATTTATCCAAATCTTTAGTGCTAATTTTGGAAAATTTTGGGGTGCAAAACTTAAGCAATGAAGTAATTTTCAAGCAGACAGCCATGAAATTTAAAAAAAATTACAATGAATACAATGAACACTTAATTCAGTATAAATGTGATTCGTATGTAAATGCGGCCTGGTAGCCAAGTGGCTAACGCTCTGGACTTTGGTATCACAGACTTCAAGTTCAAATCCTGGCGGTGGTATGAACGCTTGTTACTGTTTCGGAATCCACTTTATACTGTAGGTCCCGATCTATTTAGCCTTCGTATTCACAAAAACGACCATAGAGCTACAAAATGACAAACCTGTGAAAATATTTGTACAAAAAATTATGGGTGAGATGAGAATGCAAAAAAGTACGTAAGGACTATCATTGAACAAAAAGACAGCAGGAGTATTTCAAGACCTTCTCTTCAAGTTCAAGTGATTTTGTTCTTGCATTAGGATTTAAGAAAAAAAACGATTATACAAATGATAGGAGGATCGTCAAATTTGAGAAGTGTGACAGGCGTAGCTCAAAATATTTGAATTGACAAAAGTATCGTTTCACGAATTGAGACATCCGTTGAAAACAAAGTTACAGAACAATAAAAGGATTTGGTGATTACTAAAACACTAAATGTAAACCGCTACAACTATACGTTTATAAGTTTTCCTTTTAAGTAATAGATTATTGTATAGTCAAACATATTGGAATTTAATTTTTGTCACTTTCATTTTCATCAAAATCATTTATTTAAAAGAATTTATAAAACTTTAATTCGCCAATTTCAAGTTTTTTTAGAACTTAGGTGGAAGTATATAGTGATTATAGTTATATAGTTATACTGAGTCGCTTTGAGTCACATCAGTAAAATTAAGAACTCAAAACTTGAATTGTAGAAAAAAGAAGGGAAGTTAGAATTGGGATATCGGAGAACAAACTGGCAAAACCTATGTTGCAGCGCCTTAATTAGATGGTCTCTAAAGTAGATCCTCCAGCACAGGCAAGTAGGTCTGTCTTTAAGTGTTAGTCAAGTTATAATCTATCAAATAAAATCTCCTTAAAGATAAAATACAGTGAAAAACACCAGTGCCATCATAAAAGCTATATAAAAGCGAAGCAGCTTTCAAGATTACTTTATAAGCTACTTCGAAGGGACATATGGCATTAGGACAAAGTAGTACTAGTTAACATCAGGGAAAGAGACTGTTATTGTAGTTCTAGTGTACTCCTGAGAATTCATTATGATTAGCAAGTAGACTGAATTCAACAATTTCGACGTAGATACGGTTTCTAGAGATTGCAATTTTTAGCAAGTAATCCGTCTGTTCCGAATAGTCATTGTCCAGACTTCGTTTTTATGGTCGATAGTGCCTGGCCCCGTCGAACTGGAACTATTGAGGAACTTCTAGATAGTGAAGATATCACGAGAAGGGATTGGCCAGTTTATTTTTTAATTTAAATACCTCAGAACATATGTGTGTGATACTTTTTGGAGATCCCTTTCTGCACGATTATATCTGCTGTAAAACATCCAACAACTGAAACTAATGCTTCTTAAGGAATGAACAATTTTACTTCAACAATCGTTAAATAATTTGGTGTTGAGTATGGAAAAAAGGTACCAAGGAATCATATCCAGTATTAATGTTCTCCTTCTTGGCAGACAACCATTTATACCAATCTATTCCTTAAAATGAGGTTTTTTTAAATTCGCTTCCATACTGTATGCGTTCTATTTAATTTTGCGTTTGAATACTTTATTAATTCTTGAAGTACAAAGTTATGTCTCTGTATTTTGAGTTTCATATCTCCCAGGTATTTTCTTGTAGAGTTACGTCAAAAAAAGTAGTTGATCAAGTTTGGCGTAGCATTGTATTTTCCCATCAAACATACCTTAAGCAAAATTTTACTGCTTGTTTTAAATTGAAAACTATTTATCAGCTTTTTGTACTGTTTTTAAATAAACTTTTTAAAATTTTCGAATTCAATTCACAATTTGATAAGCAATTCTAACTCTTTTCTATGAAAAATTTACTTAGTTTGACAAAGTGTATTTACTTTATTTTCTTTTATCATAATTTTATTTTCATTCGTTATTATCATCTAAATAATAAACTCGTTTTGAAGTAGAGATTCCCTAGGGAATGAGCTACGTTATAGGAATATAAAAAATATTTATTATACTTAGTTAAAATATTTCAAAATGAAATGCCAATTTTGTGTTTTTAAATTTTCTAACTTCTGTTTCAAATTTTCAATCTTTTGTATTAACACATCATTTTTAAGCTTTAAAATAGAAAATTTTACACTTATAAACATACTTTACTTTAAAAATATAATTTTTTGCACTTTAAAATAGAAAAACATTCCTTTTGAACAAATTTAACTTGTAACTGTCTGAAGTTAAATTGAAAAGCAGACGTGATCTCTGTTCTGTTAGATTGTTTACATTCTGTGGAACTAAATTCCCATGAGATACCTATACCAAACTTCCTACATGTAAGTACATCAAATGCATTTAAAATAATTGAAAAACTTAATTTAATTTGAAACTCCAGTAAATTAACGAGACTACAAAAGCAATGAAAACAATGATATAAAAATAAAGAGCAATAAAAATTTCAATTAAATTTCTAATGATATTTGAATGCATTATGCAAAGTTTTCATTATTCAATAATTATTTCATCCTTAATTTTTTGCGTTAAAAAATGTTGCACTTGAATATCCTTTATCAGAACAATGAAAAGTTGCGTAAAAAAACTCATCCAGAGTTAAAAACTTCTAGGAAAATATATTTTTAAATTTCTTTTTTTTTCCGCAGCTCTTATTTTGCATTTATCAATTGAATCTTTTTCTTCTTTTGCCTTTTTTTATACTCAGAATTTGTGAGCTTAATCTTTTAAAAAATGAAAACAGGGAGAAAAGTTTGCAAACAATAATTATCACAACGTTGAATAAACTCATTAAATATTTTGAGTTTGTATTTTTTTTTAAACTAAAAAAATAATGTTTGGCGTGAGATATTTTTTTCCTAATAGTACAATTGCTCGATTTAGAGAAATGATGCTTTCAAATATTTAAATTTTTTTCTGAAATGAAATAAGTTTATTACATATTTGTTATCAATAACACAGTAAAATAAATACTAAGAGGAAAATATTTGTAAAATAATTAATGAGTTTCTATTATATAACATTGCTAACAACTTGGTGTATGATGTAATTGAAAAAAAAATGAAAGTAAACATTATAAGCAGAAAAGTTGATACTAATCTAACAAAACAAACTTTTTCGAACAAAAGTACTTTAGAAATACTCAAAATAGAAAAATTGTTGTTTTGTAAATTTTTGAATCTATATAGACTTAGACAGTTCAACATTATTTATTGAATAATTTTTTTTTTCTACAGTTTTATTTATTTTCAATTAAGTCAGTTAAATGAATAAAATAAATTACAAAAACTTTATCATTTTTATCTACAGCAATGTTTTTCATTTGATGGAATTATTATTGTTTCTTTTCAATACTCAGCTTTGAAATTGGTCATATATATAGCTGATTCAATATTGCACTCTACATTATGGGGCTCTAGTCTTCCTGTCTTCGTTCAAGTCTTTCGTGTTTCTATAAAAAAGAGTTTTTAAACAGAAATGGCTCATACTTGTATTACACATGGAGAATCAAAAGTAAACACATTTGACCCTGAGTTTTTTCCACATTGACAATGTCAGATATACAACAGATTCAATATTATTAAATTCTGGCGAGGCGTAATGCTTTTAATAAGGGTGCAAGAGGATTTGTTTCAGAAAACCATTTGGTATTTTCACTTTCCTCAACACCAAGCCTAAATGTGCATTTTGAAGAGACATCAGCTCTTTCCTTATTAAATATTCCAGACTATTTAAGATGTTTAGGGATTCAATGTTGCTTGAATTTTGGGACACCCTATATAGTAGTTTCAATATTACAAACAACATTATGGTCTTTTGAAGGAGTCTTTCATTATTTGGGCAAATGCGTGAAAGCACATTTGATCCGAGGGTTTTCGTCATTAAAAAGATCATATATTTTGTAGATTCCACATTATAAACTACATCATCAGTCTTTGGAGGAGTCTTTTCGTGATTGATTCTATGTAACAACCCGTTTTAAAGGTAATTGGCTCTCACCTGTGTCACGCGTGAGGAAACACAATAAAGCACACTTGACGTTAAGGGTTTCACCATTAAGTAGATCATATACATATTAGAGTAAATATCACAGGTCACATCATGAAGTTTTTCTACAAAAAAAATTTTTTTTAAGGCAACTGGCTCATATTTGTGTTATAGATGGGGAAACGCAATAAAGCATATTTGACATGAAGATTTTTGCAATTGATAAGGTCAGATATATAAGGTGTTCCAAAATTTAAGAAAGAAGTAATGCGTTTAATAAAGGGTACAACATAATTTGTTTTAGTATACTCAATTTAGTATACTCCTTTCCCCTGAATACCAAGTCATAAAGTGAATTTTGAAGAGAAATCAGCTCTTTCATTACCAAACATTCCAGACTATTTAAGATGTTTAGGAATTCAATCTTGCTTGACGTTTTGGACAAACTATATAACAGATTCAGTATTATAAACTGCATTGTGATCCTTTGAAGGATTTTGATTTTATATAACGGACTTTTTTACAGACAACTGTCAAACATTTGTGTTACATATGGGCAAACGCAAGAAAGCACATTTGATCCGAGGGTTTTCGCCATTGATAGGGTCAGATATATAGTATACTCTACATTACAGGTTACATCATGGGCCCTTGGAGGAGTCTTTCGTGATTGCATGTAAAGAAACTCTTTAAAGATAACTGGCCGCCACTTACGTGACACGTGAGGAAATATAAGAAAACTTTCACGCAATTACCCCGCTGAGGACTAAGCATATTACTAAAGTGCCCAACATTTTATCAATTTAAGTGATCCTGGGCATGTTGGTTGGTCAACTCTCTCTAGAGGGAAAAATGATTCAACTTACTTTGACCCTCTAATCTGCCAGGTTGGGTGGAAATTTCGCAAGCACATCATGAGGTCTAATTTATATAATAGTGCCCTTCATTTAAAAGTACTGCATTGAGAAAACTTAAAAATTGAAAATTAATTCTGTCATCGTCCGAGACATGCAAAATTTTTATAGGCTTCAACATGGGCTGTTCGATAAAAGCAGAATAGAATTCAATCCGAGAAAATTTCTGGAATTTAACCTTTACTTCAGCAACGCAACTTGCTTTGAATTATTCTAATATCGCTAATTTAATAAGTGACTTTTAGCAGAATTTTTAGAAATGTGGCTGTTCTTTTATTGAGCATAAATATTGTTCAGCCCCCCCTTAAAATTTCCCAAGAAAGCAATTTTTTCCCCTGCTACATAAGTGCTTTGAGTCTCCCATTTAAAGATCTGTAAAGTTTTGGATTACATTGCACTTCTAAAATGTCAAAGCTGTTAAGCTGGATGTGTGAATGTTTTTCTGGTTTTTCCATTATTGATAAAATGTGTAATTTTCTAAAAGTTTTTTCTCCAAAAGTTAGTCTCCTATCTCCAAAGTCTCCTATAATATTTTATAAATTGGTGTTCGTCTATGAGATCCTAAGAACAATCTGAGAAGTGGTGATAAAACAAGTAATATAAAAAAAAAAAAATTAAAAGTCAATTCCTCCTTTTTTTTCACTATATTGCAGAAAATCCTTCATCAAATCAAAATTTTCATTCATTTTTTTAAGTTTATCTGGCGCCATCTATTGGTAGACATATGCAACTTGAATCTAAAAAAAACTAAAATAAATTAATTAAATTTAATTACTGAATTAATATTTGAAAAAACTGTATTAACATCCAGTGTCATCCACTACAAGTTCAAAAAAATGTATTTGAACTTGAGTAGATGAATCAAAAGTATTTTATGAACGATTGAAAATTTGAACAAGATATATATAGGGAGACCATGCAGACCTGAAGGATAAAATAACTTACATGGTAAACTGCAATTGAAGCAATGGGTAATTTATTACCGGAACCTAACTTATCAACAATGAAAGCATTATTCGTATATTTTTAAGTGATTGAGTATTTATAATTATTTAAAGTTATTTAGATGTATTTAACGGTAGGTCATTGTATATATATACACGTCTAGTATCTATACATACTGCTCTAGTAATACATTATACATTACTTCAATTGCAGTTTACCACGCAAGTCATATCATCGGTCACGTCTGTACTCAGTTTAGCGTAATTGATTGAGTATTTATTATTATATAAAGTTATCTAGATGTAATTTAACGGTAGGTCGTTGTATATATGCAGGAAAAAACAATAAAAAAGTAAATGATATAGCATGAATAAATTAAGGTTATAATAACAAATTCTGGCGCTCGGTGCCACAGGTTTCGTGTTCGAGTCCCGGCGGGGCCATGGTTATTTGTTGTTGTTCTGAGGTTAGGGTTTAAGTGGTTCGAAGTCCTCTTTAAACAGTAAGTACCGGTCTAATAGGACTGCAGAGCGTTGGGCGTAGGATCAACAACACTATCCCGTAAAAAGACAATATCTCCCGTCTAAAAATCTGCCAGCAGGCAGACGGCCTTGGCCCACCATGGGGCTGTTGTGCCAATGATGATGATGATAATGATAACAAGTATCATTATCATATTACAGTCAAAATTTAATGATAATATTTACATAAAATTATTTATACAGAAAAATTAATTCTATCAAAATTACATCCTTCACATAAATACAATCATTAAATAGTATTAATTAATTACGTAATAAAGAAATTTAAGTTGATATATTTGCCATACCATATGCTATAGGTAATCAAAGAAGAGCTTTAGTGATAAATTTCATTTATTTCTAAATGTAATTGAGCAATTTACTCGCGTGAAATTGGGTATAAAACTCGTTTCCTTTATCTGTAAATCAATAAGAATTAGGAGCTACTGGATCAATAAAGGGAAGAGAAGTGAAAGGAGAACCAACTGATCAATAGATATTGTGTTTTATTGCCTCATTTATTTTCGCCAAAATTCAGTTGTGTATTTTAAGGTATTGGAAATCATTAAAGTATTAATTTTGAGTAATAAACCTTTATGACAATATGAAACACAATAAGTGAAAATCATCAGCATAAAGTATGCTTAAATTGTCTTGTGGGTTAAAACACATTCCTTCAAATCAACTGTGGTAAATTCATGATAAAATGTTCTTACGAGGAAATAAAACTATTAAAGTTGTTGATACTACACGAATAACGATTCTTATATATGTTTAGAATAATATATTTATAATTTCTAATTCTAAACGATTTTATACAACTATATAATTTACCGGAGGATTAATTTGCAGAACTGTTCATAATTCATAATTTGAAAAATTCGAGATTGATTGTACATTGATGTTAACTTTGGCACATCGATGTTAAAAAAATGATTTAAAAAGATTTATATATATTTGCAGAAATTGTTTTTACGTTTATTAAAATGATGTAAAAAATAAAATGTAACTACTAGGTTAAAAAATCATATATTTTTTTATATTTCTTAAGAGAATATCCGTTTATCTCTTATTCATCTTAAGCTCTCATTGATGCATACACTAATCACACCCAATATTTATTCATAAAATGAAAAACTAAGATGTGAAATGTAAATTTTTATGAATTAATTAAACTCAATTCAATAGATCTTCATTATTATTTTCTTTATCATTTTAATATGAACCTTTTATTTAAAAATCGTAGGTTAAAGTAAGTTATTTAAGTAAGCTACTAAATATTCTTTAAATTTTAAATTTCAGGGTGAGTTTGAATTGATATTACAAATCTTACGGAATGGTAGAGCACATAAAAATGAACAATTTCTGTATAATTATGTATGGGTGTATATTATTATCATTATAATTATACTCTTAACAAGAGAACTACACCAATAAATAGACTTCCTAAACAAACAATTTTTTAAAAAATTATTTGAATAAAATTATGGTCTGCCATCGTAAAACCAATTATAATTCAAAATCAAATAATTTTCAAAGGATATTTTAAGAGGAAAAATATTTTAAATTCCTAAATTTGAGTAAAAAATTAGTATTCCTCAGCAATCTTCAAACATTTTATCCTCATTGAAAATTAGACCTGCTGTAAAGTATGTGAAAATTAAATTTTTATAATTATTTTTACTCATTTATAATTTGAAATGGATCATATAAAAATATTACTAAGATAATAAATAGTTATAAAAATTTCAAATCTCGTCTCGTCTCATTATTGAAAAGTCGTGCTCAATTCATATGAATTATTTTAAATAAAATAGAAGACTTTTAGTTTCATGAAGAGGGAGGGGGGTTCAATTAATATTACAAATATTAAGGAATTATAGAGCACACAAAAATGAACAATTTCTGTATAATTATATAGGGTGTGTATTATTATCATTATAACTACACTAATAACAAGAGAACTATATTAAAAAATTGGTTTCCTAAACAAACAATCTATTTTAAATTATTTGAATAAAAGTATAGTCTGCCATCATAAAACCAATCTGAATACAAAAAAGGATATTTTATGAGGAAAAAAATTTAAATTCCTAAATTTGAGAAAAATTAGTATTCTTCAGCAATCCTCAATCATTTTATGATCAATGATAATTATACCTGCTCGTAAATTACGTGAAAATTAAATTTTTCTAATTATTTTTACTCATTTATAATTTAAATTTGATTATATTAAAATTTTACTAAGATAATGAATAATTATAAAAAATTTAAATCTCATCTCGACTCAGTATTGAAAAGTCGTAATAAATTCATATGAATTATTTGAAATAAAATCGAAGGCTTTTAGTTTTATGAAGGGGGCGGGGAATTGAATTGATATTACAAATATTAAGGAATGATAGAGCACACAAAAATGAACAATTTCTGTATAATTATATATGGGTGCATATTATTATCATTATAACTACCCATTAACAAGAGAATTACAGTATTACATAAGCTTCCTAAACAAACAATCTATTTTAAATCATTTGAGTAAAAATATGATTTGCCATCGGAACACCAATCGGAATTCAAAATCAGGTAACTTAGGATATTTCATAAAGAAAAGCATTTTAATTCCTAAATTTGAAAAAAATGTGTATTCATTAGCAATCCTCAATCTTTCATTCTCAAAGATAATTATATCTGTTCGTAAATTAAGCAAAAATTAAATTTATCTAACTATTTTCACTCATTTATAAATGAATTATGTAATGGAAATTGATTATATTTTAAATACATGAATTTGAGTAAAAAAACAGTACTCCTCAGCAATCCTCAATGATGGTTATACCTGCTCGTAAATTATTACTGTGAAAATTAAATTTTTCTAATTATCTTTACTCATTTACTATTATTACTATTATACGATTATTACTTTATTATTACTATTATTTTTACTATTTTTACTCAGATTATATTTTAAATTCCTAAATTTGAGTAAAAAATCAGTACTCCTCAGCAATCCTCAATGATGGTTATACCTGCTCGTAAATTATTACTGTGAAAATTAAATTTTTCTAATTATTTTTACTCATTTATAATTTGAAATGGATTATGTAATGGAAATAGATTATATTCTAAATATTACTAAAATAATGAATAATTATAAAAATTTCAAACCTTATTTCGACTCATTATTGAAAAGTCGTGATCAATTTATATAAATTATTTTAAATAAAATGGCAGGCTTTTAGTTTTATAAATAGATAGAAGATCCTTAAGAGCTTGAACATTCTCAAAACTCTATATCAACAAACAAATATCCTTAAGTATGTAACATAATCTGAAGTGTTATACTGATTGAGTTAAGACATGTAGAGTGCTAAAGCAATTTGAGACTTTTACACGGTGTATTTATCAGTGAATTTTGAAGAAGAGTTGAAATACAAGAAGATATCTTCTTAAGACGAGGAAATTTAAGAGCTCTGGAATATTAGCGCTCTAAAAGATTAGATGATCAGATAATTATACAGTGTTCTCCTTCCGTTTTCCGCATTGCTAAAGAGTGTAGCTTGTCAGTCTTTTAGATAGGATTAAAGTGTCCTTCAAAAGATAATTACTTAATAAGGTAATTCGTATTTAATAGGTGTCGGAGGTTGCAATGGTAGTGGATAGAAGAAAAATCAACTGATTTAATGAATAATTATGTAAAAGTAACAATACGTTAGTTATACCAGTACAACAAGATGAGTCTTGTTCAATAAATTTAATTTTCGGAATTTGATTAGATAGTTCTTTTATATTTGTTGCTAACTCATATAATTATTTAAGTTTTTCTGAATTTCCATTTATGTATGAATTTTGGTAATGTTTAGTAATAATGAGTACAAACTAACGTGATATAGGGAAGAATTTGATTTCCTTTGGTTGCCATGTCGCTAGAATCATTGAAATGGGTAGATGCGATGACAACTGTGGTAATTTTTATAATACAATCAGAACATCTAGTTGTGTTTTCCGGGATATCTCTAATATGGCAACCAATACAAGAAAGTTACTCCTGAAAGCTCTCGCGGTAAATTCTACTCTCCTTTTCTCATTCAAAGGCGTATTTTAGCAAATTACACATGACCTCAGTTTGATATTTATTGACAAGTGGTTTAGTATTATTACATTCGGTTCAGAGTTATTGCATCTGTTTAAGTGTATTACTGTGGCTTATTCGTTAACTATTAGAATGATGCATATGGTTAGGCGGGACAATTTTTATAACACAGTCAGACAACCTAGTTGTGTTTTCCAGGTTATCTCTAATTATTATCTAATATGGCAACCAATACAAGGAAGTTACTCCCGAAAGCTCTTGTGCTAGATTCTACTCTCCTTTTCTCATTCATGGGTGTATTTGAACAAATTACTCAGTACTATTACTTATTACTATTTATTGACATGGGGTTTAATATAATTACATGCGGTTTAGAGTTATTGCATCTGTTTTAGTGTAATATAAGGGCTTATTCGTTAACAGTTGGAATGATGCATAAGGTCAGGCGGGATAATTGTAAACAAGCACCAGCTTCACCCACGGGGAGTTTAGTATGTGGGAAATAAATCCTGGTAATACTGGGAATGCACTGTTGGTAAATCCGCACTTTTTGATACTATAGTTGGTAATTATGTCATCACTTGAAAAACGAGCTTTTGTTAACTTCGTGTTTTAAAAATATGTCGATAATTTCTGGAAGACAAGGAAAAGGTAAGTTTTTTGTTATTATTCACTACTGTTTTTGAGTGATTTCTTTAAAGGAATATTATTGAATTTTTAGTGTGATGTAAAAAATTACCTCTTGCATTGGAAACAGTGGGTAAATTGCTGAAATTCGCCCCAATGCTTTCCTAACACCTAATCACATTCTAGAGTGCCCAGTACTCACTCCCCATGTTTTGCAGTTGGGTATGGTGTCAATCGAGACTTACTTAAGAGAAGTCCTGTATAGTGAAGCGGCGCCTTTGCTAGCGGCTGCTACTTTTGACTTGATCTAACTTTAATAATAATATTTTAAATTCATGGACACGATAATAACAACAGTGGGTTAATTGTAAACATAATTTCACTTCTTTGGTGAAGATATTTTTGTTTTGTTTTTCACTTTACTTTGAAATGGTTAAGAAACTGAAACTTAATAAAAATTATTTAGATTTACTCCACTTGATGGCATGTATTTTCGAGTTTTCTTCTTTTTATGCGAGAATTAATTTCATACCGAAGTCAATATGAATTTTTTTTTCAAAAACACATTTTTCATCTAAATAGCTCTCATCTACAGTTCGCAAATTTATTGATTTTTTAAGCCATTCTTAAATCATTTTTTCACAGCAATTTCATTTAGAAAAATAATAATCGTTACTATTATTAGTTTTGAAAAAGTATAATGTAAAATTACCGATTAGAGAAATTGTATTAGTTATTTATTGAGAAATATAATCGTTTCTTGATAATAAAAGTATTTATCATAATAATAAACATATAAAATATAGCACTCCAAATTTAAAGAAAGTCAGCTGCAAATCACACTTTTTCCGAATGAATATAAATAGCATGACGAGTGTAATTCACAAAAAGACGGAAATGTAAATTGGTGTCAGAGGAATTATGACTGCTCCTTGAGCTTGCTTTAACAAGCAAAAAAATGTAAAAAATATAGAATGCGTTTAGTTTTTGAATTAAAGAGTTGAGTTAGAGACCACACAAAGTGTGAGTGTTCTTTTTTATTGGAGACCACATTATTTAACACACACTGAAGAAAAAAAAATATATTTATTAAGATTGTTTGTACCTTGATGAAAAAATTAGTTTCTCTCAGTAATCATGCGCCAACAAGATTACTGAGAAAATAATGTAAAATGTAATAGAATCTTTTAAATTATTAAAATGATAGCAAAACAAATTCAATAAACTTTAAACAGGTTTTTCTATTTATAAATAAACATACTCGGAGTAATTTTATTTCAAATGAAAGCTATCAATTTATAAAAGCATTTATTAAACTTTATAGATCAAGCCCTTTAATGGTAAAAATATTCAATATCATTAAAGGACAACATATTGAAATTTCCTATAATAAAATAAAGTATATTAAAAAATAAACATAACTTCCAAAAGTCTTATAGCTGAAGTTTATTTCATTGAAATTGGAACCTACTTTTGCGATACTCATAAAATGTCGTCCATTATATAATGTTGCTGAAGAGACTCGAGCTTCATGCATATTAACTAACCCCAAGGGAGTCTGAAGATTATTAGAAGCAGACTTATTTATTTTTGATGTCCACTATGTAAACGAATAGTGAATCCTATTTGAAATGGAAAGTTTCCAGAAAGCGTAAACACTTTGGTCTGAAGCACCAATACTCATATATATTGCTGGAAGCTATGGGACAGTAATATTCATCAATACTTTTTTATATAAGGCACTGATTCAAAGTTTGCCGTGTGGTGAAATATAATATTATTCGGAATTAAATAACTATGATATGCACAGCACATGTTAAAATAATATATTAAATGTTGCGTTCTAGTCATTGAATAGAATTAAATGAAAAAATTGAATAATAAGATACAAATATAAAGTCAGGTTTAAAAATAAGTAAAACAGCTCAAAAAGAATTTGCTGGAAGGAATTCAATTTTTCAAAATCTTTACTCGACTTTTTTGAAATTAACATTCGAGAATTGCAGTTTCAAATAACTAATTATGCAATCAATCAAAAAAATCCTAACCGAAATCCTAACTATGCAGTCATCCTAAAAAATACAAACTTAAATTCTAACTATGCAGTAAACCTAAAAATTCCTAATCTAAATCCTAACTATGAATCATTAAAACTAAGCTGACATAAATGAAATTCTAAGTCAACTTAAACAACTTAAGTCAACTAAACAATTCTAAGTAAGTTAAACAACTAAATAATCTAAAAAAGACACACATTTTATATGCTTACTTTTCCAAACTGATCACTTTCAGAGGTATTTGATCCTTATTCAATTTTACTGAATTCTCTTATCACTATTACTTTGGAAACATTTACCGAAAGTTCTTGCTCCTAAACTTCTGTAGATTCCACTTTAAAGTCGACCCTAAGCCTTGTTTCACGCTTAGGAATATTCTGTTTAAAACCGTTCTAAAACGAAAGGAAGCACCTCATTAATCTAAATTCTTAATTTTTTCCTCGACAACTAGACGTCCCGGAAAAGTACAGAAAGTTCATTGGCAGTTTTTGAGAATTTCTTATAATTTTGAATTTAAATGGGAAATTAAAATTACTCTTATGTTTGTGTATACATAAATTTACGTGTGTTTGCTACAGAAATACTTCAAAGTCTTAGACTCGTAGTGATCTGTACAATGGACATCCATTTCCATAGAAAGGTTATTTGTATGAAAATAATAGGAAAATTGGTGACTTGTGGGCACGGAAAAACCTTTGTAGTTCAAGGTTACAATAAAAATAGACAATAGGCACTATGAAATTCCTTCTTTGCAAGTTTAATTCAGTTCATAAGTGCAATATGGCTAGAAGAAACCATTTGGATTACTTTCACTTGGTAAAACTATTAGCAAGCTAGAAGAGGGCTATACTGTGATAGAGAATTTTGAATAAATAAAAGTGTCGTTTCGCGAATTTGGAAAGCTTTTTAAAATCACAAGTACAGCTGTAAGAATGGTTTATGGGAATCAGCCAAGAAAATAACGTAATTAGATACTGACAGTTGTCATCCATTGGCTAATCCATTGACAGCTGTTCATTGTCTGGACCATTTAGATTGTCGTAACGAACACAAAGACTTGCATCTGATCTATGAAGTCCTGCTCCCTTTACAAATGAGAGTCATTTCGGAGCCTCAAACAGTTCTCAAAGCCAGTTGATATGGAGAGCGGAATGGACAAGGTTTAATTCCACTAACATTAGAGAAATATATCGTTACGATGGTCCTGGTGTGTTTGTCTAGGGAAGCATTATGATAAACAGACGTAGTAAGCTCCAAAGGTTAGATGAAGGTATTGTTACCGGAGATTACAATTGTCAGCAAGTGATCATTTCCCAAGCACGTCTATTTCAAGTTGTTATTGGTTCAGACTTCGATCTCCAGGTCTCATCGGACTCCTGCTGTTGAGGCGGTGCTAAAAAGTGAAAATATTACTTGATTGTAATGAGCAGCGTATTTTTTTTATTTAAATATCATATAACATTTAGGGAATGCTTTGAAGTGTCGTCTTTCAGAAAGACTCTATCTGCCGCAGAACATCCAACAAATAAAACTGATGCTCATTGAGGAATATGCGCC
Organism: Caerostris darwini; assembly: GCA_021605075.1. Taxonomy (NCBI): domain Eukaryota; kingdom Metazoa; phylum Arthropoda; class Arachnida; order Araneae; family Araneidae; genus Caerostris; species Caerostris darwini. Next base: position 487,100 of record BPLQ01003247.1, read on the forward strand.
CTTACATCAACAACTTTTGGATAATCTGGTGTGTTGAATATGAAAAGACGGTTCTAATGAACCAATGCAGTTAAGGAAAGTCATATTTCTTGCTAAGGGTCGTCTATCTGTTCTTATCCTTCTTTGGGTAGATAAGTATTTGAACCAACACTACTCGTTCAATAAATTGTTTATGTTTGATCCCCTACTGTATGATTCTATTCATTTTTGTAATAAGTCCTCTTTCTTCATCCTTTAAGTACAAAATACTGTCTTTGTATTCTGAACTTATATCTCTCGTGTGATTTTTAACAAAGTTATGGCAGAGAAAAATAGTCTTTGCACTAATGTTTCACGCCAGTGCTTAAAGTATGTTTACTTTTGTATTAAAAAATGGATTTCACACACTGTTTAAAATATGAATATTAAACAGTAGACTTTATACTAAATGATTCTATTTTCTCCTTTTATCATCAGTACAAAATCTAATGCTTAAAAAAAGCATTTTGAAACTTATTCCTCGCAAAAGTGTTTTATATATACTTTACTTCCAAATTGAATTGTATCTAATTAAATTGTTTAATAATTACTGTATTATGAAAATATATTGATATTATTTGATTAATACTCTTATTATGATTAATAATCTTAAATACCACATATAGATGAAAGTAGTCTTTTAAAGTTAACTGAAAAACTAGTCTAATTAAGTTAACTGTTAAAACTGACTGACTTTTAAAGTTAACTTAGTCTTTCTACATTAACTATCATTTCAAGTTAACTTAGTCTTTTTAAATCAACTATATTTTTAAGTTAAGTTAAACTGAATTTTTTAAGTTAATCGTTTTAAGTTAACTGACTGGTTTCTATTAATTGGTTTTCCGATACGCCGTAAAAGCAAAACATAAATAAATTTAAAAAAATAAGAGCAAACAGAAAAGCAAAATTCTTTTGATTAAAGGGAAATAACTGAATAATTTTTAAAAAATAACAATACATTTTTGTTAAGAATAGATTGAACAAATGATTTTATGGATTATTATTATAGATTAATAAATCTCTATAAAATCTATAATCCAGATACCTTTATTCATTAGATAGCTTGACAACTAAAATTCTATCAGTATATTTGAGACACGAAATCTAAGTGTAACACTTTTATTTTGGAGAGTTCTAGCACTTTTGGAGAGCTTTAGCATCGGCATTCTAATTAGTTTTGTTTAAATGAAGATGTTAGTAAAAGTTTATAAACCCTTTCTACATATTCCAAATTTCTATCAATGCGAAGAGAACAATGTTTTACTGCAGATGTAATTATTTGTTACATTTCCATTTTCTAAAGCAGGTGAATGCAGTTTGGATTTAAATTCTTCTGCCTTCTACTTCTCAGTTATTTGGAACTACTTGTTTCAGTTTCTTCTCTTTGATTATTTATTAAAGTAGCATCCGCTTGAGGAACAAATGAGACTACACCAGATACATATTTATGAAAATTGTAATTGGCTTCGTAAGACAAAGACTTATCAGGTGTCTCATTTTCATTCTCTAAGTATATTTCTTACAAAAATTCCCTCTCTAATTCACTGGAGAATTTATTAAATTAACTGCAATGGAATTCGCTTATTGTTATCATCTCCAGACTTGCGATTCTTCATGAGAATAACCATTTGATAGTAAATATGACACAATAAGTAGAAGTTTCCGTTATTAAACTCAATTTATTATAGACTGTAATGGTATTTGGACAATTTATATTTGTTTGCAATCTGTAGAATTTATGCAGTATTACTCATTTGTTAAATTTTTCTTAAACACATCAATTTTAGAAAACGTAACAAAATATTTGAAATGCTTATTAAATTTTATTTAATATTTGTTAGAGAATAATTTTTTATTTGAAATTTTTATGTTTGTTCTAAATTTTACTTTATTTTGTTAGAATAATAAGCTAATTGTGTTGGTGAATATGCTCATTTTTAATGTAGTATGCTTATTTTTAATGTAGATGAGTATGCTTATTCACTTCCTAATGTTAGCTCACACTCTTCCTATATATATCTTGTTCAAATTTTCAATCGTTAATAAAATAATTTTTATTGATCCACTCAAGTTCAAATACATTTTTTTTGAACTTGTAGTGGATGACACTGGATGTTAATACAGTTTTTTCAAATATTAATTCAGTAATTAAATTTAATTAATTAATTTTCTTTTTCTTTTTTTTTTCTTTTGGAATTAAGTTGCATATATCTAATAATAGATGGCGGCAGATGTAAGAGGAAAATTTCAACTTTATTTGTAAAGGAGTTTTCTACAATATAGTGAAAAAAAGTAGGAATTGTCTTGAAATTTTTTTTTTATATTACTTGTTTTTAATGTAGATGAATATGCTTATTTTTTTAATGAAGGTGAGTGTGCTTATTTTTAATGTAGATGAATGTGCTAAAAAGGGAGATGGCCTTTGCAGGCCTTCAAATTTTTGATTTTTCAATTTCGTGATAGAGCATATATTTCTGAACACAAAAATATATAGTTTATAGGGATTTCGACAGTATAATTTACAGAATTATGTAATTCATGTTATGTATACACGAAAAATATGCGCTATATTATGTTCACAAGGAAAATATGCTTTATCACGAAATTGAAAAATCGAAAATTTGAAGGCCTGTAAAGTCTGTCTCCCCTTCTAGCACATTCACCTACATTAAAAATAAGCACACTCACCTTCATTAAAAAATAAGCATATTCATCTACGTTAAAAAATAAGCATATTCATCTACGTTAAAAAATAAGCATATTCATCTACGTTAAAAAATAAGCATACTCATCTACTTTAAAAATAAGCATACTCATCTACTTTAAAAATAAGCATACTCATCTACTTTAAAAATAAGCATACTCATCTACTTTAAAAATAAGCATATTCTCACCTATACTAAATTCACCTCTTACAACCATCTATAAAATGCTGCTTCGTTGGTTAGTGTTGGCTTTATAAAACTATTTATACTTCATTTTTTTTTTTTTTTTATTTTGTAAGAACTTCAGAACATGAGAATAGTATAACTAACCGTAACTCTGTTTGGTTAAAAATTTCATTTACTTTTTAAACAATGTAATGTTATTTACAATTTTTCAATCTAAATTTTGCAACTGCTAGAAGTGTCATGTTTTTTCAATTCCTTCTATTAGCTCACTCTCTCCCTATATATATCTTGTTCACATTTTCAATCGTTCATAAAATACTTTTTATTCATCCACTCAAGTTCAAATACATTTTTTTTTAACTTGTAGTGGAAAACACTTGATGTTAATACAGTTTTTCCAAATATTAATTAATTAATTAAATTTAATTAATTAATTTTAGTTTTTTTATATTTAAGTTGCATATGTCTACCAATAGATGGTGCCAGATAAACTTAAAAAACGGAATGAAAATTATTGATAAAAGACTTTGTGCAATATAGTGAAAAAAAAGTAGGAATTGACTTTAAAAAGTTATTTTTTATATTACTTGTTTTGTTTGATTTTAATTATCTTTTACTCTGTTTTCTTTTTATTATTATTTGACTAAAGCATACATAGAACAAATATTTTAAAGGGAAAATATATGCTATAAAGAATTAAATCCTGCTAATTGTTTAGAAGAATCTAAAATGGGAATTTTGTTTTGCTATTCAGAAATTATAATAGTAACAGTGCCTTTCTGTTTGCTCTATAAAATAAGAACAAATGTTCTGTCTGTTAAATATTTAATGTTTTGATTATATTCAAATATTTTTATTTATATTTAAAATTCTTATTGATATCAAATCTCCTTTATATAAATGAAAATATATTTGAACATTTGAACGCATAAATGATATTATACATCTGGGTGTTTTAAAGAGTTTCAGTGTGTTATAATAAAATACAAAACATTTAACAGCTAAGGTATGATGTTTAAAACATGAAATAAAATTTTATCTTCGTGGAGTAGTAATTTTTGTCATTGAGAGTACGAAACTGAATCATTATCAATATAAATTGACAAAAATTGTTTTTATTTCATTATTTTTTTATTATCATTTTAGCATAATATTCATATGTGTATAATAAATATAGCATGATAAAATTTCCTTATTCCATAACAAATTGCTGATTTATGACTACTCAAATCATAGAAAAATAACTAAGCGTTAATTTGTTTGCATTTCAGTTCAGTTCAGTTCTTGCTCTATAACGTTTGCCATTCCTCTGTAGGTGAATGTTCTCACCTTTTAATGTAAATGAATATGCTTATTTTAAATATAAGTGAATATGCCTATTTTTAATGTAGATGAATTTTTAATATACAGTCTCACTACTTTTGCTCTGATTCTATCAGAAAGTCAAAAAGTTTTGAAGTACTTTGTGATACATTAATATATACATTCATATATTTGAATAAGACAAAACTGTAGTAGATTCAACGTTATTCAGGATGTTAGTAGTGCGAGAGGATGGCTACACTATAAAGAGAGGGGAACAACGCCATTCACAAGAACATTTAGAACAACCTTTCCATATTTGTATGGAATGTCTATCTCTAAAGAACTCTAGTAGTTTTTCTGATTGCTGTACTAGATAAAAATCAGAAAATATTAAACAGCTCAAATTATTGAAGCGAGACTTTGTTTCGCAAACCATCACTGAGTCTATTGCTTCTGAGCGGATGTTTTCACAGTTGAAGCACCTTGCCCTTTCTCCTCCATCACACTATAGCATGGGCCTGAATGGCCGAGTGTCTAGCGCTCGGTGCCACAGGTTTGGGGTTCGAGCCACGGCGGTGCCAAGGATGTTTGCAGTGGTTCGGAATCCACTTTAAGCCGTAGGTTCCAGTCTCCTATGACTGTAAAAGCGTCACGGAGCAGAAGTCAGACTTCCACCTATGAATGCTCCATCAGAACAGAAGCTGGACCCCTCTTTCCTCCTTCCATGAGGGATACGACAACAACATTATAGCATGCAATAAGACTGAATCACGAATAGGGAAAATGTCATTTATCAATTTCTAAAATTAAACTAGGGGGCCTGATGGCCGAGTGATTAGCGTCTTGCTCTAGGTGCTACGAGTTTCGGGTTCGAGTCCCAGCAATTCCGTGGATGTCTGTAGGGGTTCAGAATCCCATTTAAAACCATAGGTCCCTGTCTAATAGGACTGCAGAGCGGTGGGCGTAGGGCTGACAATCCTACCTCGTAAAAAGAAAACTTCTCCTGTCTAGAAGTCTGCCAGTAGGCCGAGGGTCTTGGTCCACCATGGGACTGTTCCGCCACTGATGATGAAAATTAAACCTCAAGATTAAAATCAAAGATCAAATTAAATCGTATAGATATTCCAACATAATACTCATATTTATAAGCATTTGTTTTCCTTCAGTCATAATCGAAAAAAGTATTTAAATTGTACTTCAAACAACCTGTAACTCAACGAACTCTAAAATGAATCAGGTATCAACAACAGGAAACATATTGACTTGACTTGACGTGATTTTGCGATTTATGCTCGCGTTAGCTGCTTTATCTCAATTTATCCAATTACTTTCAAGAAGAAATCAGAGGAAAAAAATTAATAAATAAAAAAGAAAAATACGAAGTAAAACAGATTTTCAATTAGTCAGTGAACTTCAACTGATTCCAAAATTATGAAATGGAAGGGTCCGAAATGAGGTGTCGTGCAGTACTTCTGTCACGAAATAATACAGTAAGGTGAGTATACACATGCAATCACAATGAAAAAAAAAGCTACGCAATTTTTCGTAGAAAATTAATTAGTGTAACGGTTTTGCAATATGGTTCATCGCTCATATGAAATAACCAAGAATAGGAGAGGACTTTATAACCAAAAGCCTGTTTAAGTTTTTCTCTTTGTACTTCCTATTCAGTGCATTGGAATAAAATGTGATCTTCGGTTTCAGGGACATATTGCAATTTACTGAAAAGAAGAAGAAACAAAAAATTAGAATATGATTGATTATTTCGTGTAGACTCGCTATAATAAAAAATAAATGCACATAAACACTACATTGCATAGCGTGCCATTGAATAATATACCTTCTTTTATCCATGCAATCTCGCTACTTATTTTTCCAAAAGAAAAAATAAGGGATATATTTCAACAGATACCTACAATATCTATTGACGCATTTCTTAATGAATCTGGCTATGCATTCCTAAGAAAGATTTAAAGTCAGTTAAAGGCTAATTTTAAAGAAATTTCTATTTAAAGAATTCGTGTAGGTAATTTTCAAGTGTAATTATTACAATTTATTTTGAAAAGAAAACTGATAATAATGAAGAGATTGTCTTGATCTTATTATACATAAAGTTTTCCTCATATAAAACTATCGCGACAAACGAAACGAATTTCTTTTGTTTAACTCAGGTTTCGGGTTCGAGTCCCAGTCGCGATATAGATGTTTGCAGGGATCCGGAATTCACTTTGAACCAGAGGCGTATAGCGTTGCCTTGAGGTTTAGTCGGTTGCTCGCCTGCATAGGTTCACAAGTAGGACATTTTCTAAGTAAATGAGCTTTCATATTAAACTTCTCATTTTGATCTATAACAAAAATATAAATGATTCATTAGAAACAATAAAAGTATGATGTTATAATACCTACCAAATCTACTAATTATAAAATCAGTTATCTGTCAAATTTATACACGCGTCTTTTGAAGGTTAGGGCTAACTAAAAATCATATGGATTTAATACTAGTAGCAACATCTATGTGTCAGCCTACGAACCTTTCAGCCCACTTGTTAACGTATTGCACCAGTAAAAATGCGATGTTTGGAGACTTATATGAAAGCTATATATTGCTTGTTAGTCCTATCATCGGGACATTTTCAAACTATAGGAATTTTCACTATTGACCTCTTAGTTTTGATCAATAACCACAAATATGCATGATCCGATGGGAATTATAGCGTCACAATACCAATTGAAATCTTTTTTGAAAAATCAATGGCTGTAGCGCTTGCGCCGATTTGTATGTAAACCAGTTTGCGCCTACTATCATAGATTTCCAAGGGGTTTAATAAATATTTGAGCTTTCACTATTGACCTTCTTTTTCGGATCAATAATAGCCGCAAATATAAAATATATATGAACCATTGGAAACCATAAAAAAGGAGAGTCATACTAATAAATAATTGAAGTGTTAAATGATTTATCAGCTGATTAAGGTAAATTCTAAAAGTTTTTAAGTATACTAAATCACCCGAGAACAATTCTATCTATCTTCTTCTAAGTATTCATTCTAGAGTATTCAAGAGAGGGATTTTGGCCAGTGGCTGAGTGGTGACTATTACAGCTCATGAGAACACCGCAACCCATCATTAGTGAGTGCAGTGCAAGACCAAGCAACCAACTGAGAATAACTGCAATTCTCTCACATATTTCACCATTTACTCGAGACTGGAGCATCCTATATCTGAAATCACCATCCTCCGAGCATTAGATATCTCGCGAACTCGCAGAAAAGATCCAAGGAGCATCACATTACTTAATAGCATGGAAACATTTTATATGTGTAATAAATATATACATTGTTGTAACTTATTAATATGAATACTAAAATATATAAGACTAACGATAATAAATGATATGTATGAATATGAATATTTAATATGTAAAAATAATGTATATTCCTGCTAAACGTTATATTCAGGAATGTTTCTTTTCTTTCTAATGCAGCTGGCAAACATTTACACAGCTTGGTCTTACATGCCTTAAGGCAAGCGCTGCACAGACAATACTCACTTTGCATTACCCAGGGGCCGCGTGTAACTTGAAGATAAGCCACGGACGCGGAGTAACAATTCCCCCTCAACGCTCTACGATCCTATTAGACCGGGACCTACAGTTTAAAGCGGATTCCGAACCACTACAAACATCCATGGCACCACCGGGACTCGAACCCGAAACCTGTTGAACCGAGCGCCAGAGCGCTAGCCACTCGGCCATTCAGGCCCTATATTGCCCGATCTTTGATTATCCTGACAACTATTGATTATCATAAGTTAACGACATTAATGTTATACTTGTAATTTGCTTATAAGTGAGCGAAAACATTCAACTACATACTGTAATACAGGTTTCGGGTTCGAATCCCGGAGGTGCTATGGATGTTTGTAGTGGTTCGTAATCCACTTTAAACTGTAAGTCTCGGTATAATAGGATCGTAGAGCATTATGGGGGTAGTGTTATTCACATCCGTGGAATATCTTCAAGCTACACGTGATCCCTTGGGTAGTGCTAAATGAGTAACAGAGGTGAAGCCCTTGCAAGTAATACAAAAAGCAAGTAATATAAAAAAATGTAATGTCAATTCCTACTTTTTTTCACTCTATTGCAGAAAGTCCTTTATGAATAATTTTCATTCATTTTTTTAAGTCTATCTGGCGCTATCTATTGGTAGATGTATGGAACTTAAATCTATAAAAAACCAAATTTGATTAAAATTTAATTACTGAATTAATATTTGAAAAAACTGTATTAACATCCAGTGTCATCCACTACATGTTCAAAAAATATGTATTTTAACTTGAGTGGATGAATAAAAAGTATTTTATTAACTAGTATTTTAGTATTTAATTAAAGTATTTTATTATTGAAAATTTGAACAAGATATATATAGGGAGAGTGTGAGCTAATAGAAGGAATTGAAAAATAGCAACTATTATATCGAGCAGGTTAAAAAAAAAATGTTGTATTTAACAGATAAATCAACAGTTTTTTTGGTGAACATTTTTCAGTTTACCATTTTCAGGAAAAGATTAAAACTATATTAGTTGTTAATTCTAAATGCCTGAAATTTTGAGCTAAGCCATATGCCTGTCTACACTGAAACGACAAGTAGGCAGCCGATTCAATATGACTCGGGGTGGATCATGGGAGGTTTGCTACATTCCATCCATATTTTATCAGTGCAAGATGAACTCGCCCAGAGGTAGCAACTGGGAAAATTAGTACCACCCCCTTGCTCTTTCTTGAACTGGAAGAAAATTCCGGCCTATGGATTTATAGTGCCCCAGACAGCGTTGTTACAGGAAATTGCTGCTGGACATCATTTGCCAGTTTTCAACCTGTGATCTCTGAGTACAGAAATCCAACGAGCCATGAATGGCAGAAATTTTAACAATCAAAGAAAACCGGAAAAAGGTAGATATTGTAAATCCGTAGGCTGGAAAGTTTTCTCCGTAGTTTCGAGGTTTGGTTTGGTTTGTCGCTCTACGGTCATTTTTGCATACTTTAGACTAATTAGACCGAGACCAACAATTTAACCTAGATTCCGAACCACAAACAAACATTCACGCCACCGCCATTTCTTTGAAAGCCTCCTAGATATGATGTTTGCATGTTTTCAACTTATCATTTATTAACGAATTATCCTATTGAAAATTTGGACACCAAATATTTCTATATAAAATGAAAAAAAAATATTTTAAATGAAATTTAAAAAAAAAAAATTACAATTCACTGTATTTAAAAATCAAATTTGTAAACATTATTTTTTTGTATACGGCCCCCCTCTAAGAAGACAAGAGCGGAAGAAAAATTGTGAAACTCCTTTCTCCGATACCTTATCTGACAAATGCAACGTCATCCTTCCTTTTATTTCTCATTTTCCATGATTAATATTCGTCGCTCAGAATCTGCCTCACAAGACCATTTCTTACGACAGGTTTTACATTACGTCGCCGAGATTATTCAATTATGCAACAATGTAATCGTTCTGCACTGAATGAGAAAAGAGGTAGCATCAATCTCAAATCATTTTAAATGAAAATTGCGTAATTAAAATGGAGAAGCGATGAAAAAGGGCCGCTTTGGAATCAAGAAAACATGACAGTTCTTAAAAGAAAATAAGTCATGCATTTTTTTATTATTCAAATGCGGATTTCGTAAATGTGAGTTAATTTGATTTCTGTTTCAGAACCAAAAAATGAACTGCTTCTAAGGGAAATAAAATTAGGGTAAACACGCTTTAAAGATTTGACGAAGCTAACTTTCAACACAAGATTGTGTAATCCATTTGAAAAAAACTATATAGGAAATTATTATTAACATAAGTTTATTTAATTCAATATAGATGTTCTTTAACTTATATGTTTTAGTCTATATAAGTGTCTAAAAAGATTATAGAATTCTTTCTAATGAAGAAATTATGTTTACAAGAGGTCATGATCAAAATATCATAGAATTCTTTCTAATGAAGAAATTATGCTTACAAGTGGTCATAGTCAAAAAATTCATAGAATTCTTTCTAGTGACGAAATTAAGCTTACAAGTAGTCAGTCAAAAAAACGCAGCATTCCTTCTAGTGAAGAAATTATGTTTACAAGTGGTCATGGTCAAAAACTCATAGAATTCTTTCTAGTGAAGAAATTATGTTTACAAGTGGTCGTCGTCAAAAAATTACAGGATTCGTTATAAATTAGTTTGCAAATCGCCCATGTTCTATTTTCAACTTTCACCATAAGATTCAACCTCTCAGAAGATGATTTCTGTTTTTATGAAAAAATTGGGGAACCATTTCACTATGCAACTAATTGTCTTCTTACAGAATCATGGAATCTTTAAATCCTTTCTCAACTTTTTAACTTTCAGTGGTACATATATGTTATATACCAGATAAAAAATCTTCAATTTTATGAATTTTATAGGAAAAAAAATTAATCATCGCAAGAAACCATTACTACTGAAATACAAATTGAATTCTCTGCTCCCGTTCTGTCACTTCAAATAAAAGTATGTCATTCTTCATAGAATGAAAGCCGTCACAATATTTTGTAACTCATGCCATATTTTTTTTCACATACTTATCACCATTATTTATTTTTTCTGCATCTTATACTTCTGTTTCGCTTATGATTATATTAGTTTCTTGTAAAAGCTATGCTAATTACCGTAATTACCATAGCGTATTTTTCCACCTGTATTATAAATCATTGTTATTCATGTATTTCTGTTACTGTAAGTTTTCTTTGAAATTATTTTTTCAGCCTCCAATTTTTTAATTGGTAAGCGCCTACCTACATAGCCTTGGGTAAGGTGTAAGGTAGTGAAAATTTGGGTAAGAAAATATATGGGTAAAGTGTAAGGTAGTGGGGTATATGGATAATGTGGGAGGTAGTGTAAATTTAAACCTTCCAGTGGCTGCTACAGGAGAATAGGGCGATATATAGCGATTATATACCTCTTTGCTGATAGCTGCATATAGAGTTCATCTACACCTGTAATTCCATGTAATTCTCGGGTGAACTTTCAAGAAGATGATTCTGTTTTTTTTTGAAGTGCATTCAAGAGTCTATGAATTACAGATGGCTCAAATTCAACCATCATGTTATATAATGGCTGCCTAGCTTTTATTCTTCCCCGATGGTGTATCAAGCGACATGATGGCCATTGACTAGCACTTGGTGACTTTATACAACAAGTTTCAAGTTCAAATCCTGGTAATGACGTGGTTGTTTGTTAGTGATTCGGAATTCACTTTATATTGTAGATCCCGATCTAATTAGCCTACGTGTGCAAAAAACGATTATAAAGCGATAAACCAAATTGATGGTTTGGTGTGGTTTGTGGCTTTTGTGGATGTCGGTCATTTCTATATTTTCATATCGATATTTTCCCATGTTTGTTACCATTATTTATTCCTTCTGTATAGCATATTTCTTTTTACACACATGCTTATCTTAGTTACATAGTACCATACCATATTTTTCGTCTGAGTTAATATATTTCATTGTACTCCTACAATTCTCTAATTGTAAGTTGTTATACTTTTAATTTTTTTTTTCCCACCATCACTTTCCAAGCGTACTTTATTGGACTTTATTCAAGTCCATTAAAGTAGACTTTACTTATAACTGACATCTTATTCAAATATTTTATACTGGCACTCTCTTAATACGAGAAAATTCTATCACAATGTCAAGAGAGCTCTTGACCCTTTTTCATTATTAAATAATCATGGCAATATTTATATTAATACTTTATTTTATATGATCAATATATGAATGGGTTTTTTAACTAAAACTTAGTGTTCAGAATGTTTTCTTTATTAGTTCAGTTAATAAAGTTATATTGAAACTTATTAATTAACTACAAAATATTTAATTTCTTGCTGCAAAAATAAATAAATGACCTATTTGGCTACCAATAAAATGGACAGACAATTTTTTCAGTGTCTTTTTATCAGATAAAAAATTAGAAACTTCTTTATACATTAAAAAAGAAAACATTTGATTTGATTTGATTTGACTTGCTATTTGATGATAGCAAAAAAAAAAAAAACTCCTTGATAATTAAATGGTTTTTTTTTTGTTGTTGTTCTAATGCAGCTGGCAAACACTTAGACAGTTTGGTCTTGGATGCCTTAAGGCAAGCGCTGCACAGATGTACTCACTTTGCGTTACCCAGGGGGTGCGTGTAACTTGAAGATAAGCCACGGACGCGGAGTAACAATGGCCCCGCAACGCTCTACGATCCTATTAGGACCGGGACCTACGGCTTAAAGTGGATTCCGAACCACTACAACACCCATGGGCAAAGTCGGGTTTTGAACCCGATACCTGTGTGGTACCGAACGTCAGAGCGCTAGCCATTCGGCCATCAGGCCCCATTATTAATAATTTTGAAGTCCATTAACATTCAAAATTTGTGTTCATAAAAATATTCGTTTATTTGTTCCTTAATTCTTTTTTTTTTTTTTTGCTTTACTTAAAGAGATTTAATTTTATCTGCTCTCTTGAGGTCACCTCTCACAATTTGAACACCATTGGCTATTCACACATTGAAAACCATTGGCTATTCACAGATTAAAAACAATTTGCGAGTCACAATTTAAAAGCCAAATTTTCAAAATTCTGCAAAATTTTTGTTTCAAATTGACATGTTGCAATGAATCAAAATTTTCAATATCCTTTGCCTACAACATCATTTATCAAAAATCCTACAATATAATTTTACAAATGAAATTATTTTAACAAGAACATTTTCTTAAAAACGGTCTAATCAACAAAATATATTCTTTCTCCTTAAAAAGCTCGACTAGATTTCTCTTTTCCAATTGTATTATACTTGGGGAAATTTTCAATTTCAGTAACCCATACAGAAAAAAAAAGATTTTAATACAAAATAACAAAAACTCAATTTTATCGAGTCATTTAATACCCTCATCAAATAAAATATTAACGCCCTTTTAACCTTTATTAATTTTTTCGCTAAATATGACATGGACGCAATAGAGAAAAATACATTAAAAAAAAAAGATTATAAAAAGCGAAGATTTTTATTTTGGTCGATATAGTTTTAAAGAAAATGTTATAAAATATTTAAATCAGAAAAAAAGTGTAGTTGAATTTGTGATCAGAGAAACCATGCTCTCATTTAATTTTGTATTTTTTTTGGAGAATTAATTTTTTTATTTAAAATTTAATTAAAACACATCGGAAATGAAAAGAAATAAATATGTGATATCGTCTTTATTCAATTTTTTTTTTATGAAATGCAATAAGCCTGAGAAAACATTATCCATTTCTGATAAATTAATCATTGAAATCTAATACTACGATGATTATATTAATAAATTTAATTCCAGCATTTGTTTTAACGTTAGTAATTAATTCTTTTTTACATATTTAAACATACCTTACTGTATATTACAAATATATTTTTTTCATCTCTCATAAAATAAAAAGGAACTTGGTTGATTATTATTTATTTTTTAAGACATTTGATTTATAATTGAGTGTCTGTTATTATTAAACTTCATGTTTCTCAGAACCAAGGGAAATAATTCCCTGTAGAAAATACTGATTACAGAAAAAATGGTAAACTTTACTTACGAGCTATATTAAATGAATTTTATGCTGTCAGTAAAATGGCATTATTTTTAGCGTAGTTTTGTATTATACGGAGAAAAAGAAAAAAAATTTCAATATTAAAAATTAAAATGATTGTTTATGTTTTTAAATGTTTAATTTATAAAATCTTCAATTAAATTAAAAATATTTTTGTTTGTTTGTGTTTTATAAACATGTTTAATATTTAACTAATTATTGATTTATTTAAATAAAAATGGGGTGAGAATATTTTTTTTTTTAATTTTTGTTTAATCATAATTGCAGTATATCACACAGTATTTTTTTTTTTGGTTTCAACTGAGCCCATGATTCATATTTGTCCATTTAATAAGAAAGAGTACTTTTGAAACATACAAAATGACATTATACTACAAGAAATTTTGCCTTTATAATTTTTTCCTTTCAAAACCAGGGTAAATATAAAAGTTCCACTTTCAAAATGCTCTAAAAAAGCAACGATGAGTTCAAATTTGAACTGAAGATACTTGAAATAGGGTGAAACGTTACGGCATCAAAAAAAAATTCCAAAGTGTATTAATAGATGGCGCTGTAAGCGGCATAAAGAAAGTGAATTCTTCTGACAGTGATATTTTGAATCGAAATTACAGCGTATTTGGTATGATTTGCCCATTCAACCAACTGTAGTGTTCAATGTGCTTGATTGTTTCCGTTTTCTGATGGAAAAAATGACTTCCAAGTCATTCAACAGTCAACATCGTTAATGAAAAGCCCATCCTCCACTGCAAGGTCGTATCAAATTGGATGGGAAAAATCGATGGAACTTTTTTGATGCCGTACCGTTTCACACTTCTTCAAGTGTCTTCAGTTCAAATATGAACCCATTGTAACGAGTGATGCTTTTTTTTACAGCATTTTGAAAGTGAGGCTTTAATTATAATCACCCTGTATATTGACTGCGATTCTAATAATATTTTTCATTCATATTTTTCACTGCATTTTTTTACACTGAGAATAATTAACACTGAAATCCTTCTTGTGAATCGAAAATATTTTCCAGCAAAACCCTCAGATAAAACATATAATTTGCTTAACAATTACTAGAATTCATCTTCAAATGAAACAAAAAGTTTTGTTTATTATTTTCGAGATATTTTCTTTTATCAATATGCATCTCTGCAGGTACGTATTGATAAAAAATTAAAGACAATTGCACATAAAAGAAAAAAAGATAATTAATAAGCTCACCCATCCACTTCATGTAGGGATGTTTCATATATCTTAGGAAGCACTCAAAAATTAATAAAACTAACAATCAAATTATTTTATTATATAATGCACGATTAGACATTATAAATATAATCGATTGAAAATAAATTTCTATATAGCATATCACTCATATTTTTTCATTTTTTATGAGTACAACACTCATATTTTTTCATTTTTGATAAGTACATCACTCATATTTTTTTTTTCATTTCCAATAAGTACATCACTAATATTTTTTCATTCATTAATATTTTTGATCTCATAAAAGAGCCACTCTAGAAATATTCATCTAAGATGTTAAAGATAAAATGTAATTGTTTCTTCTCATAATCTCTAAATATTAGCAAAGACTTGACTCAGGAATGACTCTGATGTTGTGCAACGTTAATTGTTTCTACTATAAAATAATTCTTGTTTTTGCTATTTGTACACTTAAGACACAGGAAAATTTTCTTAATGAAATCTCAGCCTATCTATATCAGTAAATTACAGTTGTTCCTTATTAATTTTTTAGGTTTAAATAAGTGTAATTGCATAATATTTTGTGTTTGAAAAAAAACATTTTTTTGCTATCATCATCATTGGCGCAACAGTCCCTTTGTGGGCCAAGGCTGTTTGCCTACTGGCAGATTGCGAGACAAGAAATGTTTTTCTTTTTACGGGGTAGAGTTTTCAGCCCTACGCCATCACAGTTATAGTAGACAGGGATCTACTGTTTAAAGTGGATTCCGAATCACCTATAAACATACATGGCACCGCCGGGATTCGAACCCGAAACACGTGGCACCAAGCGCCAGAGCGCTATTCACTCGACCATCAGGCCCCTTTTTTAGCTATGGCTTAAGAAAATTGTCTTTTTTTATTTATTAATGATCTTGTATTTCATTAAATACATAGCAATAATAGCCTTGTTAAAAGAAGAAACTGAAGCTTTCCGAGTGAAGTTTAGGAGGAACTGAACCACACTTGAGTATATTATGGAAGGAAATTCAGATTCTTTGTCCCATTTCACGACGTTTTTATTTATTTATTATTATTTTTTTTTGGAACCTACTTATTCCAGCACAAGTTGAAAAGTCGGACACTATATTTGTTTACGTCAGTAAAATTTTAAAAAAAGAAAAAATGAACTACTAAATAGAATTAACGATCCAACTTTGTTATATTGAATCAACAAACTAAAAACCTTTTTCCCCTTTTAAATAAAACCTAAAACCGACAAATGGCATGCTAATAGGTTTTCAAGATTTCGTGTCATTGGAATTGCAACGCGAAACTAAGTAAAAAAAGTCCCAACACCGTTTTTTCTTTTTGTGGTTCGCTAACTTCCAACTAATTTTTCGAAAGTTTGTTTATCCAGAAGCTCCCGAGCGGAAAGCTTCCTCCCTTTAAGCGAAGTGAACTCGCCCAGATGACACCTCCCCGTAGCTCTCTGTGCTCTCTGGGACCAATCGAAGCGTCTCTTGGCGCTTCTCCTGAGGCTGCTGCATTCGCCTTCTGATCGAAACCGTGCCAATCCAAAACTCGCCAACAGCGCCAATCCACAGTTTACCAACTTTCCCGTGCTTTCCTTTCGAAGATTAATTACACGTTCAACAGGGACTTAACTTCCTGAGAATCAATGAGAGATTCTCATAAAAATTTTCAAGTCCATAACGAGAACCTCCCTTTATCTAGGATCCTCATAACTTTTACAGAAAAATTGCGGATAAATGATAGGTTTCATGATATCGTAAATTATATTTATCGTTGTGTCATAAATGGGGTCTTACACTTTTTCTTGAAATGATGTACAGTATAAAAAATAGTAGTTTTTTTAAGCTTTGTCTAAATATTGCGAAATTTAAGTCACTTCATATTTTAAGAAATAGAAAAGGCTTAAATAGGCTTAAAGGTTGAAAATCTTTCCCTCTTTTTTAGCTTACTAATTTGTGACCTGATGGCCGAGTGGCTATCGCTCTGGCACTCGGTACAGCGTTCAAGTCTCGGCGGTGCCGTTGATGTCTGTAGTCGTTCAGACTCCACTTTAAACCGCAGGTCCCGGTCAGTTATGATCGTAGAGCGTTGCGGGGCATTGTTACTTCAAGCTATAAACGGCCCCTGGGTTGTGTTAGGCGAGTAATGTTGGTGCAGTCCTTGCTTATGGCATAAAAAGATCACGGTCTAAGTATTTGCCAGCTGCATTAGAAAAAAAAAACTTACTGATTCTACTGGTACTTTAAAAAATATAGTTTAAAAAGGGTCTAGTTAATGACTCAAAGATAGTGAGATATTGGTGGCGCGTTAGAGCAGTGCTTCTAAATTTTTCTGGTTTTCCTACCTTTTAAATTTAAAAAGCGCCAATAACCACCACTAAAATGAAAACATCGTTGAATGAAATTTATATTTCATTATATAAATGTAATAAACCTTCTTTTAAGAAATATGTTTAAGTAATCGTAAGAAAAATTGAATAAAAGTAATCGCAATAATTACAACATCGCAAAAAAAATTAGAAAAAAAACTGAACAATATTAAGAACGAAACTTTTAAAATGTTAAATTTCGATGGTGAAAACAGGAAAAACATTAAAAAGGGCCTTTTTTTCAACTTTATTTAACCTCTACTTTCTGAATTACTAAAGGATAATGAGTTTGGAAGTTTTCTGGTTTTCTACAATATGATGCATAAGAGTTTGGCAACTATCCCTTCAAATTCTGACGAAAAGTATTATACCTTCCAATGGTTCTAAGAACGGACACTAATGCATTGTTCTCGAATGGGCACTAATTTGATCCTATTTGGAGATACGAATTGTAGTTATTGCTTTGAAACAGGAGTAGACGTGATGGTTATTCTAATAAAGTAATTAGTATCAAAGCAGCTAAATAAGTACAAGTTTCTTGGATTTTTTAAACCAATAAATACTTTTAGATTATGGATTCAACAAGAATTTGTAAACTATTCTAGTAATTATTTTCTAATGCCAAACGCTATAGTTGGTGATATTTTCCCCAGATATGACATATGTTCAGTAGAAGAAACGGGAAAGATTTTTTTTGTTGATTCTTTTAAACAGTAACTGTAAGTAAAAAAGAGTAAGCGAGTAAAAATGAGTAAACCATAAATACAATTGAACAGGTGAAGCTAGACAGACGACAGCAAAACATTTTACATATATAGTTATATATTATATGAATGCCATGCCAATCTGCAATTTTAATTTGCCTAGTTCATTAAACAGGAGTCAAATCCCGAACTATTTCCTACGAAGCAGGCATGACAGGTTCCATTGATGGTCCTGATTGGGTTAGTAATAACTCAGAGTTTTAATAACTCATATAGTTAATAACTCAGAGATATGGTTCAGCAATTTGCATATGACACTTTAACAGACCCTGTTATGAAGGCGGGGACTGAATCCTTTTCTACTAAGAAGAAGCCACCTTTCAACATCCAAAAAATAACTACAAAGGCATAGTGATTTCAAGTTTGTTGAGGCATCTAAACTGCAAGCTATGATGAATCATGTTAACTGCAAGAGATTAACTGATTTAACGCTTGCTGACTGTTAACGAAGATAGTTGAATATTAAGTGATTGTTATATATTATATTATATAATATATAACAATCACTTAATATTCAACATGTGTTTATCATGCATGTCAACATATGTATACATGTGTTTGTCATTGAACTCCTCCTTTTGGACCAATTTTGATGAAATTTTTTGTGTGTGTTTGAGTGGGTCTTTGGAAGGTTTAGATTCACATTTGGACCCGGTAGGGGCGCTGCAATCGGGTTCTTCTGTACGTGTTTTTGCCACTGAACTTCTCCTAAATGACTGAACCGATTTTGATGAAATTTTTTGTGTGTGTTTGAGTGGATCCATGGAAAGTTTAGATTCACAATTGGACCCGGTAGGGGGCGCTTCAATCGGGTTCTTCTGTACGTGTGGTTGTCACTGAACTCCTCCTAAATGACTGCACCAATTTTGATGAAATTTTTTGTGTGTGTTTGAGTGGGTCCCTGTAAGGTTTAGATTCACAATAAATGGACCCAATTTTGATGAAATTTTTTGTGTGTGTTTGAGTGGGTCCCTGTAAGGTTTAGATTCACAATTGGACCCGGTAGGGGGCGCTGCAATCGGGTTCTTCTGTACGTGTGGTTGTCACTGAATTCCTCCTTAACGACTTGACCGATTTTGATGATTATTTTTTGTGTGTGTTTGACAAAACAGGGAGAATGTTTTTATGCTATCTCCTTTGTTGTAAGTCCCCCCCAGATGGTGCTGCAGCATATCAACTTCTATGTCATTCAACCAATCGCTATGAAAATTGGTAATAATATGTATTCGAGTACGGAAAATATGTTCGCGCTATCTACTTTATTTGTACTTGCCAGCAGATGGTGCTGCAGCAGTTTATCTTACATACCGTTCAAACGATGTCCATGAAAATTGGATGCATATAGGTTGGAACATGGAGAATATATTCGTGATATGCAATTTTCTACAATACATACACACACACACACATATATATATATATATATTCCAATTCATATATTCCAATATATATATATATATATATATATTGGAAGGATAACATATGCCGGGTTCTGCTAGTAAACTATATAATCTTAGAGAACAACCACAAATTCATTCATGTCAATATTATTGGCTTATAATACTTTATAATTAATTCGACTTATGTTAGATTAAAATTAAAAATAGGAGTTTATTAAAATGTTGTTTCAAAAATTTATTTAATAAATATAATTCGTAGTATGTATATGGTATCACAATACGAAAATTATCTAAGAAAATTAAAGATGAACAAACCTCTTGGAAAAGTTTTGAAATCAATGCCAACATTCCTGACACAGAAGACTTATTATTTGTTAGGTTGATAACTTCAAAAGCAAAACTAATATAGTGATTTTATAAAAAAAGTATTTGCCCAAAAGGTGTAACAAATAACAAAAAGTGTATTGTTATAGCCAAGAATAATGTTATAAACTTTTGATCGATATACTGGTCACTTAGAAACAGCGATAATGTATATATTTGTGAAGAAATTGTACTCACTCTTTAGATTTGAACCTCACTATTTTCTTTGATTAAAAATATATTCTATTTATTTGTTAAACTAGATGTCAGAGTATGTTTAAAATGTTTCTCAGTTTAATTTCTAACAGCAGTATTTTATCAATTTTATTTGTACCTGAAATTAAGTTCAGTACATTAATCGTAAAATATTAACATTATTTAAAATCAACCAATATATACATAAAATCATCAAATATTCCGGCTTTCGGTTGAAAATTAAGAATTCTTTAAATATTCTAGAAAGAAAGATGGTTTTTTAAAAAATTTGAGTTATTTAATATTATATAAAGATAAACTAAAGAGTATTTTTTAAAAAGTTGCTAATTAATAATGACTCTTTTTGAAAAAAAAATCTGATTTTCGTAGTCATGTAGAACTAAATATATTGTTCTGAAAATATCGATAGCACAGGCAATCTAACATTTGTAATGATTTTTACCAATAAAAGTAATTAAAAAATTTCTTAATCAAATATATTTTGTTTTCAAATGCCAAGTATTTTGTCTTGATGTTATTAGCCTCCAAAATGGCAAATACATTTCAGTTGCAGTCGTTACCCAGGATGCAATATGATGTTCTGTTACACTGCACCTACCTTATGCTAGATCAAATTAGAAGGAATGCACTTTATGGTAGACATCTGGAGGATTTGAACCATTTTTCTCAAATTTTAGCCCAATGAAATTTGTAATGCTTATAAGACATAACATTTTATAATTGTAAATATAATAATTTTATATTTGTAATGCATATTTTAAAAATATAACTTTATTGTAGTGAAATGTGTTAGAAAACTGAAGTATAATGTTTATACTAATTGAATTAAAGATTAATATTATATTTGTTACATGCTAATTAAATATCAAGTACAAAACTTGATTGACTTGTGGATTGAATTATAATTCATACTAATATGCACCCCTATGTAAAATTATATAATTTTTTTAAATAAGGATTTTATAACTTTTTCGTCATTTTTTTTTCTTGATAAAGAATGAACAGAAAGGATAAATCATAAAACCATTACAAAAAGCAGAAAAGAAGATTATGTTAAATCGGCAGAATATTTATAAAAAAGCAGAAAGAAATTGAGAAAGGAGGAAAAAAAAGAGCATATCCTCAAGCAAGAAAGATTAGGAATTAAAGCAGAAAAATTAAATGAAAAAAAGTGCTAAAAAATCTGTGAAATTTAATAAGCAATAAGAGTAATCAATAATTAAAAGAAATTTAGATGCTCCCAAATTTTTATCAAAGTTGTGTAATGAAATTAAACACAGTCTGCTTGTGAATAAAGAAAGTTTTTTGTTGTAAAAAATTAACATATGGATAAAAATGCAGGAATTTCACATTAAGCTGGAAACTGTTCACATCTAAAATATAATCCCACAATAAAATATATTCTAGGGAGAAAAAGGATCAAACAGGCAGCAAGTCAAAATTTAAATAACTGAATATAATACGTCTAACAGGAATACGCCAAAACAACTTTCTTTAACTACAATTTTAAACCATAGGTGTTTGTGGCTTAGATAATAAATCTTAAGTAAAATGTTGTAAATCTAAAGGGTGATTATAATTAAAGTCCATAATTAAAAAGTTCCACCGATTTTTCCCATCCAATTGGGTATGTCCCTGCAGTGGTGTATGGGTTTTCCACTAACAGTGTCACAACTGTTGAATGACTTGGAAGTCCTTTTTCAGTCAAAAAAACCGAAATAATCAAGCACATTGAACACTACAGTTGGTTTAATGTGCAACTCGTGCCAAAAACATTGTAATTTCGATTCAAAATATCACTGGAAGCCGAATTCACTTTCATTATGCCGCTTACAACGCCATCTATTAATTCACTTTGGAACTTTTTTTGATGCCGTACCGTTTACCCCCTTAAGTTCAATTTTGAACTCATTGTGAAAAGTGTTTCTTTTTTTTACAGCATTTTGAAAGTAGTACTCTAATTATAATCACCCTGTACATTATGAATAATATTATTATCTAATATTATAAATTTTTCAAGTAATATATGATTTATATCATAAATAAAACATTTTCTCTGTCAACAATTCTCCAAAAATGTTTCAGCATAAACGAAACATAATTTTGGTCTAAATATGATATTTTAGTGTAATTATTGATTAATGGGCTCTAAATTTTTAACTGTATATATATTTTACAACTCATATCCACAAAGTACCACATAAAAAATGTTGAATATGTTCTACACAAAGAAGAACTAAATAATCAATGATTTTTTTAATTTTTTTTTTTTTTACAGTTTGAATATTCTTATTTAGCTAAACTCACAGCCTTCCGAGTGTTTAAATTGAAAGATGAAACTCCTGGGTTCTGTTCTTATTTGTCAAAAAGAATATCATCCTTCTATTAATATTCTTATGCCATAATTATTAAAATGTAAGCTAATATTTTTCCATAAACATCTCTTCTAATAATATGCACATTAAACTGAAAACTGAAATTAAATTAAATTGTTCAAATATTAAACAATATACATAGTTAGCAAACATACATATTAAACTATATACAGTTACATATTAAATTATATACAGTTACATACAATTACTAGATAGAGTTACATATTAAATTGTATAGAGTCATATACTGTTACCATATATATAGTTACATATTAAATTATATACAATGACATATTAAACTCTATATACAGTTATATACAATTACTTTATACAGTTACATATTAAATTCTATATAGAATTATGTACAATTACTATATACAGTTACATATTAAACTATATGGAGTTATTTTTATATTGAACTGAATCATGTTCTATTCTTTCCAAAATGAATATTAGCTTCCCATTTGATAAATATCAATGCAATGAAAAAATTATTCAAAAATAGGTTTATTTTTTCCCATTAAAATCTAGATATCATTACATACATTGAATATATTAACATTGACACTAAATTAAATATTAAACTATATTTTAATCGCCTACGTGACTTAACACTCTTAAAAAAACAGATCTGTAGAACTATACTGACCAGTAACGTGTTTTTAACTGGCGATCGTGATATATTATTCTTTGTATCATTTTCTGTAAAAAGATATACTGTAATCGGTGAGTCTTAAAAGTAGAATTTATTGAGTACATTAAATATTTACGTGATAAAAGGTTAAACTAGTAACGATCTATAAATATTTCTCTTCCACTGTACCAGTTCTAGTAAAAAAGTAACAGTTTTTTCTTTTTATCTATGGTTACAGAAAGTCATTGATCTATCTTCTATTTTTGAGATGTTCCGTAAGTTCTGCTTGTTCTACAAGAACTACTTGAACATGTCCATTAGATCCAATAGATTTGACCTCTGTTTCACCCCCATGATGTTCATTTATTTCTATTACTTACTCACGGACCGAAAGAGAGCCCACTGATTTTTACCCTTTATTCCACATTATAAGTACTCTAACAAACGTTGGAGATTTTCCATTGGTTCAAAATGGACTATAATTAACAGTTGGGCTGACATGTTCGTAGTCTGACACATAGATGGTGCTATTAGTATTAAATCCATATGGTTTTTAGTTAGCCCTAACCTTCAAAAGACACGTGTACAAATTTGACAGCTGTTGTGAGTTAAAAAAATGGATAAAAAGGAATTTCGTGTGTTAATAAAGCATTGCTTTTTTGGGGGAAAAATACTATTGAAGTCAAGGCTTGGCTTGATAAACATTATTCAGACTTTGCACCAGGAAAATCAATGGTAGAGAAGTGGTTTGCTAAATTTAAACGAGGCGAAATGAGCACCGAGGACGATGCACGCAGTGGACGCCCCAAAGAGGCTTTTACCGACGAAAGCATCACAAAAGTCCCAAAAATAGTTTACAAATGCTATGAGTATAAAGTTGATTGAGATAGCTGAGACCCTAAAGCTATTAAAGGAACGTGTTGGACAAATCGTCTATGTGTCAACCTATGTTGTAAGTACCTGAAAGTGCACTAATCTAAAAATTATAAATAAATGTAATACTTTATATTTAAGATGACTAAATAAATAAAAATATAATTTTTAATACAGCAATAATATAAATAATAATTTAAATGTAAAATGGCAAGAAGCAGAAAAATTTAGTCAAGTTGCTTAAGAGTTTAAAATTTGTGGAATTTTTATTTTAAAAATACATTCATTTGTTTTTTAAAATACATTGCCTTCAACTTCTTCAGAAACAAGGAGATACGATGGTCATTGTGATTATGGCTTATTGACACACATTGTCATTGAGTCTCATATAGACAGTCAGGCTGCATGGCTGCACCCAAATGTAGGTCAGTTATACTTGAAAGTCACTCAAAGTTACATTATTTTTCATCAGTGGACTATTCATACCTTACATAAGTGGAACATTAATTCGAATTTATAGAAAAATGTACAGCAAATATACTCACACTCTTACTTTGTGTATTTTATGTAAATTTGACAATTGAGGTAAATATATATCTGTCAAGTCAATTTTTTTTTATGTTCTAATGCAGCTGGCAAACACTTAGACAATTGTCTTTGATGCCTTAAGTCAAGCGCTGTACCGATGTTACTTACTTAGCACTACCCAGGAGGTGCGTGTAACTTGAAGATAAGCTACAGACGCGGAGTAACACTGCCGCCGCAACGCTCTACGATCATGCTAGACTGGGACCTACAGGTTTAAAGTGGATTCCAAACCACTACAAACATCCATGGCATCGCCGGAACTCGAACCCGAAACATGTGGCACCGAGCGCCAGAGCTCTAGTCACTCGGTCATTCAGGCCCCCATCAAGCCAAATAACGTAAGAGATAAATCGAACAATAAATCGATTTTCGATTCGATCTTTTTTTAAATAATTCAAAATCAATTAAAAATTAATAAATAAATGTTAGTATTTAATTGAAAAAAGACATTCTTAAAAATACACTTTTAAGAACAAATTTAAAAAAATATATTTAAAAAAAATACATTATTAAAAAATTTTTTTTTTTTTCAATTTAACACAAGCATTTATTTATTAATTGTTAACAAAATGTTGAATTATTTAAAGAAAACATTATCAGATAAAAATAAAAGATAGTAGTGGAATCATTAAATTTATTCATGAACTTTTAGAATGTTCTCTTACATTCCATATCGAATGAAAATTCTATTTGCTGTTTGATTTATCTGTTACATTATTTGGCTCGACAGATATATATTTACTTTAATTGCCAAACTTAATAAGATAAGCTTTTTAAATTTGTGTTTTATTGAAAAGCAGAAATTTATCAAATTTCAGATTATATTTAAATATCTGAAACCTCATTTAAATATCTGAAATTCCAGACTAATTTCTATTTGATATATCATGGTTTTTATGTTCGTATTTTGATGTACGTATACGGATTCTTATGTAATTATATTAGCCAAATAATAGTCTCGTGAAAAAAATTAGTTTAACATAAATTATGATATTTTATTATTCCTATTTAAGTATCTTTTTGAGATGAAAAGAGCTTATTGCTTTCAAGTATTGATAATGTCAACTTCATATTGAATTTATTTTGGAATTAGTTGAGGATATAAATTAAATATCATGGTAAATGTTACAAATAACTAAATGGAAAGAAAAGCGAAGATTGCTATTAGAGTAAATAACTTTTAAATCATATCTAAAAACACTTGAAAGAGTAAGAATCTTTGTATTTAAATCGCACCAAACTATGCATTTGAGCTCTATGAAGTTATAAAAATGCATCAAGGGCGCTCTCTATTTTAGCGTATAAAATAAAATAAATGAATACTACCTCAATCAACTATTTTTATACAATGTAACTGAAGTAAAACAGCAATTAATGCTTATATAATTTTTATTCGACGTTAGGAGTAATTCATTGGCAAACATTCCATGTTAAGAATGTCCTTGCTAAAGTACAACATATTATTTCTGTCAATAAAAAAAAATTCCCTACTCTTTCTAAGTCTTGCAGATTGAACATTTATAAATAATGAGTCCTGGAATTAGAAGTTCGTCTTTAATAATAATAAATTCATTAATAATTTATCTGCTGTCTTCTAAAGACAATATTTTCCCACAGATTTCATATATGCATTCGTTTCTACCTCATTCCATTGTTTTTTGCAACATGGCAGAGAAGTTAAACAAAACAACCAGTAGCTATAATTACACCTCAAGGCAAGATTACCATGTGAACTTTATTTTACACGACTTTGATTGTGATTGAAACTAAAAGGACAATCCTTTTTTCTTAGGAAAAAACCTGCAGTGATTACCACTCATTAAATATTTGAATAATAAAACAAATAATCAATTTTTTTTTTTTTTTTTTTTTTTTTTTTGAAAAACCCACGAAATAAGAGAAAAAAGTATCTTACCAATATAAGTACATTATTGCAAACGGTTGTTGTTATTTATTATCTAGATTTCCAGTTACAAATAACGATGCAGTGAAAAATTTGTAATGACGAATTATGAAATTTATATTGGTATAGCAAATGTATAATAATCCCTCAAGTTATATAAAGTTAAATAAAAATATATAATTCAGATTTTTATTTTGTACTATGATAATTTGAATAATCCTTCCATAAATAGACTTTTCTAAACCTACTTATGTCAATAGATACTTTTTGTTTGGTAATTAACTGTGGTGATTTTTTAGTTCATTTGCTTAAAAAAAAAACTAAAATTCAGTGGTGATATCAGAACTTTTTTTTTTTTTAAATCTGAAGGAATTTTTTCTCATTTTAATTATAATTATTTTTTGTCATTATATTTTTTTTTTCCATTTCAGGTTATCGTATTTCCTTTTCTCTTTATGTATATATATAAAGAACACAAAACCCGAAGCAGAACTGACAAGGAGGGAATTAGAAACACGAACATTTTGCAAGAGAAAATCTACTACAGGAATTCCCTACACGCAAATTTTATAACAAAACTGTCATAGCATTTGTAATGAAAAACTCCTATACTGCCTCACATTTAGACCTCTCAAAAAAAGTAGAAACTGTTCAAAATCCAAAATGCAAATAAGCTGCAGAAAAGAAATTAATAATCAATTAACATAAAAAAAGAACATATAATTTAAACAAAAATACTATGACAGAGTGTTAAAAAAAGTTGTAGAAGAAATTCGTAAAACCTGAAAGAAATAAGTAAACTCAAAGGAAAATAATATTAATAATATCTTGAGGATAGAGTTATCAAGGAATCCGTACCTTCAGGATATTTTTCGAATATCATTCAGGCTCCATTTGTATCTTATACACTGAAGTGACAAAAGTCATGGGATAGCAATATGCAAATTTTCAGATGGCAGTAGCATCGCGTAGAACAGGTATAAATGCGCAGTGCTTTCGCAGAGCTTTCATTTCTGTTCAAGTTATTCATGTGAAGAGGTTTTGACGTGATGATGACCGCACGACGGGAATTAACAGACTTTGAACGCGGAATGTTAGTTGGAGCTAGACGCATGGGTCATGCCATTTCGGAAATCGTTAGGGAATTCAACATTTCCAGATCCACTGTGTCAAGAGTGTGCCGAGAGTATGAAATTTCAGGCATAACATCCCACCATGAACTGCGCAGTGGTCGACCGCCTGCACTTAA
Organism: Caerostris darwini; assembly: GCA_021605075.1. Taxonomy (NCBI): domain Eukaryota; kingdom Metazoa; phylum Arthropoda; class Arachnida; order Araneae; family Araneidae; genus Caerostris; species Caerostris darwini. Next base: position 514,910 of record BPLQ01003247.1, read on the forward strand.
CGACCGAGACCGGCAACGTCTGTACAGAGTCGTAAATTCTAACAGACAAGCAACACTGCGTCAAATAACCGCAGAAATCAATGTGGGACGTACAAGGGACTTGTCTGTTAGAACTGTGCGGAGAAATTTGGCTTTCTTGGGCTATTCCAGCAGAAGACCGACTCGAGTGCCTTTACTGACAGAACGACATCGCTTGCAGCTACTCTCGTGGGCACGTGAGCATATCGGTTGGTCCCTAGATGAATGGAAAACCGTGGCCTGGTCCGATGAGTCACGATTTCAGTTGGTAAGAGCTGATGGTACGGTTCGAGTGTGGCGCAGTCCCCACGAAGCCATGGACCCAAACTGTCAGCAAGGCACTGTTCAAGCTGGTGGTGGCTCCGTAATGTTGTGGGCTGTTTTTTCATGGCATGGACTTGGTCCTCTGGTGCGACTGGACCGAACATTGACTGGAAATGCTTATGTTCAGCTACTTGCAGATCACTTGCAGCCATTCATGGACTTCATGTACCCAAACAACGATGGGATTTTTATGGATGACAATGCGCCATGTCACCGGGCCACAACTGTTCGCGATTGGTTTGAAGAACATTCTGGACAATTCCAACGAATGATCTGGCCACCTAGATCGTCCGACATGAATCCCATCGAGCATTTATGGGACATCATCGAGAGGTCTGTTCGTGCCCAAAGTCCTGCACCATCAACGCTTTCACAATTATGGACGTCTATCGAGACAGCATAGCTCAATATTCCTGCAGAAGACTTCCAACGACTTGTTGAGTCCATGCCACGTCGAGTTGCTGCACTTCGCCGGGCGAAAGGAGGGCCGACACGATATTAAGAGGTATCCTATGACTTTTGTCACTTCAGTGTATACAACGAATATATCAAAATTTTGTTTTTATATTCATGTATTTTATTCTCACACACACATATATAAGTAATCTATATCTATCTATATATATATATATATGTATGTATACACACACACAAACACACACACACACACACACACACAACACACACACAAACACACACACATATATAAATATATATATATATATATATATACGTGCACGTAAGCGCAGATATAGAAATGTTCAGTATCGTAAACTATCACTCACTTAAGCTGCTACACCAGGTTATGATTAAATGAATACCAAAGCCTAAAAGACAAGAGGAAACTACAATTAGGACATTGAACCTAGGACTCTGTAGTTGTTCATCTAATAACATATTTATGAAACAACTTAAACTAATAAATTAAATTCAGAAAAAAAGTATTTCAAATGTAGTAAACATCGGCATACCATCATCGGCGATGGATGCACCCTCCAAAATCAACACACTTGCAAGTTGGTTTTCAAGTTATAAAAATAGCTTAAAGGAAAAACAGGTTTTACAGACTAGTCGTTTGAATCGTGATGGCGTGACATTGGAGGTTTGTTTTCCACCATACGTTTCATGATGAAATAAAAAATGATTCACAAAGATGAATTAAAAGAACAGGATGCTTCTAGAAACTTTTTGAAAAAATTCAAATAGAATGCTCATATTATTAGTTATACTTGTAAGATATTTCTATGGAAAACGTTATAACTGATAATGTGATGGGTACATCCCCTAAAATCAACACACTTGCAAGTTGGTTTTCTTGTTATAAAAACAGATTAAAGGAAAAAACATGTTTTACAGACTAGTCATTTGAATCGTGTTGTAATTTAGGCGTGACATTAGAGGTTAGTTCCCCCCCTCCATTTGTTTTATAATGAAGTTAAAAATGATTCACAAAGATGAATTGAAAGAACAGAATACATCTAGAACTATTTTGAAATAATTCAAATAAAATTCTCATATAATTAGTTATACTTATACTATAGTAGGATATTTCTATGGAAAAAGGTAAAACTGCAAAATGAATTTATAAACATTATAATTGCAAATTTATTTTTAGTAAATTAACTTGGTTAGGTAAGAAATTTTCCTTTTAATTTTTGTAACTACCATCCTATCTTTTTTTAGAAAAGTACAAAGCTTAAAGAAAATGTTTAATGAAAGATATAAGTGTTTCATGGAAAATCAAAGCTTTGCTGTTTTTTACAAATTGATTTAAAAGAAAGAAAATTAATTTTTGTGTATAATTGTAGCATTTTTGAAGAACAAAAAGCGAACAAGTATAAATACGAACAAGTATATTATTTTGGGGGCTTAAGAAAATTAAACTTGAAATCAATATTAAAAAAATTAAAATATACTTTTAGATTATTCTCAAAAAATTTCTAAAATTTCTCTTTTTATTTCTGTCATTTACCTAAAATAAATGTCCTCAAATATTGCAGATTTTCAGAATAGCTAGAAATTTATCTAACTTATCTATTATCTTATCTGTTATCGTAAGCTAACTAATCTATTATCTTATCTTAACTAACTTATCTATTAACTTATCTTTTCTTCTCCGTATATTTAATCTATTATACGTAAAAGTCCATGCATAGATGTCATGTATAGTCTGTGAAGATATTAAAATGTCTGTGAAGATCTGTATACATCATGTGAAGTCCATGTATAGAAGTCAAACGTAATTTGTCCATACAATGTGCAACCATGGCCGTCTATATAAATATGATCCTTGCTTATTTTTATATAATTTCTATAAAATACTGAATTTATTTCTTAATAAGAATCCACGCATTAAGAGATTAGCTTAATTTTAAATTACAGAAAGTTAATATAAGTAATAAATCTTTAAACATAAATAATATAAAGTAAATATATTTTTAAATAATATTTTTCAAATTTGTACACATATTTTTCGGAATTGTTATATATTTTTTTGTTCTTTAATGTCCTTTTTTAATTAAAGAAAAAATTGAGAGCTAAACATTTTATTATCGTTAATTAAAATTTTAGAATAATTAGGTAATTTTTAAGTATTAAATATTTTTTGTATATTTAAGTAAATGTATCTTTATTAAAGAGAAGCAGAATAAATAAAGAAACTTTAACACTCCGTAAAATGAAACAAGCAAACAAAAAAGATTGAAATAGCCTTTAAAAAAATTTACATCGCGTAAAAATCGTCTTGCGACCTCTTCAAACAATCGCAATAAAAAAATCAGTCGTAATTTTAACAAACCACTAATGATGAACTTAATAAACACTTGTTTCTTAATCATGCGTCAAGCGTTTTCATTTCACATTCTGTTTTGAAGAATTACATTTTTAAAAGTGAGGAATGTCATTTTTATTTACTTCGAAAATAGTTTTTTTGTTGTTTTAAGTACCTAATTATGCTTATATCGCAAAAGGAATATGTTCTAGGTTTATTTCTTCATTGAAATCAATTTAATAAACACAGAAGTCTTATTCTTTAGATTTTATGGTATATGAATAGAAATTTAATCTCAGTGTCATCAAAAATTTACCAGAAAAATTAATTGATCTTTTTTAAGTGATAAATACTTTTAAATATGCATCATACATGAATGCATATTATTATTATACGATGTCTCATAACAATCATCACAATTTATATTTATTGATAGAGAATATTTCTTATTTAATAACTTAAATATTTAATTCAATGTTCAATTATAGATTATAATTATTATATTTTTGCAGATATTAGCAATTGGTATCTAAAAAATTCATTAATAGATGTCAAAGTATTATGTTAACCGTATAAAAGTTGAAGCTATAGAAAAATCGTGTTTCAATATTTCACAATTCAGACATTAAAATTTAATTAATTTGTTTCATTTAATTTTTAAAAATCAATTAAAAGTAACTAATTCACTGTTCAATTATAGATTATAATTATTATATTTTTGCAGATATTAGCAATTGGTATCTAAAAAATTCATTAATAGATGTCAAAGTATTATGTTAACCGTATAAAAGTTGAAGCTATAGAAAAAATCGTGTTTCAATATTTCACAATTCAGACATTAAAATTTAATTAATTTGTTTCATTTAATTTTAAAAATCAATTAAAAGTAACTAATTCACTGTTCAATTATAGATTATAATTATTATATTTTTGCAGATATTAGCAATTGGTATCTAAAAAATTCATTAATAGATGTCAAAGTATTATGTTAACCGTATAAAAGTTGAAGCTATAGAAAAATCGTGTTTCAATATTTCACAATTCAGACATTAAAATTTAATTAATTTGTTTCATTTTAAAAATCAATTAAAAGTAACTAATTCACTGTTTTAGATTATAAAAATCTAAAAATTCATTAATAGATGTCAAAGTATTATGTTAACTGTAATTCTATAAGAAAAACTGTTCAATTATAGACATTAAAATTTATAATTTGTTTATTATATTTTCACTGTTCAGATATTAGCAATTGGTATCTAAAAATTCATTAATAGATGTCAAAGTATTATGTTAACCGTATAAAAGTTGAAGCTATAGAAAAAATCGTGTTTCAATATTTCACAATTCAGACATTAAAATTTAATTAATTTGTTTCATTTAATTTTAAAAATCAATTAAAAAGTAACTAATTCACTGTTCAATTATAGATTATAATTATTATATTTTTGCAGATATTAGCAATTGGTATCTAAAAAATTCATTAATAGATGTCAAAGTATTATGTTAACCGTATAAAAGTTGAAGCTATAGAAAAAATCGTGTTTCAATATTTCACAATTCAGACATTAAAATTTAATTAATTTGTTTCATTTAATTTTAAAAATCAATTAAAAGTAACTAATTCACTGTTCAATTATAGATTATAATTATTATATTTTTGCAGATATTAGCAATTGGTATCTAAAAAATTCATTAATAGATGTCAAAGTATTATGTTAACTGTATAAAAGTTGAAGCTATAGAAAAAATCGTGTTTCAATATTTCACAATTCAGACATTAAAATTTAATTAATTTGTTTCATTTAATTTTAAAAATCAATTAAAAGTAACTAATTCACTGTTCAATTATAGATTATAATTATTATATTTTTGCAGACATTAATAATAATATCCAGCAAATTTCTTAATAGATTCTAAATTATTATTTTAACTGTATAAATCAAAGATATAGAAAAAATTATGATTCAGTATTTCACAATTAAGACATTCAGATTTAATTAATTTGTTACATTTAATTTTAAATATCAATTAAATATAACAAAATTTCAGAATTAAACTTTCTAGAATTATTTTTACTTTATTCTATAGAATATATTTTCAAATTGAGACGTTTCCAAATTATTTAATTATCAGAAATTTTACACATTCTTAGAAGAACATCTACTGATAATAAAGAATAATTTTCATCAAATCCTTAAATAAATTATTTATGTACTTGATGTCGATAAGAATACGAGCTCATAAATAATGCACAAAGTAACAACCATTTTATAACTTTCATAATTGCAGCGTCGTCTACGCCTTGTGAAGCAGACGTAATAAAAGTGTTCTGAGAAAATAAGACAGAAATCGATTTAATACCTGGTTATACTACCAAATTTCAATCAGCGAAGGAATACTTTAAAGAAATAGGAAATCTAAAGTAATTATCCAAAAGATTCGACACCACATATTTTGGTAGAATTGGAAAATGAGATAAATTGAAATTCCTTCCATTACCAAGATTTAAAAAAGTTAAATAACACGTTTGTATTACAATATGAATTAAACGTTTCTTGACAAGTATTTTAAATCCAGAGCTGACAATAAAATACCTTTAAATTACTCTCAAATGAATAATAAATTACTTCTCTTGCTTTTGTTTATTCCAGATTTGAAAGAGATTGTGTCAATTTGGGAGTAAGAGGAAAGGAATTTTAAAGATTTCTTTTTTATTCTTGCAATTGTTTAACATAGATCTGAAGATACTCTAAGAGATGCAAAACATTAATCTAATATTCATTTTCATTCAATTACTTTTTCTATCAAAAAGTTAACTTATTCAGATTTTATGGTAGAAAATCAAATCTCTTTTCTCCATTTACATGATTAATTTGGACGTAAAATATTGAAATAAATGCGTAAATAAGTTTTTATTTATTTCTTCACACTCCTCTATTCACTAACTTTCTACAATATTTAATTTCATATTTCACAAGTAACATGGGAAAATTCATTTATAACAATTTATTCTTCAAAAACAGTTTTTTTTAAATTCCAGTTGTATATAATCTAGAGTAAATGTTTATTTGTGCACTTGAAATCAATTTGCAATAAATAACTGGGGTAAGATTTATCTATTATTTTTGGTATGAAAGATAATAAATTGCAATAAATGATACAAGACGGTCGAGAGATAAATAAATTTTTTGAATTGACTGAATTCTCATGCGGAATTTGATAAGAAAATTATGCTTTTTTTATTTCTGCTCTTGATTCTAGATTCTTGTCTGTAGCCGCATTCGTCTGAATTGTCAATCGAGCTCAGAATCGAGCGTTTCGATTTCGTGATCTCGATCCAATGAAACCCACGAAAACAATAAATCTCTGAATGAAAGCAGTGCAATGATGGGCTGTCGATTTTGAGAAGGTTTACAGATATGCATAGTTTTCTGTCATTAAAATATATCCAAAGAATAAAAAGTTCAAAGCAAATTTAAACACACATATTTGTTGTTGTTACTAATCCCCCTGTTGCAGGAAAATCTACACCTGGTCCAAAAGACCCCGTCGCAGGTAACTGGTCCAGGGCTAACGGTAATATGCAGCTTCCTTTCAGTGAGGAGCCACGAGGGCTAAATACTGACTAAACCCAGTACAAACTAGCCTTGAAGAAGGCATGTCGTGTGGGCTGCCCCGACGAATGCTGTTATTCATTTAGCACTACCCAGGGGACATGTGTAGCTTGAAGATATGCTATGGAAGAGAATAACACTACCCCCACAACGCTCTACGATCCTAATAGACCGAGATCTATGGTTTAAAGTAGATGCCGAACCACTACAAACATTCATGGCACCTGAGAGCCCGAGCGCTAGACACTCGGCCATTCAAGCCCCGCACACACATATTCTCTTTTAAAATTAAATCACAATATTAAATTGATTAATTAATTTATTTATTATACAAAATTAAAGCATACATTTTCCTTTAAAAATGGATTTCCTTTACAAATTTTGCTTTATGCTGCAGAATTATTTTTTTGTTTAAGTAAATCTTCTGCGTATTTTTACAAAAACATCTTAGTGCATGAATCACTGAATTTATTATACACAATATATTTTTGCAGATGGTATGTAGGTATGCAATATTACAGGAATAAATATACTAAAATAATAAGAGGGATATAAATTAAATAGACGGTATTTTTATTGTTGTAAAAAATTACAGTCTTAACAAAACAGTTTGTTAGAAAATATAACTTTTAAATTGAAGTATTTTGGATAAAAGGATTCTTTATAAATTAATGAAAAATTATCATTGGGGAAAATAGCTCCTAATTTTTTTCTTGTTAATGTAACTGTATATATATATATGTATATATATATATATATATAGTTCTGAATCATTCTGTAAATGTAGTGTTGTGAT